>CM077105.1:13974431-13987520 GCA_039619505.1 Cimex hemipterus
CTCTCTCTCTCTCTCTCTCTCTCTCTCTCTCTCTCTCTCTCTCTCTCTCTCCCTCTCTCACACAGACACATGCGTGCACGCGTGGATACACTTTCACGCACTTTTTTAAAATAAATTTTATGAAATTTAGAATATTACACACTTACTGACAAGATACAAATAAAAAAAAAAATTATAACAGTTCATTTATCAAAAAGTACAAAATTTAATTCAAATTTATCTTAATTTTTGAATTTGACATTCCTTGTTGGTTAAAAATGAAATAAAAACACACATTACCAGTATTGACCATGTGTTAGAAATCAATCATAGATACTTACTTAACTTTTAAAATGATTACCGTTACAATTTTTCAAGCAGAAAATATTTCACGGGTGCAAAAGAAAACAATTAAATTTGTATAAACAGAAAAAAAAATTCATCATTAGAATACAGTTTTCCCATGCATTCTAAAATAATCTTGTATTACTTCTAACAAACCATAATGAATCATATCATGTTTTAAGTGTGTGTGTTTGATGTGATGTGAATGTCAAATACAGAAATAAAAGGCTATAAAACAAGTTTAAAATTTGTGACAAGTGAAATTTGTTCCAGAATAGTTATTAGTCTAAAAAAAAATCATAACGATTGCGTTTAAGCTACTTCACAGTCTAATATAAAACTAGATCTAAACACGACTAAACAAAGTATAATAAAAAAATAAATTAAAAAAACATTGTGTTGCTTATTTCTGTATGTTGAAATATTTTAAACTTGTTTTAGAAGAAAAATTACTTTTATTCTCTTAGCCAATTTTTATTTTCCAGATGACATTTAAAACAAATTAATATTAAATTCATTTTGTTCAAACTTACTGTCTGAGAAAATTAAAGAATCCGATTTATCGCCTGCTTGCTTACGCCATGCAAGTGATTTGACATGACCTTTGGTGCTAGTGTTAACAGCATCAGCAGACAATGAACGAGACATGACTCTTCTGAAATGTTCGCAACCGGTAGGAGTCATGTCTTTTCCACCAAGTGCGCCACTTAACCCAACAGCTTCATTGAGCCAATACAGTTTCTGAGTAATATCTTTACCTATCGCGGAATAATATATTAATTATTATTTAAAGTGCAATTAGGTTTGGATTTGCTTTAATAGTCTCTTAATTAAAAAAAAAAAGAAGCATTTCCCAAAAGGAATAGAACATAAAAGGTGTGGACAGTTATTTTGCAATATGGGTCCTTCAAAAAGTGTTTTTTTTTTTTCCAATTCAAAAACAATATAGTGTGAGCTTGTGCATGTGTCAGTTTTAAAACAAGTCAAGATAAGCCGACACTTTCAAAATGTAAAAAATAAAAGTATTATAGAAATGCAAAAGCATCTAGTCAAGCATGCAAAGCCACAATAGCACAATATTAAATGACTTTTATTTTATTTTATTTTTTTTAAATTTTGTTAAAGCATTCTACTTTATTTGCAAATTGCATTATCTGTTCATTTTGGAAACATTAAGCATTAAAAGTGTTGAGTTTTTAGATTATTTTGTTTTATTTTCAAGACTAACAACTAATTTTTTAAAAATTAATTAAGGTCTTTTTAGTTGAGATAAAAAAGTCAGTGTGACGAGCAGGATTCGAACCCACGATCTTCGGCCGCTGCTCTACCACTTGAGCTATCGTGACTCCGATCCGCTCAGACACTAACCTCCCATCTCAACCCCCACCTTTTGAATTTTCCCTCCTTTTGGCCATTTTTTCAAATGTCTTGTAATATCTTTGATTCTTGTTGACAAATGAAATGGCAGTGGAGAGCTTTAGTGAAGTAAACTACATTTTAATTCATTAAATTCATTATTTTTCATGGTCCGCTTGACCAATTAATAACTTTCAATTATTTAAAGTTTTTTAGTTGAGATAAAGAACTCAGTGTCAAGAGCAGGATTCGAACCCATGATCTTCGGCTTGATACAACGTTACTCTACCTCTAGCTATCGTGACTTCAATCCGCTCGGACACTAACCTCCCGTCTCAATCCCACCAATGAATCTAATTTTCTTTTTTATAGCTGTCTTTCTCAAATTTACATAAATTAGCTATTCAAATTATCCTTTCTACTTGTGCTTTTTATTTTTAAAACTAGCAATTCTAAAGAGTCGCACTTTTCATTTGTCCTCCTGTGCATGTGTTGTCTTTATCAACTTTAAACTTGAGAATAGGAATATGTGAGACCTTGAGCTACATTAAGGAGCACAAGTCTGGAAGAGCTATACCCGGTTGGACAGCCTAACTGTCCCATTATGACAAGAAACTGTGACTCATATGACTCCCAGAAAGTCAAAATCAGACCACTACTGATGGACAAGGAAAATAAAGGAATATTGTGTATAAAATTTGTGCAAAGGCTGCAACAAAGAGGATGTGTTAGCTAAGGAAGCAGCATGTAGCAGAGTTCCATTCAAAGTGACATTACAGCTGTCATTCTGGCATGCATCTAGCCACCTAAGTCGACTCGTGCCAACTAACAGGTACCCATGAGTTGCACATGCATGGGCTATCCACAGGCGGGTCAGGACAACGCTTTCTCTTCGAGATATCCCTCAGAGATTTAGTTTGCCATTCACTACAGGTTCATTTTTCACATGATTTGAAATTTGTTTCCGTCATCGTCCATGACACTTTTAACGGCAGTAGAATAGAAAACCCTTGTAATATATACATGGGTCTGTAAAAAAAATATATTTTAAAAACTAGGCGAACTATAATAATAATGGAACTAGAGTCTATTGCTGAATCTAAAATCCTTCCTTTCTAGTACATACTTAAATTATTCCGTATCTAACCTATTATACCTTAACCTCTTTGATCTCAAGTGCCCCACAAGGGAGCATTCTAGGTCTGCTACTTTTCAGAAATATGCTAGACTTTCCTCAATGCTTGCATTTACCTATGGCAATCCTATCTGCAAACATGCGGCCAGTTCTAGTAGTCTAATATCTCTGAGACCATTTCCTAACCTAAAAGCCTTTCTGTATGTAGGAAAAAAATAAATGAAAACAAATCCCACTGTGTGTCCTTTTCTCTCCATCCCTCTTATGAGAATCAAATATTTGGGAATGTACATAGGCAAAAGGTTGACATGGAATCCACATGCACAACTTCAAAGGGCAGAATTGAATTGCATATACAAGACAACTAAATTGCTAAGGTTGAGTGCTGTTCAAGATTTACAATAGAGCAAAATGATATTCAGCTCTTCCAGCTCCAAATGGACTTATCGACTGGAATTACATGTAGCTACTAAAAAAAAATAGATCCTCCATTCAAAAATCCACCATTTCTTTAGTTACAGTACTCTCCACTCAGTCTTTGAACCTCAAATTTCCACTCCATCCGGGATGTTTCCTTACTCTCCCTACCAATCCTTCTAAAGATAAAGCCGAGAGTGAACGACTGTGCATATAAAGCCATCTTTCGAGTTCATGACATTACATGATCGTTGATTGGGGCGGCTAAAATTCATGCTTAATAGGTTAGTTGTATTTTTTTATGTAACTATCTTCTTATTGCATAAATTAATGAATAAACTGAGCGATGCATTCCATTCCTGGAGGCACAAATGAAAAAGATACAACTCGTCAAAATGCCAAGGCAGTATTTTAAATGACTGGTGCATTTTACATTCAAAACAAAGAATTATATTATAATAACAGATTAATTAACAGAAATACTGGCTGATCAAATAAAGCAAGTGATCTTCAAGACAGCAATTCTTTTCAAATTTATTTTCACCAGGCATAATTTATGGGACACTGCGTGAAAAATTATGGTATGGGTCAACTAATAGCCTGCGAAACTGTAAAAATTTTTAGTCTGATAGTATAAAAAAAAAAAAAGAAGCATATGTGTGGAAATTATATGATGATTATATTCAAGTTGTATATTGGTTTTCTGCTCATGTTTCCTATTTTTTAGTCCAGAAATGGAAAGAACAGTAATGACTAATGAGCAATGTTTTGTTTTTTTCTCTCTAGCGTATCTATTCAATTTAAAGCTTCTATGTATTTTCACTAGTGATTAAAATAAATATAAATATTTTATATAAAAGTGAGTGCTACTGATACCTATCAAATTAGATAAAATTATTTTTAATGTTGGCCTGTGCCGCAGTACTCTGGCTAGTTTCAGTTTAGGCCAGCAGAGATATAAACTCTCCTCTTCAGCAGTTATTGTCACCTGATGGTGGAAAAAGAATTATTATTTTTTTTTTTTAATGAATGTATCAATTATGAATATTTACCTGAAACAGTTCATCACTGGTAACATGCCCAGCTTCCCACTCCGGTGAGTCTATGAACTGATATGATGATATGTAATGAAGATGTATACTGTCGCATGTAACTTTCAACCTGAATCAGAATTTATTTCAATACTGTGTATCAGTTATATAATAAATTGTAAAATTTAAAATATTCACTAAATACTACTTTTAAATACATGGACAAATGTATGGAACTCACTTTCCCTTTAAAAGTATGGACAGTCTGTCGTCTGCATTCGTAACTTCTTCAACTGCATATGCATCACCCGGATCGAGCATGAGTACACTCGCCTCTTTTGTAAGCTCTTTGAAGTGTTTCCTGGACACTTTGAGCGGGCTGAACATTCTGGTGTAAAGTTCGGTCAGCTCGGGCGAGAGGGAGGGCGGTATGAGCCGCACGAACAAGGCGACCGTGTGCAAAAGGTTGAGAAAACCGAGCACAGTCGCCCAGATCACGATGTCACCTGAACATACGTGCACCCCAGACCATACGGCCTGAACGAAAAATCCAGCACTTAACAACGCCCTAGAAAACAAATATACTGTACGTCTTTCGGCAGGACAGAGCGACTGCGCCTACCTTAGAATGATTATCCCTTGTTTGTAGCTTCTTGGCACTAGGAAAGCAGCAGCAAAGAAAAGGTTTGACAACTGGAAGAGATTATGTTGAGCAGGCTCCCATTCACCACAGATCTGTTGCGGAAGGAATGCATCGGATTCATCGGTCGAGTTTGTCTCCAAGAACAAATCCGTACAGTTATCCAGTGATAAACTACAATTCTCCATGGTGCGTTCGCACTCTGTTTCTCCCACCCATAGCCCTTACAAGTAACTATCCTGAAATTACATGCAAATCTTAATTCATAAGTCAAGAATTATTTATTGTATGCTTTTTTCTAGTTTCAATTGTCTTTATGTAAGAAGGGTTTTTTCCTGGAGTTGTGAAGAAGCCGTTAATTCAAATTGTTTAGCCACTTGACATTTTATCTTTAATTATTAAAATAGCAATTCATTTGATTATAATATTATAAATACTAATTTCGTGGTCCGCTTGACCAATTAATATATTACAATTAATTAAGGTATTTAGTTTAGATTAAAAAATAAAAATTTTAAAAATGGCAAAAAGGAGGGAAAATTCAAAAGGTGGTGTTGAGATGGGATGTTAGTGTCGGAGTGGTTCGAGGCCACAATAGTTTGAGTGGTAGAGCAGCGGCATATCAAGCTGAAGACCGTGGGTTCGAATCCCGTTCGTGCCATCAACTTTTTTTATATCAACTAAAAACCTAAATTAATTGTATTATATATACTTTTGCATAAATAACTTTAATTTTTGAAAAAAGATTTCAATATTCTAGGTAGGTACAAATTCTATTTAATGTTTCAAAAACATATTAAACATTTATTGTTTAATATTTTTGAAAGTTTTGATTTAAGGTTGTTTAAATTATATTTTAAAAAGTAAGTTCTGAAGTAATTTTTTTGTGCGGACAACCATTTTTTGAGTCTTTATCTTCACTGTTTGTAAAAACCGATTTTATAAGAACCGTTTTTTTTCTTTACTTTTTTTGTCTTCTTTTTTTCTGTCCAATGTACATTTAACATTAATAAAACAATGTGAATGAAATTTTATCTTTAAGGATAAAAAAAATAATATTACAACTACTTTTAACTAAATAACTTTGATTTGTGAAAAATATTTCAATATTTCTATAATATTGATATGATTCAAGGTACGTAGAAATTCTATTTTATGTTTCAAATGCATTAAACATTTAATTATTTAATCTTTCATTATTTTTTTATTTCAGGATAATGTTTAAATAATTCGCTACTTTCGTGTTCACTTGACCAATTAATTAAGGTTTTTTGTTGAGACGAAAAAAAAGCTAATGGCCCAAGAAGGATTCAAACCCACGACCTTTGGCAAGAAACGCCGCTGCTCTACCACTTGAGCTATCAAGACCTTGATCCACTCGAACACTAAAGTCCCATTTCAACCCCACCTTATGAGTTTTCTCTCCTTTTGCCATTTTTCAAATGTCACGATAGCTCGGGTGGTAGAGCAGCGGCGTTTCTTGCCAAAGGTCGTGGATTCGAATCCCTCCCGTTCCATTAGCTTTTTTTTTATCTCAACTAAAAACCTTAGTTAATTGTTTAAATTACATTTTAAAAAGTACGTTCTGAAGTAAATTTTTTGTGCAGGTAACAATTTTTTGACTGTTTGTCTTCACTGTTTGTAAATTTGTAAAAACAGATTTTATAAGAACCATTTTTTTTTTTTTTTTTTTTTTTTTTTTTTTTTTTTCAGTTGACCTACATTTAACATTAATAAAACAATGTGAATGAAATTTAACTTTAAGTATTTTTTTAAAAAATTCATTATAATATTATAAGTACTTTTACCTAAATAACTTTAATTTGTGAAAAAATATTTCAATATTTGTACAATAGTGAAATGATTCAAGGTAGATACAAATTCTATTTTATGTTTCAAATATGTTAAACAATTAATGTTTAATATTTTTTTAGATTTTTTATTTAAGGTGAATTTTTTAATTAAATTTTAAAAAGTAAATTCTGAACTCATTTTTTTGCGCGGTGTGTTTATCTGTACCGTTTACAAAAACCGATTTTATGAAAACCTTTTTTTACCCAGTTAACGTGTATTTAATATTAATAAAACCATTTTTGTCTATGCTAGCGTCGTTTAATTATTATATATATTAAGACATACTGAAGATACTTTTTAACTGCTTCTTCAGAGCATCAATCGGCATTATCGTTCTACTGATATTTTGATGTACAGGTATTATTTCTATGTATGACATAATAAAACTTACCTCATATCCAGTTATAAAACATTTTATTTGCCAATATTACAAACGATGTTATAATATGTCCATTTTTGGTGTATTCACTTCACCCCTTATAATCATTCAAAACGACATCTGAAATGTGAAATAGACTGAGTGCACTATATAAGAACACAGTTTAACTCTTTAAATCCACGCAATCTTCAAACTTAATTCGATTAAATTTCCTATTAACCTGATGTTTGTATGTATGGAAACCTTCAAATCACAACTGAACTAATCCGGCCTGTTTCTGAGCAAACCATTGCTTTATTATTGGACTAAAAATTAAAATCACATTTAAAAATGCAAATTCACTTTGTTCGGTGCATGTAAACCAAGTAGAATGAGACAATACACCTTGAGTTGAATAATAACATAGGTCGGCTTAGACATGTAACTTGCCCCTCCCAAGTGAACAAAAATCAATATCTGCTTACAATCACCAGAATTTATTGCCTCTAAAAGAAATACCTCTTTTACGAGAGATATACTGATTTACCGGTTAATTTATTTGTTTTATACATTCATTTCATTTTTTCCATACCCTGATTGCATGTTGGATGGATAATAATTCAAAAAACTCACTTCACCATCAAATTCTAAGTGGGTTTTGGTAAGAGATGGATGGAGAAATTATACAAAAAACACAAAATTTTAATTTAAAATTTATTTAAAAAATCATTATAAAGATATATTATAAAGATAATAATGTTATATACAATTTATAGACATGTTTAATATGTTAAAAGCATTGCTTTAAGAATCCACAATTTCACAACTGTGATATTTAGAAGATGTTTCAAGCCATGATTCAACTTCAGCTGATGAGCCCAGTTCTTCAGCAGATGGCATCTCCTTCAGCGGGACCAACTCGACCACTCTACCATTAGGAACAACGGGAAGAACCTTATCTTTAAACAATTGCTCCCGGCTACTGTAGACTGCAAACGAAAACAAAAACATTAACTTACCATAATATATGTGGTGTTTTTTTTTTTTTTTTTTTCAATGAATAATTAATTTCAGTAGTCTGTCTATTCAAAATAAATGTTACAAATATGTGTATGAGGTTTTTGTTTTTATGTCACAACACAGACACTGTCCAGCACTGCTCGAAGAGGATCCTGGCTAAGAGAAACCAGCCAATGCTGGCATTTAGTGAAATGTAATTAGTTTCGCTGATAAAAAGGATGTTGAAGTTGTTGTGGATAGTGAGGTTAGTAGGAGCTTTCCTGGATAATGATGTCTTAGCTGATTCCACTTTCAATACGGTCACAATAACATCTTGTATAAGGTTAGTTTAGTGTTGACGGTCAAGATGGATATGAAATCTTCATGTAGGTCTATTAGCAAAAATGAAAGACAGCCTACTGGACACCTACTGTTGACTTATCCTTTCCTACCTATCGAAAAGTACTTTCTGTGTCAAAATACAGGATAGCATTTCTGACCCAAAACCCATATTTTCTGTTGTCCCGCAAGGCAGCATTTCGGGGCCTCTCCTCTGTTTGGTGGGTGGGAGTAATCTCCCATCTCAAATCCCAGGAAGTCAAGACAGCACTTTATGCTGATTATGTGGCTATATTGAGAACGGGGAGACCAGCGGAGAGGTACAACAGACCCTGCAAAAGTCTCCGAATGGGCGGACAAGTGGAAAGTCAAGCTAAACCTAGATAAATCAAAATTAGTCCAGTTCACATATCTGAAAAAAGTCTGTGAACAACAACTGGTACTAAATAATAAGGATATCAGTGAATCAACATACTTGTTGGGGGGCTGCGGTAGCTGAGTGGTTAAGGCGTCAGACTCTCAGCTAGTAGACCCCGCGGTCGTGGGTTCGATCCCCACTATCACCTCTGGAATTTTTCTGACGCCTAAGGGGACCGGTGGCCGCAATTAAAAGAAATTGACACGGCACTCATCAATGGAAGAGGCGGGACTGGATCTCAGCGACCCTGAACCTGGTCCCAACCCCCTTCAAAAATGAGTTTCTTCGATGGAAGAACACTGGTACAACGGGGGCTCAAGTTCACTTTGTGTTGTGAGCCCTCCCCCAAAAATGGAGCCAGGGTATAGTACAATAAGCTGTACAGCTGCAGTGCTCAGAAGGGAACTCCCTGGTATCCATCCATCCACCGAATCAACATACACAAAATATCTGGGTGTTACTGTTGATCGGAGGCTGACTAATAAACACATAAGCAATGTGCTGAAGAGATAACATCATGATGCAGACTAATTGAACACTACTTAAGAGCCCAACTGACAGACTGAGCAACAACAGCAATGGCCATATGGCTGTATGGCTCTGGTGTTTGGGCCTCAGTGTCGAACAGCCAAATTAAAAGAATCCAGACATTTCAAAACAGGACCTTACGGATTTTAACTGGAGCCCCCTGGTGCGAAATACCACACTGCACTGAGACCTGGATATTCCCCCAGTGGACCATGCACTGAGAGACGGCTACTGGAAGATGTTTAGCAAGTTCCAGTCTCACCCAAACACTGAAATCCAAGGAATACCAGACCACCTACTTCCTGCACGTCCACACCGCAGACTCCAGTGCAAGCGACACACCGATATGATAACTAACTAATTAAATTAGATTAAATCATGTATAAATAATTAATGGGGGGGGGAGCTGCTGACCTTAAATATCCAAGAACTGTTTGATGCCATTAAACATTATACCACAACTATAAGGTACTATGCACAAAAGTTTAAATAAAGTTATATTATATTTTGAAAAAAATTTTCATAGTTAGCCAATCTTCTATTTTTTGGTTGTCTTTTAAGTCTTGTGTGGGGTTCCCATTAGACTGCTGTCTGGGTATAGGTTAAGTATCTAACTGGAAACGGGTATCTGTTGTCGATGTACATTTCAAGACTGTTTTTTCAACGTACACTCGGAACCTTTTTCCTCCTCCGGTCTTGTCTTTCACTTTTCAGCTTTTGATAAATTAAAGTTGGAAATTGCTTGGATCGGATTCGGTTTAGAAGAGTCGGAAGGTGTAGAGAAGTCAGAAGCATAAATGGTACGTAAGGTTTGACCAAGAATGCCAGTGTGATATTTGAGTATTCATGGCCACACTTCATTCTGAAGAAGCTTTCAGTTAAACAGAACCGTTTAAAAAGGATAAACGAACCCATCAAAAAGCCTGGGCTGTACCTAGGAATACACCCAAGCAATACTCCGACAAATTTTCTTGAAGCCAATTGTACTCAGACATGAAATGATGGTGTGGAAGCCAAATTGTCGAATAAGAATGTTTCTATTTGAATCTAAAATGGATATAAAAAAATAAAAGTATGAATTTATTAAATGCCGGTGCAGTTTTTATAGTGGACATGCCTTATAACTTACAAATTGAAAAAGTGCTTCGGTTGCTTTAGTTATGTCTGTTTAGTTTTAAGGGTGCACTTAAATTTTATAATTTAGTGTCTATTTTTTTTCTTTCTTTCAAATTAATTGAGCACACGTGTAATTTTCATTGCAAGAAGCCAAACGTTGTCTTAATAAGTTTGCTAAAATACTGAGCATTGTGCAACAAAATTTTACCTTGTACTGACCTTCAATTTCTGAACATTTATATCCTCGAAATCAATTTTAATTTTAAAACAAATTGTTCTAAAAACTTTTGTACTAAACGTTTATTTTCATCCTTTTTTTTAAACATCAAATCTGGGAGTCCTGAGTTGCTGAGGGATTTTTTTTTTTAGTATGGATTGCACTTTATTTGAGCCCATTTTTTTCAACCTTGATTTCAATGGCATTAACTATTCATAAAGTTTGGGAAATCCGTTAGACTAACGTTTACAATATTCCAAATTTTTAAATTACCCGATTCAGGCGAATTCGGCTGTGAGCCCGACAATACTGATGTGTGTTTTTTTAAAGCTTTCAATGTCGGGCTTTTGTGATCGGTGCTCGTTAGCGATGATGTGATACTCGGAAGCCTTATATCAAGGTGGTACCCTTTTTCTGTAACAATCTGCAAACACAAGAGTTGTCATCGACTGGTCGATTTTTTCATAATGTTCAACAACTTCACCTTGTTATTCATTGCGTACAGCTTTGTTGTTATATCTCTAGCTATTAAAGTTGACATCACAGTTGCCAAGTATGTCTCCTTGACGAATAAATATTCTAACGAGGTTCTCTGCCAGTAAAGGTACCTGCATGAAGTAGCTGCTACAATTGAAACCTAAGAAATATTTTAATATATTATCTGCTGTATGATTATGCATTAAAAAAAAAAAAAAAAAAAAAAAAAAAATTAGGTGAGGTTAGTTTATTTTTATTTAAAGTAATATTGTGGTGAATAAAATTGTTTCGCAATAGGCCTTTGTGTTGAATTGATTTTGTTGAATTTCCATATCAGTGGAGAGTTGCGTTTGGTAAATTAGGTGTGCATGACAGGAAGTTTGCATGCAAGTCTACATTCCGTGCTAATGTGTCTTCCGACGATGTAAATTTTATTCCTTATCATGATGTTGGCCTCGTTAAAAATAGTTTCAGTTTTGTCACCTTAAATTTATCGTCCATATTTGCTCTGCTCTCGAACTCGGGCGAGTCTAAAAATTCGCACGCAAGTATCGGATGCAGAAAGTGGCTATCACATAGTACGTTTAATTTCCCGGATAGGAGCAGGCCCAGTCTATCAGTCCTTGTTAAGTTTTGTAATGCGTAAGCCTCGCCGGCGTGCAGAGACATAATTTGAGCCATGTCGTTGCTTATCAGCTTTTTGAATTGGATCCTTGAAACCTGGAGACAGTTCTTATGTTAAGCAACTTCAAAAATCTTCCGGCCGCTCTGACTCTACCTTAAATGGCACAAACAACGTGTGATATGCTTCTTCCAACTCGGGGTCAAATTTCACTGGCCTTAATTGGTACAAAAGAAAGACTAATTGGCATATGTTTATAAAAGTGTAACACAGACTCCAGAAAAATATGTCAGGAGCGCATACAATAACCCAAGCCCAAGTGGAGAATATAAAAAACCCTAAGACAGATATTTTTGTTAAAATTTCATTATGCAAATAATTAAACATGCTTGTCTTTTTTTAGAATCACCTAATACTAATACTGCATGCATAAAAATGATTCCCTTTTTAGTTGAAGGAGTAAGGTACGAGATGAAAAAACATGCGTTCGCCAGCTGGAATATAAGGTGTTGTGGATTCCTCCATGTGTCACACCAACCTAAACTACCTGTAATCAGCCAAATTATTATTTCACTTATAATATTAGATTTTTTTAAAACCAAAATAAATGCAATAATGTAGGATTGTAGTTCTTTTCCATAAACCGTCTTTGAATATAATGCAATTGTTTATCCTGTTCAGTATCGTTATTAAATCTACTGGCACGAGCGGGATTTGAACCCACGATCTTCGGCTAGATACGCCGCCGCTCTACCACTTGAGAATTTCTGACCTCGATCCACTCGGACACCAACTTCCCATCTCAACCCCACCTTTTTGAATTTTCCTCCTTTTTGCCATTTTACAAATGTCGTGTAATCGGATTGGATTCTCGACTACAAATGAAATGTCCACGGGGAGCTTTAGTGGAATGTATTTGAAATATTTTATATTCTTCTACCCATCTATCTATCAGTGATTGCTCCACTTTCCCACTCTTCCTCTGTCTCATGTTCTTCTTTCTTCTTTGTTTTTTTCTTTATCTTTTTCTTATTGTTTATAATTATCTATCAATATTTCTCTCTTGTCTATTTAACTCTACTATCAATCAACATTTCCAGATTCCATCTCTCTCTCTCTCTCATCTCACTCCCCCCTCTCTATCTATCTTTCTCTCCCTCCCCATCTCTAGTTATTTTTATCTCTCACCCTCCTCCCTCTTTCTCGCCCTCCCTCCCTCCCATTCTCTCTCTCTCTCTCTCTCTCTCTCTCTCTCTCC
>CM077105.1:13992520-14018439 GCA_039619505.1 Cimex hemipterus
TGCTTTTTTATATGCACTTAAAAACTGGCTAATAAATCCACTTGAAATATTTATGAGTTCAATGATTAAACAATTACTCAGACAATAGGGAATTAAAAGTTATAAAAATATGCTTTTTTATATGCATTTAAAAACTGGCAAATAAAAACACTTGAAATATTCATGGCTTCAATGCTTAAAAAAATTATTGAGACAATAGGGAATTAAAAGTTATAAAAATATGCTTTTTTATGTGCATTTAAAAACTGGCTAATAAAAGCACTTGAAATATTTATGAGTTCAATGGTTTAAAAAAATTACTCAGACAATAGGGAATTAAAATTTATAAAAATATGTGGTGATTAGTGACAATTAATTGATAATTATTCAGAAATCGTGAGATGCTGCCTGGTTTATGTATAAAAATATGTTTTGTATATACATTTGAAAAGTGGCTGAACTTCATGGCTTAAGTGCTTCAAAATATGTGACAACAGGATATAAAATTTTATAAAAATATTTTTGATATGTACATTTAAAAACTGGTAAAATAAAACCACTTCGAATATTCATGGCTTCAATGTTTAAACAGGTAGCGACTAATTACCATACCAAAACATCCTTTTTGTTAATTATACAACATTGTTTGCACATAATGCAAATGTTCCCATGGGATTCCTAGCTTTATACACGTTTCAAAATTTTTTTGAAAGTCTAGAATCAAGCAAGTGCTCAGGTGTATCTTGTGTTAACTAGCAACCTTTAAGAGTCTTTTACATATAATCTCGTGAAAAAATATTATCTCCCAAACTGAAACCGAAATCGGACGGCAATTGGAAAATGACGAGCTGGATAGAAAATCGTTTCTCCTGAAAATTTATATTTTTCGTTAAATTGTAAATTTTTCCCGGTTTTTTTTCTTTTAGCGAAAGTTGTTGAACTTGTATCCTGTAACTAGTAAAACCTGACCGTTGATTATATTTTTCACTTTTCGGTCGACTTTTCTGCAAACCCTTTCAGTAGCTAGGTTTTTAAAATACATCCAGGAGTCGAGAAATAAATGTCTAAGTACAAAAAAAAATTAGGCTGCTGCCTAAAAATAACGAATCATTATTTTTAAAATTCCCTAACTACAGATCCTTAGTATATTAAGGAAAAAATATTGGCCGTAACAAACTCTAGAAGGGGAGAAAATTGTATTGAAAAATTAACAATTTTTTTGCCTCTAATGACAACAAAATGAATTTGAAAAATAGCTTAAAAAAATAGTTGAAATGTTAGAGTTCGGTGCTTAAACAGGGCACACAGATTTTTCCGAAAAAGATATTACTTTCAAAATTAAAATAATTGTACATAAGAGGGAATATATAAAAAGAATTGATGGTAAGACATCTCTTTTATTTGAAAAATAATTTTAATTTCGTACAGCTTTTAAGAATAGTAAAAGTTCCATTTCCTTTAACAACTCTTTGTTATCCTGAAACTACTATTATATGCGTGTGTGTGACGTGAAGGTGGTTTAACTAAGTAATAACGTAGGCCCGCCGCGATCTGCACGCATACGTGACCCGGGTTTTGTACTACTGTTAATCGGATCCTCGCCGACAAGGCGAAAACGGAAGAAGAGCAGAACGCAACCCTAGATTAGATAAATTTCAACTGTTTTTACGATGGTTCACAACGGCAGAGGTCATTTCAACCCTTGGGTGCCGGTGTTAAAGACTAAAGACAATTTGTACGTATGTCGGGTTCGAAAGCAGGTCTGCAACTTTAACGAGATTTGACCGAGTTGATACCTTTCAAGTTTATTAGAAAAATTTCACGCGACAACGGAGCGCATTGAAACAATACCGGATTAGTATTTTATTATTTGAGAAGAGAATACAAGGTTTTATGTCTTTAGTTGTTGTTAGGAGTTTTGTGGCCACGAAAAGGGCCGGTGCTGTTTCGTAGCGTGGAGGCTGTGTGCGTGGTTCAGTTGGTGGTGGTCTGTGACCGAGTAAACCGTTGGCTGAGGTCCGGGGGCCGTGAGTCGGTTTACATCACAGTGGCCGAAGGGACGCGAGTGCAGGTATTAGCCGAAGAGTAGCAGTTCGCGTTTAATCTGTGTAATCAAGCTATTGCTGCGGGTACCCTTGCTGTCATCGACAGTGTTCCATTAGAGATTTGTGAGAGCTCGTCGGGTTAACGAGTTTGCTGTTGTTGTTGATCAGTGATGGGCCTGATTGACGAGTCTTGAGGTACAAGTAAGACCTCTCGTTGTGTCGACGAGTCTGGTGTCGTTGACCATTAGTGATGGATGAGACCTCGTCGGGCTGACGAGTCTGATTTCAGTTGGGCAGTGCACTCTGATTGGCTACAGAGTGGAGGGCGAGAACCTTCCATATGTGGTAGTGGTATCTGCCGGTAACGTGGTAACTACAAGTAGCATGAATTACAACGTTAGGACATAAAGGCTGGAAAACGCACAGACGCACCGCTGAAGATGGCAATGCTTCTGCCAGATCATTAGAGTGAGGATAGGCAGACCAAACATTTCTATCTTGGTCGGAATGCAGGGTATTGGACAATTTTGATCTACCTCACGCTTATGATCTGTCGCAGCAGGTTTAGGTTTTTCAGTTATCTCCAGTGATGAGTGTGCTGATTTTATGCGTCGGAAGTCCTATAAAAAAAATACATAAAGATGTAAAATGGCACAGACCCACCACTGAAGCTGATTGATAACCTAAACGTGTTTCAGCAGATCATAATAGGAAAAAAGACGCAACGTGGTCGTTTTTATTCTGTTTATACTCGTGTGTTCGCCCTGTCGATAGCAATTATAACCTTGAAAACAGATAAAATATTTTATTGGTGTATGCGTATGTAACGCACAGATCACCTTCTAAAAATGGTGAAAAGCCCAACAGACAGACCTTAAGAACGGGGTTAAACAGACAAAAATAACCTGAACTATATAAGCAGTAGTAGCCATACTTTCTTTATCCTTTACTTCTCGGCGATTTGGTCCGGTCAGAACTACATTAGTACCTAAGTACTAAGATGGGTAAACATACAGGCCAACCTGAGCATTGAAAGACATAGGAGACAGAGGATAGACAGTACAACATGACCGGAAACGAGACCATACTTCTAAAAGGGGACATACACACATAAAATTCACAGATCGATATATTACGAAAGGGCGTCATGAGTCTTAAAGATCAAACCATATTTTTCATGATAGTTCAAATTATATTTCGTTAACTTTATTAATAATATAACAAAAATCAAACAAAAATTAACTATTGTGATATTTCTCTTTAAGATCCGCGGTATTGATGAATCTGTGCCTATACAGGCTAGAGAAGCAAGTCCAGGTTTGCATGGCAGGTTTAGCCGAGTGTCGTCTGTTGGATACCAGATTTCTTTTTGGACCAGGGTGATCGGATACTACTAAAATATCAATTTTAGCACTTAATTATTAATTATTTGAACTATCAATCTTATTCTTTTTAATTGTTTAAAGAAGATACAATCCAACTACGAAAGATGGTGAAATGCATGAAATACATCTAACTCAACAAATCGGCGAGGATAGACCAGGATTACCGAAAACGATCGAACTAGAATTTCAACGACTGCAATTTCTTCTGTGCTAATTTTATTCAACCATTTAATAAAAGTTACACATTGTGGTATATCTTCTTGAGCTGTGATGGGCTAGGAATCTTGAAATGTGAAATCTCATGATATGCAAGCACTAAACCGAGGGGGGGTTTCCAATGAGTTTTTGCTTCAACCAAGTTTACTTCCTACACTACAAAGAAAACTTATTGACAATTTAAATTCACTAGTTTCGTGGTCCGCTTGACCTGTTAATATCTTTCAATTAATTAAAGTTTTTAGTTGGGAGTCAGTCCGGCAAGGATTCGAACCCACGACCTTCGACTAGATACACAGTCTAACGTGACCTCGATCCACTTGGACCTTCCATCTCAACGCCACCTTTTGAATTAAAAAAGTGTGACGTAGTTTTAGAAAAACATTTTCTTTATCGTGCCAACGTTTCGAACTTTATTGCGATCATCTTCAGAGCTCATGCGGGAGAGTTTTTTTTTGTGTAGTTGCGTCATTCTTGTTGTCGTGTTGAAAGTGCCCGAGTGGCCCACACGACCCGCCAGAATGGCACAATTACGCAGAAAACAAACACTTTGAGCCCTGAAGATGATCTCAATAAAGATCGAAACGTTGGCACGATAAAGAAAATGTTTTTCTGAAACCTACATCACACCAGACTGCACCACACGATTTCTAAATAAATATCGATTAACTGTAACTAATAACCACACGTTTTTAGTTGAGATAAAAAAGTCAATCGTGGGTTCGGATCCCGCTCGTGACTCTTTTATCTCAACTAAAAACCTTAATTAATTGTAATATATTAATTGGTCAAGCGGATCACGAAATTAGTGAAATTCTGTCGAATGATTCAATGAAACCTTCCAAGCTTAAGGAACATTTAATACAAGTCCATATGGACAAAAATGATATGGATTTAACCTTTCTTCAAACAGACAAAGCAAAAATATTTGAAAACACCGTCTTGCAACAAACCATAGGGACAACACCTAAGCGAGATGATGATGAACTTCTTGTTGCGTGCTTTTTATAACATTTCTTTATTGATTGATCGCAAAGCTCGGAAAACCGTACACTATTGGTGAAGACCAGAATTTTTTTTTTAATTTGTAATTTTTATACTCTGCATTTGTGTAGCTTTTTTCGCTTGGTGGTCCGTGGGTAAGTTTTGTCTATAAAAGGAGATCCATGGGTCAAAATAGTTGGGGAACCACTGGTCTACCTAGATGATTTGTGTTGTCTGAATGAGCAAAATTAGTTGGTGGGTTCGTCCGTGTCCTGTAGAAAATCTATTCTTCAAACTCAACAACGTCTCAAAACCACTAGTGAAGATGGTGAATTATTATACAGACATTTATTGTATTATTTATTGCTGGATTATCTTTCTAAACCGGATCGCTTTATGAATTTCATCGAATCGATCCGGCGTATTGTACGTGTCGTACAATAATTGTTTGCCGAGTCTAGTCGAGCGGTGGGTGGTTGGATTAATCAACACTCCATTGTCAAAGCGTGCCTTTTAAATAAGAAATTGACAATGGGAATTTTGCCGCTAACTCGCCCTGTAATTTCGTTAAGTTTAGCCTTGAGAGGTCGACTATTGTCATTGTCAGAGCTGAGAATAATTACAAATTACTTTTAACCCTTGAAAGACTTACCGTGTTCATTTTGTTTCAATTGAAGACGAGGCGTCGTCAGACGAGGTGACTAATGACTTCCCGTTTTTCCATTCGGCCCGTTTTATGGGAAAAGCGTTAAGTGAGGAGAATTCGCTTTCCCCACTTTTCAATCCCTCGTCCATCTCCGAGGACTCACCGGCGTCTGGTGAATATTATGATTTCCACATTAAAACAACAACAAAAAAAAAAAAAAAAAACGGTTTTGTGCTTTTCAAGGCGGAAAGTATACGTTTTGCAAACAGAGCGCTTGTTTCAAAATGCACAAATGCCGGAAATAACAAGGAAGACGACGATCGGTATCTGGAGTCGGATCACGTATCGCCGGGGGAGGGAGTCGGCTTATCCTATCACGGTTTACCAATTATGGTTGGATATGACCAAGATTTGTCCTTTGAGCCGAACACGTCTGACGCTTGACAACGATTTCTAGTTAGGCTTACAATATTTCACGTATTATTAAACGCCTTTTACCCTCGAATTCTCAATTATATACTGAGCTTGTTTCAACTCGAAAAAAAAAAACACTGTGAAAATCATAGTACACGTATTCCGATTTTCGAAAAAAAAAGTGTAAGATTGTTCAGAAATCGTGAGATGCGATATGGGGTGATGCAGGTTTCATAAAAACATTTTCTTTATCGTGCCAACGTTTCGATCTTTATTGAGGTCATCTTCAGGGTCAAAGCGTTTTTCTTTTGAGTAGTTGTGCACTTGAGAATTGAGAATGCCCAAACACGGCGCAAGTATGGCACAATTACGCAGAAAACAAACATTTTGAGCCTTGAAGATGAACTCAATAAAGATCGGAACGTTGGCACGATAAAGAAAATGTTTTTCCGAAATCTACATCACACCAGACCGCATCTCACGATATCTCAATAATTATCGATTAACGGTTACTAATCTCTTCACATTTTCTGGTGCATTGATTCACTTCGAGAGTAATATATTTCAACACTCAATTGAAGGAAGTTTCAATAAGCTGGAGTAAATCGGCCAAAATCAAGCCAACCAAAGTGTCACCATTTTTTTTTTTTTTTTTTTTTTTTTTGCGAAGTTGAGGTTTGGAAAATGTGCAGTTGCTTCCCCTTTGTCGTAACGCCGTCCAGATCGTCTACTTTCATTGAAGAGGAGCCACATTTCATCACGAGTAACAATTCTATCCATGAAAGGTTCGTTTCTATTTCGGCAAAGAAGTGTTGTGCAAACTTTGCAAATGGAAACGATGATTTTTTTGGCGGTTGTTTATTTGCACGAGGAGCCCACTTTCGCGCTTCTTCAGCTTTCCAAATGCCTTAAGATGATCAGTGACTGTCGATCTGGCTAACTGAAAGATTCTATGCCAAGTTCTCGAACAATTTTTCTTTGATTTTTCATTTCAGCAGAAAAGTTCTCTGATTGATAGCCGATGCGCGTTTCTTCTCATTGTTGTTGTTCGCATCGACTATCACCAGAGAACTTTTCCGCTGAAATGCAGACAACACAAGGCCCTGAAGATGATCTCAATAGTAGATAGACGCATAGTAGGATTTCTATGCCTAGATCTAACGGTCTAGTATCTTGATGATGATGATGATGATGACGAAGCAAGGGGTGTTGTGCTCGCCAGGCACTATATCTTTTGCGCCGTCCTAGTTCTCTTGTTCAGTGCAATGTACTCAGTCCTTCTGCTCAGGAGTAATTATTTATTTTGTACCCTAAACTATTCAATAATTAATAGGGATACTTGTATTTTCTTCTTATTCTATTAATTTCAATTAATTGGATAAAACAAATTAGAAATATGTGGTGTTTAGTGACCAATGATTATTTGGAGATCGTGATCGTGGAGACGTTTCGATCTTTATCGAGATCATCTTCAGGGCTCAAAGTGTTTGTTTTCTGTGTAAATGTGTCACTCTCAACACAGCAGACCAGAATGACACAATTACGCGGAAAACGAACACTTTGAACACTGAAGATGATCACAATAAAGATAGAAACGTCGACAGGATAAAGAAAATGTTTTTTCTGAAACCTACATCACACCAGACCGCATCTCACGATTTCTAAATAATTATGTTTTTTTTTCTTTTTTTAATTAATTTATTTTCCATTTATGTTTGTGGAATTACGGGCGTTATAGGGGCAGCAACCCTTTGTCAACCGCTCTGAATTAATAAAATAATATTAATCATTTAAGAGGTCTCTTATCATTTTTTCAGAGTTTACATTGTAATTTTGGGGAATGGAATAATCCTATTTGTGTGTCAGTGTGATGTTGTAATTCATGAAAACTTCTGTAATATGTTTCGACGGATGAAAAAACTGTTGGCATGTGTGTTCCGATTTGCGTAAAAGCAGAAAAAATTAGTCTTAAAATTTTGGATTGAAAACTTGAATATTGGATCCATCATCTGGGCACCCGTATCCAAATAGGTTGGAGTAGGTATGTGTAATTCAACATGACTCACGATGGAATGTAAAGGTGATGTATTGACCTAGAGGGGTTAAACTTTATTTTCCAAAGATTGTTTCATTCTGTGGACGGCTCGTGTAGAAGAGGGATGACTTATTAATATGGTGGTGTCATCTGCGTTTGCAGCGGTAATTGTATTCTCATTTGTGGGCATATCAGAAGTAAAAATTATGTACAACATGTACAACAGCGGAGCGAGTATTGACCCTTGTGGCACTTCTCCGTACTCTGCTTTACTGAAAAATCTCTTCTTAAATTATGATTGTATAATAAAAAAAATAGGCCAGGAGTAAAAATAATTTTAATTTGTATCCTTTATGCCATACTTTGTTCACGGACTGAGAATCACTAGTCGCGTACAGCTCCTGGATGAAATAATGAAATGTGTAATTCTGTGTTGATCAGTTGTGGAATTAATAGGTTCGAGAACGTTTTTTTTTTATAACGTATTATTTGTTTTTTGCAACTGCATTCTTCGATGCAACAAGTAAAACAGATAGTATTTATATGTTAACTTATTAAAGGTGGCGTGAATGCTTGAACAATTACCATCCAGTGATGGTAGCCGTTAGTACTTCATACGATGAGTGAGATTTATTTCTTCATCGACATCAATCGCTAAGGTTGTCGCGGGGCCACCGACGCTTCAGTCTTCTGTTGGGATTATTAGGTAATGTGGTGGATGACAGGTTTTTGACGAAAAGGTTCGGATGATGGAGTAGTTTTGAGTGGAACGTTTTGTAGCGATATTGGGCTAGCTCTGTAACAAAAGAAATGCATAAGTCAGTATGGATGGTGTGATTGGATACATAGAAAGGGGCTTATACTATCGTTCGGAGGATTTTAGATTGAAGGGATTGGATTCGCTTGAGGTTGGAACGCTTAGCAGTACCATAAAGTTCAAGTCCGTATGTCCAAATGGGGGCCAGGAGGGCAATGTAAAGTTTTATTTTGTTTGTTAATAAGAGTTTTGATCGTCTGTCCATTAGTCGTTTAAGCATGAAAAATCGTATATTACAGTCTGTGCGTTTAAGTCGTGTATGGGGGTTCCACATCAGTTTGTCTAGGTAGAGTCCGAGGTATCGTACATGGTTCGCAATAGGGATGGGAATGTTGTTGATGTATATTGGTGGAGTGTTTTCTTGTTTAGTGTAAATATTATGTTCGTTGATTTGGTTTCGTTGATCTTGATTCTCCACCGACGGAGCGAGGATTCAAGGGCGTTTAGGTGATTTTGAAGATTAAGGGAAGCAGTGACAGGATCTTTATCAGGAGAAAGGATTGCGGTATCATCGGCAAAGGTGAAGGTAATAGTGTTTGGTTGCGTAGGTAGGTCGGATGTATAAATTGAATATAGGAAAGGAGCGAGCACGCTGCCCTGTGGGACACCTGCAAGAATAGGATGGATAGAGAACTAAATTCCAGGTCCTGAAGATGTTGTTTTGAAGTAGCAATAGAGATAATTTTTCTGTAAATTTATTTTTCGAATAATTTAGAAGGGAAGGGTAACAAACTAATAGGACGATAAATATGACGAGGGGCTTAAATTTTTACGGCGCTTTGGGATCATCTTAATATAAAACGGTAAAATTAAATGAACTGTTGGGATTATTTCTCTACTCTTGTCTCTCCGATGCTTTCTGGGCCCTTCAGAAAAAAACTTGTCTACAGTGAGGATTATTTATCTGAGACATTACTGAAGATAAACTAGAAGACATTAAATTAAGTGTAATATCATTTGTGAACGGTCTATCCTCAAAAAATTAATAATTTTGTTTTTTGAACTTTATAAAGAAATAAAATGGCATATGAAAAATGGCAAAAAGGAGGGAAAATTCACAAGGTGGGGTGAGATGAGAAGTAAGTGTCCGAGTGGTTCGAGGTCACGATAGCTCAAGTGGTAGAGCAGCGGCATATCAAGCAGAACATCGTGGTTTTGAATCCCGTTCGTGCCACTGACTTTTTTATGTCAACTTAAAACCTTAATTAATTGAAATATATTAATTGGTCGAGATAACCCCGAAAGCTAGTGAATTTATTTAAAAAAATTGAGATTATTTTTCTAATATAGTTCGACAAGTTGAGTCATGTTTAGTTAATTTTTTTTATATTCAGTTTTATATAATTTAGTGCCAAATTTTAAACTGATATTCAAACAGACAAATCCATGCCGTATAAAACTTTATAAATTTTCAATATTGTGTTTCTCTCTTTGTTGTAAATAAAGTGGTTTAGGATTTAGGAACTGAGCAAGTTGGGGCTGGAATGAACAAGCTGTTGGTAGCACCTGGAGCCGGACCTCGGCGGCTGGACGGATTAGACCTAAGGCCGACCCCGGACTACCAACACGGGGTGGTGATTCTCCAGGCCTGCCGGTAATTTATTGTAAATTACAAAAGCTGGAATTGACGGCGGACTGCTTGAAGTGATAGACTCAATTCTCTGCTTGTATAAATCAGTAAGAATTATTATTGTCTTCTCTTTCTTAGTCCGTATTGGGTTTTGGCTGATTAAAAGCTTCTTAATATATTAAAAAAACTTTTCGCTATTGTATTTTTAAATAAATAAAATCGAGTTTTTTTTTAAATTATTACGATTTCATCAAATAAACGTCAATTCCTTTAAGTTTAATCGTAACAAGCATGCGAGTTAAAAATTTGCAATAAATAAAGAGAAATTGCCCAAACAATGCCTTGAAAGCAGTAATTAGGGTGGCAGTGGCAAGGCGGAGTTTGTAAGGCGCTAACTCTGTAGGGTAAGGGTCCTGGGTTCGAAACCAGCTGTCCTGCATTGGAACCCTGGAAAATGGACTTTATCCTAAACACCGACACCCCGAGGGTTTATATAACCTCGTAATTGAAATACACTCGTAAAAAAAAGAATTATTTTACACCTATACGTTCTGAATGCATTAAAGTTTGACTTTATTATTTGGAATTTAATAATAATAGTATGAATAAAAATGCTGATTTAAAAAAAAAGAAAAAAAGAATCGATCGTTGATATGCAAAATTATTCCAAGAACGATTCACGGTTCCACAATTCGATTTTGGACGTTTCCGACGTTCAAAGAGAGAGAGAGGTTAGACATTTGTTATTGTTATTAGCCTTTATGGCTCTAAGATGCTAATCTGTGATTTCTGCGGCGAATGGGGGGAAAATTATCGGCGATTTTGTTTCCTGCGAAGTTTAAGGTGCTGGAACCGCATTCCAGATCCGAACAGCGAAAATTATTATATTCCATTTGGAGAACCGTCTCCCCAGGCCTTGAGATGTTTTCGACCCGGGTTAAAATCGTAATTAAAACTGCCTTTTACAACGAAGTCATTTTATGTACTGTTTTAACGGATGTCAAGTGACTGTGATGGAAAATAAAAGACGAAAATTCCTATCGGATAGACTTTATATGTTAATTTCCACACCCATCTGGATTAACATTCGGAAATCTTTCCTTTGAAGACTGTTTTAATTTGTTTCTGTACCCTTGGTCGGAATTAAATGACAATCGAACGATCCCAAATTGTAACAGTCGCAGATACGATGTACAAAAATCTGATACAAATATCCGGTGTCGATCAACCGGCTAAAATGCCTGTTTTTAAACCAAGCTTAATGCCAATCGTGAGATCAATATCTTGATTTATTGGTTCGTGCCACTTCACGTTAACTCATAACAAATCGTGGCATCGAATCATCCTCAAATTAGGCAAGAAATTAGTACTAATTCAGCTTCTGACCGAAAAGGTTAAAGAATTCCTATGATGAAACCGCAAGCAATATTGACTCGTAACACTTTAATGATAGTGTTGATGAGAAAGTTAGGTCGGTTTTGTAAAATCTTTATTTAATTATTGGCCCATGGCCCCTGATCGGTTTTATTAATTCAAACAGCTGGCAGTTTTTATTGAATATGCAATTTTCCAAAATGTTCAGTTTTTGATATGAACTATAATTACAGCCAAACGATGTAATTGTAACGTCATTCGTTTTGATTGGCAAAGACAGTTTGTACAACTTACTCGAGACTCTATGCCGTACAGTTTGTTCTTTGAAACTTACTGCAGAGTCTGTAGAATACAGTTTTTCCTGAGGATTATTCCATAGTTGAATTATAGGGTACAGTTTTTCTTTGAAGCTTTTTCCAGAATCTGTAGGATACAGTTTTTTCTTTTAAATTTTCTCCAGAATCTGTACCATACATTTTCCTCTCCGAGGCTTACTCCAAGTCTGTAAGGAGCCTACAGGGTGTAGTACCTTCTCTGAAGCTAAATTCCGTTGGATAGTTTTGTCTGAACCTTACTCCAGAGCCTGCAGGATACGTTTCTTCCATGAAGCTGATTCCAGAACATAGAAGGCGGTTTTTCCTGAACCATACTCCAGCGTCTGTAGCGTACAGTTTGTTCTCTGAAGCCTTCTTCTGTAGTCTGTAGAATAGAGGTTTTCTTGAGGGTTACCCGATAGCTGAACTATAGGGTACAGCTTCTTCTTTGAAGATTTTTCAAGATTCTATAGGATACAGCTTTTCCTCTGAAACTTTCGCCAGATCCTGTAGCTTACATATTCTTCTCCGAGGCTTATTCCAACTCTGTACTTAGTAGCTTAATAGCTTAATTCCCAGTCTGTAGAAAACAGTTTTTCCTGAGGATTACTCTATAGCTAAACTGTAGGGTAAAATTTCTTTTTTCCAGCTTTCTCCAGAGTCTTTAGGATACTGTTTCTTATTTGAAGCTTTTTCCAGATTCTGTAGGATACAGTTTTTTCTCTTAAATTTTCTCCAGAGTCTGTAACATACATTTTCTTTTCCGAGGCTTATTCCAAGTCTGTGCCGAGCCTATAGGTGTAGTTCTTCCTCTGAAGCTTAATTCACAGTCTGTAGAATATAATTTTTCCTGAACCTTACTCCAAAGCCTGCAGGATACAGTTTCTTCTTTTGAGCCTTCTCCAGAGTCTGTAGCATACATTTTTTCCCGTGAGACTTATTCCAAGGCTGTAGGCAACAGTTCCTTCTCTGAAACTTAATTCAATGTCTGTAGAATACAGTTTTCCTGGGGATTACTCCAAAGCCTGCAAGATACGTTTCTTCCATGAACCTGAATCTAGAGTGTAAAATGGAGGTTTTCCAGAACCTTACTCCAGAGTCTGTGGCATACATTTTCTTCACTGAGGCCTACTCCAAGGAGACAGTTCCTTCTCTGAAGATTAATTCATAGACGGTAGGATACACTTTTTCACCGAAGCTTACTCCAGAGTGTTGAATACAGCTTTTTCTGAGCTATACTCCAGATTCTACAGGATACAGTTTCTTTTTTGAAGCCTCCTCCGATCTGTAGCTTACAGTTTCTTCTGTGAAGCTTACTTCAAGTCTGTAGGGCACAGTTCCTTCTCCGAAGATTAAATCGCGGTCTGTAAGATATAATTTTCACCGAAGCTCACTTCGGAGTGTAGAATACAGTTTTTCCTGAACCTTACTCCAGAGCCTGCAGGACACTGTTTTTCCTTTGAAGCTTACTCCAAAGCCTGTAGGTTACTGTTTCTGCTTTGAAGCTCATTATGAATGTCAAACCGAAGTGGACTTTAGGACAATAAAAAAATTAAATTTCTTATGGCCTTTTACTCGCCCTTTTAACCTCCTTATAACTGTTCAATTTAATTGGAAGTAGATTCCCTAAAAACCCGATGACAAATAAACGAAGCATTACATGTGCTTATCAGTACGATGCTGCCCTAATGAGCTCGCATAGCCCCATCAACAACCAATACAGCAGGAATACTGCTCGGGTGATTTCTTAGGTTTGAGGTTAGGTCTTTCTTAGGTCGATGGATGGTTTCTTTCAAGTACAAACCGGAAATATTCTTGTCCACTCCACTATTCCAAAGGTGTTTAGAAAGGCAGTATCTTTAGTCTCACTGTATACATGTTAATCACAATGTAGTACTCCTCAGGTATCCAAAATCCAGTAGTGACCTTCTAGGGCCATCTGGGTAGATGGTGGTTTGGAAGATCATGATGATTAAAAAATAGAAGATCAGCTTCAACGATACCAATTCCTAGGACATAACCTTCATTTTTTTTAATCATCTCTCCTCCAATCAACTCTCACAAGAAGGTGGATGGGCAGGAGTATTTGGACCCGGAACCAAAAACTCAGAACTCATGGGAAAACATACCAGTATTTTCCAAGCTGAGATTCACGCAATTGAAAGATTATCCAATTCAATCTAAGTAAAGGGTACAAAAACAAGAATATAGCTATCATGTCAGATAGTCAAACATCCCTCAATGCACTAAGCTCACGTACCATTAGTTGAAGGATGGTGCTGAACTATAAAACCAAATTAAACACACTAGGTATGCAGAAAAAAGTCAGCCTCTGTTGTGTCCCAGGACACATGGGAGTAGAAGGCGGCGAGAAAGCGGACACCCTCGCGAGGAAGGGAGGTTCCACACAGCTGATAGGAGTCGAACCCTTCTGTGGCATAGGAATCCACACTATTAACTAAATATCTCAGACAGAAGGACAAAAAGAAAATGAAGGAACAATGGAATTCGCTCGTTGGACATAGACAGCTCAAGACTCTTCTAACCAATTTTGGCAAGGAAGGAATCACAGGATGTGTCAAAGGAGGCAGAAATAAACTGCGAATCCCAACAGGACATTGTAGATTGTAGGGCATCTAAAGAAAATTGGAGTAATCCAAAATGGCACATGTAGATTTTACAAGGAAGCAGAAGACACACCAACACATATACTAACAAAACCGCGGAGCTACACTAGGATGTATAATGTGACCATAGAAGAGCTTCAACCACTCAATTTTCTTGATGAAATAGGTCTCGCCGATGTACTTTAGGTAGAGAACGGGGGATACAATAGCTCTTAAAGTACGCAGTATACCATATCCTGAAAAAATTACATCTACATCTACTCGACTCTCAATAAAATGTAAACTGCGGAAATGAATGTTTGACAATAGATCGAAACTCGTATTACAAAACAAACTTATCTATACATCATCAGCTCAACTAACCTGGACGAAGGGGATTCAACCGACCGTTCCAACCTCGTAAGAATCCAATGCTTAATAAAAAAAAAGTACAAAAACAGGCTACTAACAGCAGAAAGAAAGGAATTGGGTTAAATTTTGTGCAAATTACATGCAAGCGCCTTTATGTACGTACACGTTTTGGACGGTTGTCGTACACACATTGTGAGGAGTTATAAGAGGATCTTGAGCCTGATAAAGCCCAGATATGCACGCATGTTAAACGCGAATGTCTTATCCTTAATCTTATCTGTGAAATCGCAACGGATCAGAATCTCGGAATAAATTTAAATAGTTAACGATTTCCATCGTGTCTGCCTAGTTTTCCGCTATGATCGTAATAGATTAAATATGTTTTAAATATGTTCTTATTAGATCTTTAGGAAAAAGATGAAATTATTGATTTTTGGCGAATTCTTTAATTATATTCTAAAAATTTCTTCAGTTTTGATTGAGCTTTTTTAAAATTGATTTTGTTGTATATCCGTCAGCCATGCAAGTCCTTTTCAGCCAATTACAGGCTTTTACACAATTATCAATGAAATTATACTAATTTTGTATTGTTAAATTGATTTAATTCGCATCTTGTTTCTTTTCTTTTCTTTTCTTGTTAACTCTACCGATTTTCTTATTATTCAAAGAAGCGGATTATCGAACTTTAGAAGTGCTGATAAATTGAAAAACTCGGACATCACCTTTTCGAATTTTCCCTCCCTTTTGCCATTTTTCAAGGATGGAAAATTCAAAAGGTGGGGTAAAGATGGGAGGTTAGTGTCCGAGTGGATCGAGGTCCCGATAGCTCAAGCGGTAGAGCCGCGGTGTATCTATCCGAAGATCGTGGGTTCGAATCCCGCTCGTGCCATTGAATTTTTTTCATCTCAACTAAAAACCTTATTTCATTGTCATGTATTAATTGGTCAAGCGGTACCACTAAGTAGTGAATTTATAAAAATGAACACGTTTTAACTTTTAATAACAAAATATGTATGGACTCGTCAAATCATTACACATAAAATAAACCAACCACCTGGTTTTTGCACGAAAAAATGGCCAAATATGGAAATAAACACTTTTTTAACCTCGCAATAGCCGGTGTTTTGGAAAAAAAGCTCATTTGTAAGTATCTCTACACATTTATACACGAGAAGAACGAAGAATATTGGATTATATGAACAACATCGCCAACAATGAGAAGAAACTCGCATCTGCTATCAACCAGAGAATTTTTTTGCTGAAATGGAAACAACACAAGGCCCTGAAGATGATCTCAATAAAGATCGAAACGTTGGCACGATAATGAAAATGTTTTTCTGAAACCTACATCGCACCAGACCGCATCTCACGATATCTGAATAATTATCGATTAAGGGCCACTAATCTCTACACATTACAATTAACTATGTCTATATTCTATTTACCCTTTCAAATACTATGGTCGGTGGAGTACTTGATTTTTTTTTTTTTTTCTTTTTTTTTGAGGATTCGCAACAGCAGAGGTCATATAAACTCTCAGAGTGCCGGTATTTTTGAAAGAAAAAAAACATTTGTAAGTATGTCGGGGTAGAATGAAGGGCTGCTGGATTTGAACCCGGGACCTTTACCTTACAATGATGAAGGCCTAATCCCTTCCAGCCACCGACGCCCCTAAATAAAGTGTTTCAAAACATTTATTTTCATGTAAAAAATTAAACTAACAAAACTAAAAATAAAGCTAGGGGAAGTTCAGGTTGGTGTGTCGCAGATATGGACCAAAATGTCTTTTGTGATTCAACATTCCAAAATGTCTTAATTTCTTCAATTTTTTTAAGTTGATGTTTTACGTTTTTATTATTTTTATCTCGCCGTTCCACTTGCTGATATTATTTTACTGCATTTTTTATCTAGATTACAATAAATATACATACATAGAAGTATTTACTAATATAAAATTTATTTGTGTTAAATTTCCGCGTTTCGCTTCTTCAAATTGAGCTTCATTAAAAAATCAACTGTTGATTGGAACGTCGCGTTGGCGGAGATATCAGCGGGTTCACTTCGGCTGTCGATAGATGTCGTGGAAGTCATTCAACCTGATGATGAGCTAAAAGGCTCGAAATCCTGATCCGTTGAAATACAACTTACTGTGTGAAGGAACTATCTTTTTAAAACAACTATCTTTTAAACAACACTCACTCCATCATTGATCGTTTCTATTAATTAAGGTTTTTTAGTTGAAATAAAAAGTGTCACGAGTGGGATTCGAGCCCACGACCTTTTGCCATATATCAAATGTCTTGTAATCGGATTGGATTCTCGGCGAAAAATGAAATGACCACGGGGAGGATTAGTGAAAATATACTTGATTTAACTTATTAAACCCACTTTATCAATTGATATGTTTCAATTAAGGTTTTTTAATTGAGATAAAATGGCAACAAGGAGGGAAAATTCAAAATGTGGGGTTGGGACGGGGAGTTGGTGGCCGAGTGGATCGAAGTCACGATAGCTCAAGTGGTAGAGTAGTAGCGTATCAAGCCGATGGTCGTGGGTTCGAATCCCGCTCACTGACCTTTTTTTATCTAAAGTCAAAAACCTTAATTAATTGAAAGATATTAATTAGTAAAGCGGACCACAAAAATTAGTGAATTTATTATTGATGATTCCGGTGGTCTGGCAAAAGAGAATTTCATAAAAAAATCTGTCAAAGCAGTAGAAATAAAATAGATATTGTCTGTATAGAATTGAGTCCATACAATTTATTTTCATTACCAACATAGGAATTTAACAAATATGGTTAAACCATCCATGACCTAGATTAATATTAGTAAGAAGTTAATTAATTACAAGAATTACATTGAATGAAGTCAATCTGAGATTATTTGCTAAGTAATTCTCTTTCTTTTCAAGGCAAGATTTTTCCAGAATGAAAATTTCAATGGACTGGCTTTGAAATGACCGACTGAAGCAATTCGACACAATAATCAGACTAACCCTTTATTTAAATTGAAATCCGTTAAGAAATTCGGTTGAAAGCACTATTCAGGCTGTCCGCTGAATGATCCGAAATAACTTTTCTTTTATCTCGACGATTGGGTTACACAAACTACTTTACAATGTATTTTCATACTAATCTCAACTTAAAAAAAAAAAATAAAATAAAATAAAAAAAAAAGGTTGGCTCTCAACATTTGGTATAATATCAAGACTGTAAGTCGTTTCATCATGGTAAAAGCTTTGTTTTCTTTTGTTTCAAGGTAATATATTTTGAGTTCTTGAATTCTATCGCTTTGTTTGCGATGTGTCTAAATATAAAATATTGTTACTTCATCATCTTTTAAAGGTCTAACCAGTAATCATCCTTGTGACGACTTGCTAAATGTAACGTCAGCACTGTTCTTTTGAAAAAGGGCGCGTTTAATCCGGACGTACGGGTGATATTAGCAGGCAAGATTTTACATCATCGCAACAACTTAACAACTAAAAATGATGGAAGTTCAAGGTGACGGAAGTCAGCTTTTAGTGGGAGGATCCAAATGCCAAGTAGAATATTTTATATAGTTTATAATAATTATCTTTAATATCTTGTTTTTGAAATTACCTAATGGCCTACCGTGAAAATTGCCGGTATGAATCACTGATGATCTTTTTTCAGTTTATAATTTAGCATTTAGGCGAAATGCTAATCTCGTCATCCTCTAACCGTCTTAGGCAGTTATTGTCACGCTTTCTTTCTTTCTTTTTTTTTTTTTTTTTGTTTTGAAATAATTTTTTTTTTGTATAAGGCATGGAAAGATACCAACTGGTTTGGGAGGCAGAGGCTTTTGAACCCACAATACAACGGACTTGCACGTGCTCTAAAATACGGACAACAGCCCCGCTGGATGAATCAACAACCGGTCCAGGATTTTTTTCACAACCGATATCAGCCTTATCGGATCTCGCAAGGCTGTTCATATATTTAGAATTGCTATATATTTTTATGTCTGTTTTTTATTTTTTTAAACAATAAATAAATAAACCGACCAAATCCACTTCAAATAAAAATATTCCAATTAATACTGATTTTAACCCCTTCGAAAACCTCGCAGATAAATTATATTATTGAAGTTCATTCAACTTGGAATATAATAATAATTAAGAATTATAATAGTAATGTGTGGTGATTAATGACCGTTTAATCGATAATTATTCAGAAATCGTGAGATGAGTTCTGGTGTGATGTAGGTCTGAGGAAAACATTTTCTTTATCGTGCCAACGTTTCGATCTTTATTGAGATCATCTTCAGGGCCTTGTGTTGTCTGCATTTCAGCAAAACGGTTCTCTGATTGATGGCCGATGAGAGTTTCTTCTCATTGCTTGCGGAAATGCAGACACAAGGCCCTGAAGATGATCTCAATAAAGATCGAAACGTTGGTACGATAAAGAAAATGTTTTTCTGAAACCTACATCATACCAGACGGCATCTCGCATGTAGGGTCTTTGTCTACTTGTGTTACAAATTTTGCCAGTTGATTGTACATTCCAAATGGAACCAAAAAGTGCTAATGAACTATGGCCCGAATCTATACAATTTTGGAGTTATTTCCCTTTTTCAGATTTTTTTTTTTTTAATTTCACGACCTTTACTTTATATATACAGTGATAACACCAAAATTGAAAGGTTTTGGACATCGATGGATACCATTGAAAACCAAGTTAAATTTCCAACAAAAAATATTAATACTAAACTTGTAAACGTTGGTAAAATAAGCGTTTTAGTAATGATTTTTTTTCCAATGTTGAAAAACATACTATGCTGGCTTTAAATTACTATTTCCAAAAAATTGGTGAAATAAAAAAAATGAAAATCTCAAGGAAATTTTGAATGCATTTATTGAAGTGTGTTGTGATTAGTGACCGTTAGTCAATGATTATTCAGAAATCGTGAGATGAGGTCTGGTGTGATGTAGGTTTTTAGAAAAATATTTTCTTTATCGTGACGACGTTTCGATCTTTATTGAGGTCATCTTCAGGCCTCAAAGCGTTTGGTTTCTTCGTAATGGTGCAATCGTGCCGACTCTCAATACGACGTGCAAGAAGAAGAAGAAGAATAAACGTTGGCATCTCAAGATTTCCGAATAATCATTACAACATTGCCTTTTCGGAAAAATTAGTACGTTTGAACCACACATGTGGACCTAATGGCCACAAGTTAATTACGTATTTCATTGTTTCTTCTGACCAATTAGCATTTTGGACTTACAAAAATTGTGAACCGGGTGAATCAAAATTTATTTATTTCATTGTGTCTTCTGATGAGTTAGCACGTTGGAGTTATTTGGTAGTGGACCAAAAAGACCAACTACAATTTTTCTGTTGAAAATTAGCATTTTCGACTATCACGTACATTGTACCATGTGCAGAAGAAGGTAGTTTAGTCATTCTTGTAGTAAATAATAATAATAATTTTTTTTTGTAATTTTGCCATTCTTGCGTGTCGTGTTGGGAGTGCCCAAAAACACTCCACTTGAGGTAAAGGGATAATTGATAATAGGGGTAATACGTATACTTGTAATTTATTCTTATTCTATTAATTTTAATTTAATTAGCCTATACATTTTTTTTAGTTGGTTTAAACAAATTAGAAATGTGTGGTGTTTAGTGACCTTAGCCAATTAATAATTGGAGATCGTGAGGTGCACCCCGGCGTGACGCAGGTTTTAGAAAAACATTTTCTTTATCGTCCCAACGTTTCGATCTTTATTGAGATCATCTTCAGGGCTCAAAGTGTTAGTTTCCTGTGTAGATATTTCATTCTTGTTGTCGTGTTGAAAGTGCCCACGCCCCACACGACACGCCATAATGGCACAAGTAACAAACACTTTGAGTCCTGATGATGATCTCAATAAAGTTCGAAACGTTCGCACAATAAGGAAAATGTTTTTCTGACACCTACATCACGCCAGACCGAATCTGACGATTTCTGGATAATCATGGAATTTATTAAAGTTTTTTAATTTTGGTTCTAAACCGAAATAGTGCAATTTTCTACTTATTTACCAACGCGACGGCAACTTTGATTAAAAGATTATACTATGCTTATTCCCGGGAATAAGAGAGTCTCAAGAATCAAAACGTTTTTAGATCATTTGTTCAATATTCACTTAAGTTTATTATTTTTTTATTATTATTAATCTTTTCACCGATCCGTCAATCAGGGTTTTTCCTATCCTTCATCAATTTCTTCGTCATGGAAAAAGTATTTAAATGGATTATGTTTGCTGAAATTTTCTAGGTCTCCTGCTATTTTTAAAAGTAGTTTAGAATCATCATAGTAAGTTTTTCAACATTGAAAGGAATTCTTTTCAATTAATTTTTTAATTGAGATAAAAAAGTCAGTGTCATAAATGGGATTCGAAACGAAGGTCTTCGGGCTAGGCCGCTACTCTACCTCTTGAGCTATTGTGACTTCTATCCTCTCGGAAAATTAAAGTTGTTGGTTGAGATAAAAGAAGTCAGTACTTTCCAAAAGGATAGTTCCTACTCACAGTAAGTTGTTCTGCAACGATCCGGATTTCGAGCCTCTTAGCTCATCATCAGGTTGAAGGACTTCTACAACCACGTCTCTCGACGTGCATTGCCAAAGTGAAACCGCTGATACCTCCGTCAACGCGACGTTCCAATTAACAGCTGATTTTTAATGACGCTCAATTTGAACGTGCGAAGCGCGGAAATTATAACACAACAAATATTAGAATAAAAGTAGTAACAATTAAAATAATTAGTTTAATTATTTGGAGGTTTGATATTATTTATATACAAATCCAAAATGGGAGGTAGATCAAAATCTGTTATATTATTAATACATTTATCACCATGTTCAATTTTACATTTTTTAATTTCGAATTTCTCAAACCAATCTAGTTCTTTCCCTTTGTTGAAACTATGCAACACTCTCGTATTTAGATTTGGGTTGAATTTATGTTTTGTTTCTTTTAGATGGTCCTTAAATTCCGAAAATTTGCTCGATTTAGGCAAGTGTTCTTTTACTCTGGTTTTTATTTCTCTATAGTCTATAGTCTATAGTCTGAAGAAGTCAGTGTCACGAGAGGGATGCGAACCCACGACCTACGGGTAGATACGCCGCTGCTCTACCACTTGAACTATTTTGACCTCGATCCATTCAGACGCTAACTTTTCATCTCAACCCCCACCTTTTAAATTTTCCTTCCTTTTTGCCATTTTTCAAATGTCGTGTAATCTATTTGATTTTTGCCCTATTGATCATTTTGAATTTGAGTGAAAATTGGCAGAAAGGAGGGAAAATTCAAATTGTGTAGTTGAGATGGGAAGATAGTGTCCGAGTGGATTGAGGCCAAAATAGCTCAAGTGGTAGAGCAGCGGCGTATCTAGCCGAAGGTCGTGGGTTCGAATCCCTCTCGCTCAACCCAAACCTTAATTAATTGAAAATAATTTATTTGATCAGTGGCTACTAAAACGCTTATTTCACCAATGTTTACAAACTTAGTATTGATCACATCATATTAGGTATCCAAATATTTTTATAAAATACCTATAACCGAGAATTAAAAAATTTACATCCACCTAAATATAAAACTAATATCCCGCGACCCCATTATGTAAATCTGGCGAACTTGGTAGCATATTTATTACAGTAACGGCTGTCTGCCTTCCTGAAATAATTACAGATCATTTTTCCACAGCTATATTTAAATGAATTAATGATTTAATTATGCCGGCAATATCTCAAAAAACAAACTTCCCATTTATCTTACTCTGTATATTTATACTTATGATCCTGTTATAACATTTCAGCCTGACATAATACTAATATTCAATAAAGTTTGATTATAAATTCTTTATTATTTGTTCGGCGAATTAATTTGGCCTATTTTTTCCTACTGGATACCCCGGAGCCATTCATATCTTTTTGATCTCGGAAAGGGGCGTAGAAGTTTGATTTTTCTCCTTTTTTTCTCACAAACCGTAATAACAGGGATAAGAGAGAAATATAAAACACGCCGATTAGCTCTTTTTCGCCAAAGGATTAATAATCAGGCCAACTTTTAAAAATAGATAATTAGCTCTTCCGAGTCAAATAATTACTGCCCTGATTCATACATGAATCAACAACTTAGAAATGAACAAAAATTCCATTTCGTTTGTTTGTCAGAGACGAGCAAGGAGAAGCAGAAATTAAATTCTGTCTGTTTAATGAATAAACATCTTTTTTTTTTTTTAAATTTAAGTCCACAAGTCATATTCTGAGGTGGAGTTCGTCAGAACGGATTGAAATATTTATGTATATTATTTCTATTCATACACGTTGTTTTTGCATCTCTGGGCTAAATTGCTCGATCATTCGGATAACAAGAATTCTCGCTAGATTAGTCTTCAATTTCAGAAAGATAAACGTTATTTTTAATTTAAATATTTAAACTTGTCGTTCTTTAAAAAGCAAAGGATCGTCGGACCTTCGGAGCAAAGATAATTAAAACCTGACTGCTATTTCATTTTCATTTTTTGAACGGCTCGCCCTTCAACTCGTTGACTTTTACACAGAGAAACATTGCCAGGATTCCACTGGCTTCAAAGGGGAAAAGGCTTTTTCTTAGATTCCAAGTTCTGAAAATAAATTCGACATTTATTGTCGTAAAAATCAAGAGAATATAAATTACACTTTCAATATGAAAAATCTTAAATTGGAAAAGAAAATCTATTCCTATAAACTATGAGCTTCGTCGCAGATTATTCGAAGCGGTTTTTTTTAGGGCTATTTTATAATTTCTCAAACCAAGTTAGACGTTTTACAATTCAACGGAAACTTGTGTCATATCATTAGACCAAATGATTTTTCAGTTTCTAGTTACTAGTTTTTCTATTCCATAATTTCATTTTTAAAATTTAGAAAAATTCAATTTGATTAGCAAAACGCCTTGATTGGGCAAAATTTTGTTTTCTTGGAAAAAGTTCAATTCGATTTGAAAAAAAAGTTCAATTTAGTTTTTGAAAAAAGATCAATTTGATTTAGAAAAAGTATATGTATTTTGGAAAGAAGACCAATTTGTTTTGACTTAGATTGAAAATATGCAATTTGATTGGGTTTGAAAAATGTTCCACTTGATCGGGGAAAATTTCGATTTATTTTAGACAACGTTCTACTGGAGTGAGGAAAATTAGGATTTTGTTTTTTAAAAAGTAGTACTCCATTGAAAAAAAGATTGGTTTGGGAAAAGGGCAATTCTATTTAGTACAAGCTCAATATGCTTTCCGAAATATTTGATATAGACAAAGTTCAATTAGTTTGAGAAAAAATTTCAGTATGGTTTGGATTAAAAATCAGCAAAAAAAATCGGTTTGATTGAGTTTGGAGAAGTTCACTTTGATTGGGGAAAATTTTAGTTTGTTTTGAAAAATGGTTTAGATTGATTTGGGAGAGGTTTGGCATGGTTTGGATGAAGTTCAATTTTATTCAACAAATCGGACGTTATTATGAATGATTCACTAGTGTTCGTAGTCGGCTTGACGAATTAAATATTTCAGTTAATTAAGGGTTTTTAGTTGAGATAAAAAAGTCAGTGTCACGAGCGGGATTCGAACTCACGACCTTCGGCTAGATACACCGCTACTCTTCCTCTTGAGCTATCGTGAACTCGAATCACTCGGACACCAACTCTTTAAAAATGCCACAAAAAATGGAAAATTTAAAATGTGGGGTTGAGGTGGGAGGTTTGTGTCCGTGTGGATCGAGGTAACAATAGTTCAAGTGGTAGAGCAGCGGCGTATCAAGCTGAAGGTCGTGGGTTCGAAACCCGCTCGTGGCACTGACATTTTTATCTCAACTAAAAACCCTTAATCAACTATGAATAACGTTCAACTTGGTTTGAATTTGATCCAGATTAGAAAAAGGTTGAACTATATTTTAAAAAAATTGAGAAATTTTGATTTTATTTGGAAAATGAACTTCATTATAGAAAGTTATATTTGATTTTGGAAATGTTTTACGTATTGTGTTGATTTGATTGGAAACCGTGTATTTTGCGCTTTGAAAAATTTCGATTTGATTCGGAGAAATTTCACAGAAAGAGAAAAGTTCAATTTAATTTGATAAAAAAAAAGTTCAATTAGACAAAACAGAAAAAATTGTTTGAAAACATTGTTTGATCTTGGTTGAAAAACCATTTTCTGGAGAGAGGAAAGCTATGATTTAGTTAAAAAAAAAAAAAAATGTTGCACTTGATTCAGAAAAAAGGTTAATTTTATATGGACAACGTTCAATTCCCATTTAGAAAAAAGTCGAGTATTTTGGGAAAAAAGGTGCAATTCGGTTTGATTTGAATTGAAAAAATCTAATTTGGTTAGCCAAACAGTTTGGAATTGAAGAAATTTTTGTTTTATTTTGAGAATGTTCGATCCTCAATATTGAAAGTGTCAACTCAAATAAAACGACGTATCCGATTTCGGGTTTATCTTTTTATTTCACTCCTTTTATTCGGATTATTTTCGCCTGGAGGATTCGAATTGTTCTTTGCTTTTTTGATTCCTTTATCTTGAGGAAAACGTCCATCAAAGCATCACATTCTATCCCCCTTTCAGGAGGAAAACCCTTTTTTAAAATAATATTTTTGATTAATGGGATAATTTCCTTATTGGTGTAGTTAAGAGAAATTACAGAGGTGAAACGTTTCTTCCAATGTGTGGGTAATTAGTGGTTGTTAATCTATAATTATTCAGAAATCGTGAGATGCGGTCTGGTGTAGGTTTTTAGAAAAACATTTTCTTTATCGTGCCCCGACGTTTAGATCTTTATTGAGATCATCTTCTGGGCCTTATGTTGTCTGCATTTCAGCAAAACTGTACACTGATTGACGGCCGATGCGAGTTTCTGCTCATTGCTGGCGATGTCCTTCAGAATACTTTTAGCTGCGTGTCCGTATATAGATGAAATTTGTTCATAGAATCCCATATTCTTCGTTCTTCTCGTGTAGTAATGTGTAGAGATTAGTGACCGTTAATCGATAATTATTTAGAAATCGTGAGATGCGGTCTGGTGTGATGTAGGTTTTTAGAAAAGCATTTTCTTAATCATGCCATCGTTTCGAACTTTATTGAGATCATCTTCAGCGCTTTGTCTTCTGTGTAATTGTGCCATTCT
>CM077105.1:14035403-14046865 GCA_039619505.1 Cimex hemipterus
ATCAATCGCGTCGCATCATAAGCGTCAATCGCGTTGCGTCATAAAAATCAATCGCATGGTGTCAAAAGCGTCAATCGCGCCGAGTCAATCACGTCATGTCACATGCGTCAAAAGCATCAATCGCGTCGCATCATAAGCGTCAATCGCGTCGTGTCACATGCGTCAAAAGCGTCAATCGCGTCGTGTCATAAGAATCAATCGCGTCGCGGCTTTAAAACCACCTGCCCACCTGTTCGTTCTCGCGTATCCTTCGTAAACAGTGCACCGACGCACTGTCGTGGTAACACACACACGCATGGGCGTGGTAACAGTTTCCGTGTTAAACTTTCGGACTGACCCCCCAGCCGTAAGACATATCCATGTCATAAAATCTCGCCTTAAACACACATAACACAGTTTGCGCTTACAACTTTTATAATGTGCAACTGATTCTGATCATACTGGTATGCTATTCCTCGATGTTTTTGTACGTCAAACAGTGAGTATTTGTCAATCGTGTTCATTTGTCTACGCTTCTAAAAAGAAATGGGCGAACGTGGTAGAATAGTTTTGCAGTTTTCTTTGGAGTTTTGTGCAGAAACGCCAGCAGTGTCTAATTAATATTTGTCATAGCATTTTTTTATGTGGTTACGTCGTAATGTCAATAACAATAATAATGTGTGGTGTTTAGTGACCGTTAGTTAATTTGGACATCGTAAGATGTAGTCTAGTGTGACGTAGGTTTTAGAAAAACATTTTCTTTATCATACCAACGTTTCGATCTTTATTAAGTCCTGAAGATGATCTCAATAATGATCGAAACATAGGCACGATAAAGAAAATGTTTTTCTAAAACCTACGTCACACCATGCCGCATCTGACGATTTCCGAATACAAATAATTATAATTTTATAATTATTCAGGCGTGATGTAGGTTTCAGAAAAACACATTCTTTATCTGCCAATTTTTCGACCTTTATTGAGATCATCTTCAGGGCCTGGGATTTACAAACATTGTTTAAATTGAACAAATCGATGTATGATGTGGAAAAAAGTGAATTTATACAATGCAAAAAATATTTTTTATATTCAAAGTATTTCTACTCACTCAAATGAAGAAAAACGTTTTCTTTATGGTGCCAACGTTTCAATCTTTATCGAGATCATCTTCAGGACTCAATGAGTAGATGGGTCATTATTGTGTGTACACAGAAAAAAAAAAACTCTAAGTCCTGAAGATGGTCTCAATAAAGATTAAAACGTTGGCACGATAAAGAAAATGTTTTTCTAAACCTACGACGCCAGACCGCATCTCACAATCTCCAAATAATCAATATTAATGTTATAATATAATAATTCGTTGGGCGTTTATGAAGATTTTGTGTGAAGTTAGTTGCAAAGGTTCATTTTCTGTCTTGAATTTGACTTCATATCTGTCTCATTCGGTCCTTAACATACGATCTACATAAATTTTCTTTTTTCTTTCTTCCCCAGTAGGAAATTAATTTAGTGTACCTATTTGTTACTGTAGGTTAGCCATTTTCGGTGTTCGCTCTGTTTCTTGACTTATTTGCTTACTAAGTTAATTTGTACCACTCTTTCCTTTGAAAGCATGATTTTAAAATCTTTACGTGAAACACTATTTTTGAATAATTATTCAATGAGTTGCGGTCTGATGTGATGTAGGTTTTAGAAAAACATTTTCTTGATAGTATCAACGTTTCGATCTTTATTGAGATCATCTTCAGGGCTCAAAGTGTTTGTTTTCTGTGTATGCCATTCTTGCGTGTCGTGTTTAGAGTGCCAGTTTCTACACATTATTTTTGAATACGACCATTGCTTATTATTATTTTTATTCTTTTTAACCGTTGTTTATATTTTCCAGTAGTACTACTGTTAGATACTGTGTTCTATCTGTCCGTACTGCGTTTTCTGTTGAATCTTTCTAATTTATTGCATTGGTAGTTTTTCTAAAGGTTATGTCAATGAACTTTCTTTATCTATTTATAAATCGTAATTGCCAATAGTGCAGGAACGTTGGTTCGTTTGATCAAGAATTCTTGCCGGTGCTAGATTAATTTTCCTCTTCGCCACCTTTTGTAAGAAGGATTTTCGTCTATCTTTGTACCTCTGATGATGGTGTAATAATTTAGCCCTTCGACCATTACGCAGCGACTGCTGTCTGTGGTCTGTTTGATTAGGGATTCTGCTCAGAGTGTGAAAGAGACGAAGCTGTTAGCACTTAACTATTTTAAGTTTGCAAGGCAATTAATAATTACATAAATACGATCCGTGAAAAATGATATAAGTTTCAATGGTTTGGTTTTTGCTTTGTAGGTGACATTCGACGAATTTCATGCCGTTTTGTCGTTTGATAGTCTAATAACATATTGCATCGCATCGAGCAAATAAGAACGTGAATGGTGACCTGTTTGGAAGTCAAAAATGTGCATCCAGTTTTATTTTGAAGTTGCGAGTAGTTGATACAACTATTATAGGTTATTTCCTATTCACTAGTTTTCGTAGTGCGCTTGACCAATTAGTATCATTAAATTAATTAAGGTTTATAGTTGAGAGAAAAAAGTCAGTGTGACGAGCGAGATTCGAACCCACGATCTTCGGCTAGATACACCGCTTCTCTGCCTCTTGAACCATAGGGCCCTCAATCTCGAACACTAACTTCCCACCTCAACCCCACCTTTCGAATTTTCCCGCCGTTCCACCATTTTTCAAATGTCGTCTAATCGGATTGGATTCTCGGCGACAAATGAAATGGCTACGGAGAGATTAATTGAAGAAATACTTCATTTTGACTTGTTTATTTCACTAGTTTTCGTGGTCCGCTTGTACAATTAATACATTTCAATTAATTCAGGTTTTTAGTTGAGAAAAAAAAAGTTGAAGTGTCTGAGAGGATCGAAGTCAAGATAGCTCAAGTGGTAGATTAGCCGCGTATCTAGCTGTAGATCGTGGGTTCGAATCGCTCTCGTTTTTGAGACTTTTTACCTCAACTAAAAACCTGAATTAATTGACAGTACTTCCTATTTTTCAACTTTGAAAATTGAAAACGAATGCGCTTAGAATATAGCAGGATAGCTAAACGTTCGAAAATAGGGAGGGTGTGCTAACCAAAACCAAAAACGACCCCTAAAGTCAATCTCTCTATTTTTATTTTGATCAATTCCTGTTTTATGTAACTATGTTGTACCATATGACGAGCATCGTATACAGTAATATTCCTTACAAAAACAAGGATTCTTAAAAGAACATAAACCTGACAAAAAAGTAGAACGAAGAATATTCTAACAATAATAAAATACAAATGTAGGCCGAAATACTCAGATATCCAGGCCATGTACGATCCTAGGTCAAAGAAAATCCACGCACATTAGGTAGTTAAGAAACGTTATGGTCTCTTGCCATCTAATTGCGTTAGATAAGGTGAAAAATCCTTGACGAGCTGATAAGATTGTGGAAAAATCATAGCCATGAACATAGCTCGGGGAGAGGTATTTTCTCGACGTACCTATATCAACCACCTCAAGAGCTTTCCGAACCAGCACTGACAAAACTTTAAAATGTTACAAAACGTTACAATAAAAGTGATCATAACAACTTCAATGTAGAACAATAAAAGACATGAAAAGTTTGCGTGAAAACCCCTTTTGAAAGTGATGTCCCATGAAAAACATTTTGGAAATTTATGTCCGATCACCCATCTTTTTCTATCTATTATGGTTATTTCAAATTTTTTTATGTCTCAATATTTCGCCATATTCAATGGTAGCTCTACGTGTTTTTTGTCGCTCATTTTTTTTGCAGGGCCGCTGGATTCGAACCCGGGAACTTTACCGTGATGAGCGCCGTGTCGAAGACTAAACCTTGCCGCCATCGACGCACCTCTTTATTCATTCTTAAAACGGAAAATGGAATAATGTTGTCTTTATTCGATCACTTCTTCGAGGTAATTTGTGTACAAATTGTACAATTTATACAATATTTCGACTTTAGCACATTAACCCGATTATCGATAGTTAGCGAGAATACAATTTATATGCAAAAGTCATGTCCAATCTTCCTGATCTGCTATCCTGGATGAATTGTCGTTTCTTTTTATTTTTTAATTCATAACTCGTGTCCTTTTTATACATCTTTAAAATGAGAAATAGCATGGTGTTGTCTTTATTAGATCACTTCTTCGCGGTAAGTTTTGTAAAACTTTTATAATTTGTACTATGTCTCGACTTTAGCACATTAACACGATTAGCAATAGCTAGCGAGCATACACTTTATAAGCGACAGTCATGTCCAATCTTCCAAGTCTGCTATCCTGAATAATTTGGAGTTTCCTTTCTTTTTTCAATTTGTAACTCGTGTCCTTTTTTTACATCTTTAAAATGAGAAATGGTATGATGCAGTTAGTTATTCCATCGCTTCTTCGAGGTAATTTGTGTAAAAAATTTACAATTTGTACAATGTCTCGACTTTAGCACATTAACACGATTATCAATAGTTAGCAAGGATACAATTTATAAGCGAAAGTCAAGTCCAATCTTCCTGGTCTGCTATCCTGGATACTTTGGTGTTTCCTGGTATTTTTCAATTTGGAACTCGTGTGCTTTTTATACATCCTTAAAATGAGAAATGGCATGATTCGATTCTTCGAGGTAATTTGTGTACAAATTTTTAAACTTTTACAATTTGTACAACGGCCCGACTTTAGCACATCAACACGATTGTAAATTGTTTACTTACTTACAATTTATACGCGAAAGTCATGTTCAACCTTCCTGATTTGCTATCCTGGATGATGTGGAGTTTCCTTTTGTTTTTCAATTTGTAACTCGTGTCCTTTTTGTACATCTTTAAAATGAGAAATAGCACGATTTTGTATTTATTTCATCGGTTCTTTGAAATAATTTTTGAAGAGTGTTTTGTGGTTATTCCCAGCTGTAACGTACCCCAATCCATACTAGTTCCCAAACTACCCCGCAAAACAATTCGAGTTTAACACGCTAACACAATTATCAACGTTTGCATGAATACGCTTTATACGCAAAAGACATGCGCAATCTTCCCAGTCTGCTAACCTGGATATTTTGTTGTTTCCTGGTATTTTTCAATTTGTAATTCGCGTCCTTTTTATAAGTTTGTAGCATGGGGAAGGGCGAAAGAGCATAAAGGTTCCTTTCCATTAACTTAAAAATGTATTCTCCTTTTTTTTTCAAATAAAAAATGTTATAATATTAATTTCACTAATTTCGTGGCATATATAGCCGAAGATTGCAGGTTCGAATCCCGCTCGTACCATCGACTTTTTTCATTTCAACTAAAAACCTTAATTAATTGTAATGTAATGTTAATATTCACTTCCACAATGTATCACCAAATTAAACTTAACGACTTAATCACACCTCACGAGTATAACAATTTACGCGAGTACTCGTTAGTCGATAGCAAATTCTAACTATTCTGGCTTGCGTATACTTGATGTTTTCGTGTTTTGAACTGGACGCATTTCGACTCATTGTCGCACCGAGGTCTCTGGATTATTTTCCTGGTTCTGTTCATTTCATTGGTCCGTAAATTAGGGCAGAGTAGAGGCGTCGTTGGTGTTGTTTTTATACTACCGTCGTAAGTTGGGGTTTGGTGGTCGCCGACAATCAAATATATTACAAGACATGTGAAAAATGGCAAAAAGGAGGGACAATTCAAAAGGCGGGGTTGCGATGGGAAGTTCGTGTCCGAGTGGTTCGAGCGGAATTCCAATTTTTTATCTGAGAAAAAAATTCTACTTTAACACATTTAACACTAATGGTCTACTTATTCTTGGTGTTTCCTAATTGTATGCAAACTGTTTCTAAGTTAATAAGTGTAACATTGTTTTAAACTGTACCACTCTAAATAGATAATTGTTCGGTTTTTATTGCTTCTTTTGTAACTAGGCTTCTTTATCTAATCGAATTATTTGGTTCTAATAAGAATGATATTCATGAAAGAATTGCTATGAATTAAAGTTTTGAGTTGAGATAAAAAAGTCAGTGTCACGAGCGGGATTCAAACCCACGATCTTCTGCTTGATACGCCGCTGCTGTACCGCTTGAAGCCATCCTGACTTCGATCCACTGTCCATTTCGACACCAAGTTTTGAATTTTCCCTCCTTTTTGCCATTTTTCAAATGTCGCGTAATCTATTTGTTTCTCGGCGACAAATGAGGGAAAATTCCAAAGGCGAGGTTGAGATGGGAAATTACTATCCGAGTGGATCGATGTAAAGATAGCTCAAGTGGTAGAGCAGCGGCGTATCAAGCCGAACGCCGTGGGTTCGAATCCCGCTCTTGACATTTAATTTTTTATTTCAACTCAAAACCTTAATTAATTGAAAAAAAGTCTACTTTAACTTTATTTTAATAGAAATATAACGTTTTCCTGAATACTTATTACATTCGATAGTGTACTAAGGTCGACTTATTCTTGGTGTTCCCTAATTGTAAGCAAACTGCCATATTCAGTAGTCTAGGTGTTATTTTGTAAAATGGGAAAGAGCTCGCTGGTATTTGGTGAATTGTTCGTTTTTTGTTACTTCTTCCTTGTTATAATATGCGCCAAACCGTGCTAGTATTAAGTGTGGTATTAATTACCAACTAGGACCCATCTGATCAATCATCAATCAATTACCTTAATAAAACGTCAAGATGTCATTATGAATCGATTTTATTGCTTAAGAAGGAAATACTGTGGTACTGATGATTTTTTAACGGTATTCAATGACAGACACATAAGATAATTTATACAATTAAGTGAAATAAAGTATTTTGAAGGATGCAAAATAGAACGGACAGTAGACAAGTTGATAAATGCGCGGTCGCTGAATTGAAGTGATCTGTTCTTGTGTTGTTTTCACGAAAGGCCCCGAGCGTTGTTCAGAAGGGGCAAAAAAAAACACCATCGACTCATCACAAGCTTTTTGGCCTAACGGGCTTATCCTATTTACAATCCTTGGTACCGTTGGAATTTCGGGGATGTCCATCAGCCCCAAGGGAACGGATTTTCAATTTGTCTTTCTGACGGCCTGTCCGACGCGTCGAAAGAGCAGGATGCTGGAATTAGCATGAGACAAAGCCGGCTGTGGAACTCAACCGTACTGTTTAGAGAAATAAGCCGGCTGAGACAACACGGGACAACGTGATGTGTTTCGTCAAGCTTTTCTATCAATTATCGAAAGAACCGACGAAAGAAAACAGCGAATTAAAAAAAAAAAAAAAAAAAAAAAAAAAAAAAAAAAAAAAAAAAAAAAACCAACTACAATCATTAATCTTTTAATCTTTTATTCAATGTCGAATTCAACCTACTGTGTGTTATTTAGTGTGCGTGTGTTAAATATTAAATTTATCACCAGAACCAGCTGTAAAAACAAGGGATTTTTATTTATTTTTTTCCGCCTTCTTCCGATTCGAAAATTATTTTTAGCAGCTCAAATTATCTTGTCTTCGCAAGATTTGTAATGGTAGATTGCTCTCATTAATTTTTCCCATGATTTGAAACGCCGTTTTCGACATCGAGGCCGTTTTTTTTATCCAATTTTTCAAATCTCGAATAAAGGGATTGTTACGTGGGACCGATTCAGCATAAATTTAATATCGCTCGAATTGTCTTTTTAGTCGGGAAACAGATACATTTTCGTGCAGTTACTTAAAGAAAAAAAAACGAAGAAAAAAAACAATAGAAACGAAATTCAATCATAACCTTGCACAATATATTTGTCGGACCTAGATGTAAAAAAATGACACGAAGTTTGATTTACAGTTTGTTACTTAATTTTAATGGAAAGCCTCGTCGGTTATTAAACAAAGCAATAACTTACAAATAGATCTCTATCTGACACAGCTCCTGTATAGAGCACGCCGCAGTAATTGTAATAAATTACAAACAATTCACAATAAATGCCAGTTGATTATTAATTATTATCAGGAGGAACACGAATCGATTATATTCACTGAATTAACCTCGCAGCCTTTATTAAATTTACTAATATTCTAAAAAAAATGTTTTTATTACGAAGGAGCAATCAACCCTAACAATCAAAAAAAAGTGTAAAATTATAAAACACATCTACCCTTGATTTATCTTTGAACTAATGGTTTCAATCAAATCCACTTTTCTACCGAGTTATTAGATCTCACACACGCGCGCCCGAACACCTTGGTCGACATTTTTTACATTTTGGCAAAATATGGCAGAGGACGATTGTGCAACCCCGTGAATGTCTTTAGTGTGAATTTAGTATTATTTTATGGGAGGAAAAAAGAAAGAAAAAAAATATATTCAAGGTTTTGATGTTATTTCGATTGGAAACATTATTTATTCCATTTATTCTCCCTGTCCGACATTGTATTCATTAATTCACTGTTTTCGTGGTCCGTTCGACCAATTAATATAACACAATTAATTACGGTTTTTAGTTGAGATGAAAAAAAAGTTAATGGCACGAGAGGGATTCGAACACACGACCTAGGCGTATCTAGCCGAAGGTCGTGGGTTCGAATCCCTCTCGTGCCATTAACGTTTTTTCATCTCAACTAAAAACCGTAATTAATTGTATTGTATTTATTTTAAATTTAAAGCGTTTAAAAGGTAGATAATTCTTAACGCAGGTTTTTACAATTAAAAAAACCATCAAATCATACCCAGTACCTATTAAAGAAAAATGATCTCTATGTTTTTTGTTCTCTCGCATTCTCAATCTCCATTTATGTCTATTAATCTTCATTGTACTATTATTATCTTTTCTTTATATTATTTCTCTCATTTTGTAGCTCACCATCTCTATCTACAATATCTCCCTGTCGCCTAATCCCACTACCGTATCTTTCTCTTTCTATCCCCCTTCTCTCACTCTCTCTTTCTCTTTCATCCATCCATCAGTTTGTCTTTCTCTCTCATTCTCTCTCTCTCTCTCTCACACACACACACACACACACACACACACACGCAGCACGTATCGATTGCTAATAACCTAGCAAAAAAGCAACAGGGTCGAAAGGAGGAACGGCCTCAACACTGATAGTATAAACTGTTGGATGACATCTGTTCACGGGATGAGATGGCCAGTTCCCATCGCACGACACACATTTCCACTTTAGCCCTGATTCCATCGGTTTTTTTTTTCAACATAATCTGTTTTTAACTGAATAGACATCATTGAAATTTATGATTGGTACGCACTTAACGTTACGATTGACAACGGAATCCTTTTAACTGTCTATTCCAATTGTAAAAATTTAGACTTTTTTTAATTTTTCATATACAAAATTCGCATATTTTAGTTATTAACTTAAACTTTTAATTATTTATTGGGTTATTATGGTTTAGGCTTATATAAAAATTAGTCGATGCATGTAACATGTTCATGATTTAATTTCAGTTTCTGCCTTATTTCCTGTGGAGTAAGAAATTTCTATTCCATATTTATGAAATTATTAATTTCTCGTCAAACCGATATTTTATTAAATTATATGGTTTTATCTATGGTAACTCAATTCCGAAATTTGAAAGTTAGCCAACACCATCAACTTTTGACAACCGTTGAACCTTCTTCCATTGCTAAAAAACTGCTGTTGTCGCTTTGGTAATTTTCGTGTTTTATTTTAACGTGTTAAAAAACGTAATCGTTTTTGATGCTTGATAATTGATCATGTTTACAAATCTTTTCATTTTTTTTATAGAGTGTTAAGTTCCTTATTGTATCCTTCGAAATACTTTGTGTTTCGATTTGATCTTGAACACGGCCAATAATTCTGCATCGGCTTCCCGCCGGTACTTCAAAAAAGTGGTCCATTGTTGCGCAACCGACTCTCGGACGTCGACCAATTCGAGGGGATGACTCGTCGTAACCTTTATTTTGCTCTCCATTGTCATATATCACTCGTCGTCGAACGTAATCCGCCTGGTGTTATTCATCCGGCGGATAACAAAGCCGACCGCCAGCGTCGGTGTAATTGATACTTGCGAACGGAATCTCGCGCTTAGAGGTACACTTGATATTAAACATGCCTTAAATTTTAACATGTGAACTCATTTATTCAACACCCTTCCCACAAATCCTGTTCCTTTTGTAGAACCGAAATGTGACTAGTCATCAACAACTTGTAATAGCAACGTTCTTCTGTAATAATGCACGAGTATCGTGTCATCTTTTTTAAACGACTTAAGGCATGTTTAACCATTAGAGCCGATCATTTCAAAAACAAATTTTATTAATATTTCCTTTAACCTAAGTGATCATGTACAAGGAAAAATACTTATTGCACTGGGGTTTGACTCGACATCGGCTGGACGTTAGACAACTCCATCTATGCATATTGTACAATCTCAAGCTTATCCATTTCTTAATTCTTTACCTATTATTTCAAATTCTGCCGTGGTTGCTTTGGATTTTAACGTCTTTATGGGTAATACCATTGATGCCGTAGAATGGAGCGTAGAGCATTCGGAGAAGGAATTTTGATTGAAACAATTGATTTCGCTGGATGTTGGAGTCCACAATGGTCTGTCGAGTGTTTCATAAGTTGTTAGTTTGTTATGGTCAGTGTTGATTCGGGTGCCAGTAAGTGTCTCAGAAGTCCATCCTTTTTGTTATGTTCTTGTCGGTATAGGTTTCTTATAATTCTGCTAAGTAAAGCCCAAGGTAGAGTACTGGGCTGGATGGAGACCTTGTTGTTTATCCGCGCTGCTGGGAAGAGAGAGAGAGAGAGAGAAATATAGAAAGAGAAAGGTAGATAATCAGGCAGAGTAGATCTAGTGAAAAATAAAGATAAATAAATTGATAAAAAGAGGGAGAAAAAGAAGTGAGGATGGGGATAAAGTTAAATAGATAAAAATGGAAAGATAAAGATAGAAAGGCAAATGGGTAAATACATAGATAAAGGTAGATAGATAGAGTGAGAATAAAAGTAGATAAAAGAAAAGAGACGGAAAGGAGGTGATAAACAGAGCAAAATGGAGCAAGAGATAGGTAGAAAATTAGACAGAGTAGATGTAGTAAAAATAAAGTTAAAGAAAGTTATAAAAAGAGTGAAGGCAGGAGGGAGAAAAAGAAGAGAGGATGGGGATAAAGAGATATAGACAAAAGATAAACATAGAGAGATAGCGATAACAAAGTAAACGGGTGAAATAAAAAAGTAGATAGAAGGAGAAAAAGAAGAAGCAGAACGAGATAGATAGAAAGATATATAGATAGGGAGAGAGAGCACAAAAGAGCAATAGATGGGTGGGTAGATAATTTGACAGAGTAGATATAGTGAAAAGTAAAGAGATAAAGAAATTGATAAAAAGAGAGAGCGCAAGAGGGAGGAAAAGAAGAGAGGATTGGGAGATAAAGAGAGATAGATAAAAATGGAGAGATGTGGAGAGATAGAGACAGAAAGAGTATATAGTAGAGAGAGAGAGAGAGAGAGAGAGAGAGAGAGAGAGAGAGAGAGAGA
>CM077105.1:14054325-14068592 GCA_039619505.1 Cimex hemipterus
AGAGAGAGAGAGAGAGAGAGAGAGAGAGAGAGAGAGAGAGAGAGAGAGAGAGAGAAATGTAGAAAGAGAAAGGTAGATAATCAGGCAGAGTAGATCTAGTGAAAAATAAAGATAAATAAATTGATAAAAAGAGGGAGAAAAAGAAGAGAGGATGGGGATAAAGTTAAATAGTTAAAAATGGAAAGATAAAGATAGAAAGGCAAATGGGTAAATACATAGATACAGATAGATAGATAGAGTGAGAATAAAAATAGATAAAAGAAAAGAGACGGAAAGGGGGTGATAAACAGAGCAAAATAGAGCAAGAGATAGGTAGAAAATTAGACAGAGTAGATGTAGGGAAAAATAAAGTTAAAGAAAGTTATAAAAAGAGAGAAGGCAAGAGGGAGAAAAAGAAGAGAGGATGGGGATAAAGAGAGATAGATAAAAGATAAACATAGAGAGATAGCGATAACAAAGTAAACGGGTGAAATAAAAAAGTAGATAGAAGAAGAAGCAGAACGAGATAGATAGAAAGATAGATAGATAGGGCGAGAGAGCACAAAAGAGCAAGAGATGGGTGGGTAGATAATTTGACAGAGTAGATATAGTGAAAAGTAAAGAGATAAAGAAATTGATAAAAAGAGAGAGCGAAAGAGGTAGGAAAAGAAGAGAGGATTGGGAGATAAAGAGAGATAGATAAAAATGGAGAGATGTGGAGAGATAGAGGTAGAAAGGCATATATATTTTAGATCTCAATGCTCGAATTATATCACTATTTAGCTCGTGGGTTAGTGTTTTCCGTGTTTCAGCATCTATACAACCTGAGGTGTAAGTAGTATGCAATATTTTTCCCATCGCTGGTTGGTTAGGCATAACATTTAGTGGCCTTGCATTAGTCACCATATCATTCTTCCGTTTTAGTTCTCCTAGTTTTATTTGTTAGGATTTTCTACTGATTTCCTTACCGTTACTTGGTGCAAAGGAGTATACATCATGATTGGCTTTTCTGATACATTTCACGAGTAGGTGTATGGCCGCTTGATACAGAAAAGACTCTGGGAATCAAATTGTAGCAGCGACAGTCAATGACCTGTACTTCTAAGGAGAAGGATTGGGTCTATTGCACTGAACTAAGGAACTATGAAGGTACAATAAGGTTGCAGTGCCTCGGTAGCGCAAACCCCGCTTCCTAGCATCCTTTTTTTACCATACAATACCGTACAATGGGCGCTTGATTGAGTCCTCAATTAGAGTATGTAAAAATATGAAAGGCAAAAGGTTTTTCTCAAAGGTATCTGTATCTACTTAGATCGGTATAATATACTGTCTGGCCACATTATTGTGCTACCGGTCGTATATTTAAAGTTTAAACAATAGGCTAATATGGAGTTTTAATATAAATTAAAAAATAATTGGTTTTAGGTTGAAAGATGTAAGGCAAGACAATTGGCGTCGGAATGGTATTTTAAACCCGTCGTTTTCTTTGTGCTTACGCGTCATCCTTGATTGGCCTTAGCCTGTTGATACAGTGGCACCGTGTTGCCTAAACAAGGCAACTATCGCCGGATCCAATCGCGGTTCCCATTAAGACTCAGCAAAAAAGGTTTTATTGTGGCGTGTTCTTAACAAAAAAAAAAAGAAAAGAAAAGAAAAGTTACGTTCGAAGTACGTCTCGATAGATAACCATCTGAACTTAATAAATCTCTATAAAAAGAAGTTGATATCACAGAAATTACGTGATCATAAATCGTTGCCACAGCACGTCATTCAGTTTGGTACGATTTTTCAAGGACGGGCGTTAATCTTAAATTGTAATGTGAGAAAATGTTCAAACAGCAAACGTGGTTATTACCATTAAAACCCTTATCACAAAAGGACGCTTTTAATATATACTTTCATTTTTTTTATTTCCGCGAATCCAATGCCGGCTTTTTGATATTTTTTTTTGACCAAGCTCACAAATATTCGTATTGACGTAAATTGATGTTCATTTGTTTTGAATTAGCCGAATCTCAGGCATGTTTATCGTTTTTCTGTAAGAGAATCTTCGGATTAAAATGCGTACGAATGAGCTGGTCCTTTTACATAACTTTTCCACATATGACTCACTGGATAATTAAATGTCATCATCACGGTCGGTGGACAGGGTCAAACAGGCTTTAAATCGAAGGGGCAACTTTAATTTGCATGATTTTTAAGAGTGTTGAGAATTTTTTTTGTAAACGGCCTAATGGGCATACCCTTATGCACACATTTTTTATTCATTGGGGGGTGAGATATGGTCAACCGGATAGTTTCAACATTATTCCAACATGAAAGACACATTAATACTGACATGAACACGAATGGTGTCTCGATGATTTTTCATTAATCAATATCTTTTTATATATACATTTCTTATTCACTAAATCATTATAATATGTGTTTTTTATCCACCTGTTGTTCAGTAATTTTTTGAAGAAGTGAGAAACGTTCAGAAATGAAGTATTTTAGAAAAGCGCCTTTCTAAAGTTTTGCCGACGTATCGACCTTTATTCGGGTCATCTGCAGTTTTTCGGTGAATTACAATGGTTGTTTTTTTCAGTCAACGTATATTTTGCAATTCGCCGCTGAAGATGACCCGAATAAACTTCGAAACGTCGGCAAAAAATTTAAAAAGAGATGTTTTTTAAAATACTTCACTCCTAACCGCTCGTCGCTTTACAATAATATAATATAGCTGGCGCTTTAATTGTCGCTTGATTGTATTATAAACTGGTCCTGGAAATACTGTCGTCAGCTACCAACCAGAACTGTCCATGCTCCACATTTATATAAAAAATTATTTGTTTCTATTGACATCCTAAAAAAAAAAAAAAATCAGCATAGGAGATCTGTCAATCCAAGTCAATCCAGACTTTGAAGAAAAACTTTTTTATGAATTAATTAAGGTTTTTAGTTGAGATAGAAAAGTCAGTGTCACGGGCGGGATTCGAACCCACGACCTTCTAGATACGCTGCTGCTCTGCCAGTTGACTTATCGTGGATACTCGGACACTACACACAACTTTCCATCTCAACCCCGCTTTTTGAATTTTCCCTCTTTTCTGCCATTTTTCATATGTCGTCTAATCTGTTTGGTTCCAGGTGACGAAACTACTGAATTTAAGTTTAAATGAAGTATGCCTTCACTAAAGTTCTCCGTGGCCATTTGTCAGCAGCGACGTATCTAGCCGAAGATCGTGGGTTCGAATCCCGCTCGTGACGCTGATTTTTATCTCAACTGAAAACCTTAATTGAGAGATATTAATTGATCAAGCGGACCCCGAAACTAGTGAATTTAACTTGTTTATGAATGAGTCTCAGCTTGTTGGTACTTGGAAGCGTATCTATATGCCGCTGCTTAAGAGGGAGGTGCGGTTTCGAGCTCTAGAAAATCAGACCGCTAAACCTGGCGTATAGCAAGGGAGTATTCTTGGCCCCATGCTGTACTACCTATACCTCTCGTACCCAAGCTACCTCCAATATCCAAGAACACCTTAGTTTATCGAATACTGATGCAATAAAGAGGAGGACTGCATGAAGAAAAACGTTCTCATTGTACAATCTTCCCTTCACCAACCCTCCTCTGTACATCAGCAAAAAAGAGATACAGACTTCCACTCGTGCCAAACACCTACGATACCTAGACAGCGGACTTACGTGGAATCTCCTTCACAATACTTAAAAGACAACAGCTGAACAAAAGGCAAACAAGTACAAAGACTCCTAAGACCAAAATCCGCCTTAACCGTCAAGATTAAACTAACCTTATACAAGACTTCACTATGACCAGTTTGGCCATAAGGATTGTGGTTCTGCCAAAACTTCCAACATCCTGCGCATCCAACCCTTACGATCCAAAGCCCTCAGGGAACTCCTCAAAGCTCGTTAGTTTGCTCAACATTCCTTTTGTCTACGAACTGATCCTTTCCCGATTCCAAAAGTGGGTGTGAGTCATTTCAATGCGACACCCTTTTTCCCCAAAGTGTATGACTATATAAAAACAACAATAGTTTTCCCCTTTGATATAAAATAAGTGGTCTAAACCTATATTTTTAATGTCCCAGTAATTGGTAATTGAGTTTCATGCTTAATTTTTCAAATGAGACCTACTAGGTGTATTTTTAATATGAAAAATTTCATCTTAAAGAAATGCAGTGAAAGCCCTGGGTATTTCCAAATATGGTGTCCACCGAGTTCTAAAAACTTAATCGTTACACCATACAGGATTTCTCCCGTTCAAGGCTCATCTCAACGGAAATGCTAATGAAGCAAATTCCCGATTTACGGTCCCATATTTTCTAGGCTCATGTCTCAACTTGCAGAATTAAATAAGTAAAAAAACCGCGAGTAACAATGACCTTAACCGGTCTTAGGACAACATATCTCGGGAAATAAACTATCAATTTTTATACCAATGTTGGGAGAAACTGTGAGGATTATCGTTTAAAAATTCAAGAAAATGGTTGTCGCTTTAAAATTGAAACATTCTGTATGTTCATTCCATTAGGTATTGAAGTTCAAGTCTAAAGAGTCGATTTGGTTCACACCTTCATATAAGAAAGTTTATCCCAAAACGAAGGAAGTAACTTTAATGAGGTTTGTCTATAAGATTGATTTCAAGATAGGAAGAACATCAAGTTTCAGAGTCGTCTTTGGATCCAATTAGGTTCTTATCTCATCGTTATGACCTGCTGTCCCATTGAATAATAAGATTATCACCTAGGCCAGTGACAGTAATATCCTTTAAAAATGACTCCACCAGTTTCGTACCAATACCAGACTCCTTAATTGCTGCACCGCAGCAGATCAGAAAATAGGTTATGGCGAAAGTGAATTTGACATTAGCATCATTCTAAGTATATAGGAAGGAAGTCAACTTAGGTAACGCAAAACGTAAAAAAAATGTTATATGTTCTTAATGATAATGACATTGCATTCCTGTATATTCGGTCGACCTTAAAAGGACAAGGAGGATGTTTAACGTCCGCACGTCTTAAGATGAGAGCTGAGGCACCTCCACATACGACAGAAGCGTGTCACTGCCGCAGCATTGGTGCAGAGGTAACTCAGCCCCGAGAGGCCAAGGCAACCTCGCTCCCCGCTTGCACATTCTGGGTGGTCTGTCCTAAGCATCAGACCTGATGCCGCACGCAAAGGGTTACTTAAGCCGAAATACATCAGCCTGGTCTCCCGCGCACTCCCTAATATATCTCAGAGATTGAGGCTCCCCCAACTTTCGGATCCGCTCCGGCCGCGGTTTCGCTTAAAGAGGAATTGTTAACCATCCCCTAGCGAAGACTGCCTACGGTAAAAGCCGCCAATCCAGGTCTGCCAACACTGCGTGCAAAACTTACTCGAATTGCAGCATGCACTTCTATCCGCCACTACTCCCGCATTGGAGAGGCTATTCAGCGTAATCATAGCGTCCACAACGCCTAACGCTGCCGTCCGACCTGCCTTATTCCGTGAGGCCGGGTGTATAACGGTAGTAAAAGATAGAAGACAACCACTTCCCAATGTAGCAGGGGCTGAACTTTGGAACATTTCTGTTACCCCGTAGTACAGATGGTTGGCGTGCCTGTAGTAAGGTGTACCGACGCCCCTGCCGTCCCAGAGGCCGAAACGAGTACAGCTGTGCTTTAGAGGGGTTGCCAGGACCTCAAGACAACACTATTATGTTGCGCCTGGACCCCCCCCCCACGCAACCAAGGGTTGGGAGAGATCGCACGGAATACAGAGAAGGAACCTGGAGTGAGAAAGGGCCGTGAATGAGGACACGACCTACAGCTTTTCAGGGCCCAAAGCCTTGTTCCCCCTGTATCACCCATTGTCGTTGTAGTTCCGCATTATGTAGGCTGCAGCTCTCAGGGTGGATGAGATAAGATGGTCGTTCAAGAGCCGAATCAATCGGCTCCATCCCGGCCAGTCATTTCGAGTGAGCGAATCCGAGAGTGTGTGGCCTCCCTATAACATGACATAACGATGAGGCCAGTAGTAATGTGGGGTTTGGGATTTCTAATCACTGCAGCTTTTTGGATTATTGGACGTTTCTTAGTTACTTAGTTTTGTTCAATTGGCTACCACAACAGCCATTTTGTCTTACCAGTTGTTTCGAGTTGAGGGGCAGCTTCGTCCTCCTAATGGTCTAATATATAAGTAAAGTGATCGTTAAAATACCAGTGACAGACTACTATCCTTCCTCTGAATTTCACTACGTTTACCTGTTACAAGACGGACACTATTTTTATGGGTTCTGTAACCATGTTTTCAATGTGCCTTAAACTGTTCTGAGGTCTGCCTGAGTTCGTTCATTTCTCCTCTGGAGAAAAACTCTTTTAAGAGGGTTTGATGTTACAGTTATCCTGATAATAAGATTTTGCCCTTCAAGCATCTTGGAGATCATCTGTTTGTTCATTTTGTGACATTTATACGTGCTAATGCTTTTGTACTGCAAGTAATTATTCGTCTAAATTACTTTTCGCCCTACGTTTTTATTATACATTTTCCTCCTTCTCGGTGCTTGTGGATAACCGGATCCTCCCTTTCAACACGGTCTCCGGTCCGAATGGGAATCGAGGGAAATTGCCCTAAGATGTCCTAATTGGTGTCGTCGTGAGTACGCCCACGCAAGAGGTACCCGACCGCTCTCACTACTCTCCTTGACTTACAAATCGTGTTGACTGAACGTCGTCATAGCCGGATTCGAGACGTGCACACTATTTCTGCATGTGGGGCAAGAGGTTGAAAATTATACAGCTATTAAATAATAATCTCACAGATGATAAGATCTTTATTTGGCATGGAGCGTATTTATTGGAACGGTTGTTTTACCCCGGCCACATAATCCTCAATTCATCTTCATCACAACCCATGAATTTTTCATACGAAAGTAATTCCAGTGTTACAAGACGTTACGCGACTTCTATTAGGCCTAAACGAAATGCAGGATGTTAAAACCTTCGGCTCCTTATCATAGATATTAGGTTGATGGAATTTCAATCGCAAGCGTGGTAGGATCTTCTATGGAATCCACCATCTAGTAGTTACCTAAGATTAAGATTGACGTATATATGATCAACTACCACAAATAATATTAGGACAAAACTAATAGCAGCTAATAGTATGTAATTAATCAAATTGTTTAAAATTTCTGTAGGTGAAATTTTTTAGGCTTGCCCTTATTTCAAACTCATCCATCAAAAACAAATTGAGATTGAATAGTGTATAAATACATGTTGTTAGCAAAAATAAATAAAAAGAAAATCAAGGTGAAAAAAATAAGAAAAATTCCGTACTTACATTTGTAATAATGCCCTCCGGGAGCGGGAGTATCTCAAGGCTCACGGTACCAGGTACCAGGACCCGAGAGGTTAAAAGCCTAGGTAGGCCCGTACCCCATCCCTAAAAGGTCCGGCTCACGAGTCCTGCATAAACCTATTGGACTTATTTACAAACCACTAGATTGTGGACCGTTCTATCCTGAGGAGTGTTTTGATTATGTCCTCTCCTTCGAAAGTTTCAAATTTTTCCCTAGCATACCTATCACATTCTGCGAGGTAGTGTCGAGCCGTTTTTTCCTTTGTTTCACAGAATAGGGTAAAAGGGGTCTGGTAGGGTGCCCATTATGAAGAGGTGTCTTCTCAAGGGGCAATGGCCCGTTAGGATACCCATCAGCCTCCTAATTCTCCTCCTAAAGTTAGAAAATAGCCATTTCGATTCCTTTGGTTTGATCTCCTTCACAAACTCCTTCGATTTCCAATGTCCTGGGATTGTTTCAATTCGATTCTTTAAGGAATTGTTTCATGCCTCAGCAATTAACACTTTCTTTCGCTGTGCTTATCGAGTGGGGTAATGCCGGTTGTGGCCCGACAAACGCAGTATGTGATCCTTCTTTGGCCAGGCTGTCAGCCTCTTCATTGCCATACTGCCCCTTATGAGCTGCTACCCATATGAGGGTTACCCTATTCTCGTCCATACTAGTGATCCTACTGATATGTTCAACGGTTTCCTCTACCAGCCTAGATGCTCAAGGCAGTGTACTTGGACCGATCTTTTACCTCTTCCGCCGTAAGTTCACCCGCCACCATACCGCTATTCTGAGCCGATAACAGCTATGCTATCCTCACATCCCGAGCTAACAATTAATTTGGAGGAATTCCAGGCACATTTTCTATAATGTGCACAGAAATATTTAATATTTATATAAATCCAAATCAAAATTTATTTTATTCTGCAGGATCGACCGGAAGAACGTCCCTCTCTACGAAGGAAACAATCAATCTCTCCTTCAAATAAATAAGTATATTAAACAAAAGTATATTGCAAAGTATTTCCTTACTATGGCCAAATCGTGAATAGAGGTTTTTTTTCAAAAAGGGAACTTGAATGAGAGTTGGTTTTTCCGCAATAACCGTCAAAACATTATTCCGTATTGATTCACGCTTATTACTTTGAATAAAAAAAAGAGACGTGGGTTTTCCGTTTTTCACTAGTACAGTATATTTGTACAAAACAGTATACATTTTTCTGTCCAAACGATTCATGATTTTATTACTGAGAAACATAACGAGGTGGTTGCGGCAATTGGTAACAATACAAATATGCTTTTTGGAATAACCTTCATAATAAAATAAATACCGGTTTTGGATTCAAAAAAGATTTGTTTAACAGGAAAAAAAAAGCATAACAGCTAAAATATTTGTAACTTCTAACGAGGGAAGTTTTTAAAATATGCGAGGGACTTTTTTTCAATATACGAGTACAGAGGATAAAATGATAGTGAAAACAACGAGAACAGAAGGGATTCTGTTTGCGAAATAATTTTTTGTTACAATGTACAGTATGCGACGATCCAGGAGCATCCGTATTGTTTGTAATAAAAATGTATAAATCTATATTTATAACGAAATGTGTTATTGTAATTTGTTTTGTAAATGAAAATATAATGGATTTTGTTTAAAAATAATTGTTTCACTTTACTGTGATATGCAAATTTTGATTAAATGGTTAAATAAAGTTGATTCAACGTTTTTGCTTCAAAGTTCCAGATATAGTTAGAAATGTGGGGAAAAAAGGATGAATTCCTTTGTAAAAGAACCTCACCCACAGGAGACTTGGGATAAACCGACCCGCGCATACAAACGGTGAAATGTAAATCTGTTCCAGGAAATCGCCCTCCGGTGCGACAAAATACCTGAATATAAAACTCCTAGAAATAAAAATCCCTTGTAAAAATTTATTCGTGTAGTTCAAAGCGGATCTTCAACGACCTTGTGGATAGACGTCGGGAATTTTTTGTTTGTTGAACTTTTACCGATTCGGTTAGAATGGCCGGCGGGCTGTTGAGCCGTTCAACTATCATCTCGTGCTACTTCCGACTTGGATAATCAAATATTTTCGTCAAAGCGGTGCTGGGTAATTGCCCTAGACTGGATTCCAAGGCGCCCAAGGGCAGTTGTAGGTGTCAAGACCCTTTGAGACGAGTTTTAATCTTCTTTTTCTCAAGGGGGAAGCTTTTTCTTTTATTTCCTAATCTGCAGATAGACTCCCTATTGCACAAACAACTCCCCCTGAGGAGCAGGTGCTTTGAATTTAATCTACTTCTTAGAAGAACCGAATTCTATCTGATCTAAAAATATAATCGATTATTAAAAACTGAGTAAAAGGGGATTCATAATCGATGCTGTTGGAAGACAACAATAAAAACAATCTGAATTAATAATTAACCAAAACAACAGTGAACCAGTTTGGTATTTTGTACAAGAAATTATTTCATTGGCATTGGTTTGACTCAGAGGAGAACACAGACGACCAACTTCGTGGCCATACCACCGTCCGTCTCCTCCTAGCTGCCCCGACCAATGGAGGAACGAGCTTTCAGGAATGGGAGAAATGAACGTATGCTCAAGGCTGTGGATGGTCTCTTGGTTTTTGGATAGTGAAAAGAAGATCCGATTGTTGTTTTTTGCTTTCCAACTGGGCACCGAGGACCTGCTTAAGAATAGGCCTTGTTGGAAGACAACAATAAAAATACAATCTGAATTAATAATCGAAATATATGGAAACCAAAACAACAGTGAACCAGTTTGGTATTGAAACTTCAGGTAATTGATTGATTTGTGCAAGAAATTATTTCATCGGCATTGGTATGACTCAGAGGAGAACACAGACGACCAACTTCGTGCCCATACCACCGACCGTGACGCTCGTCTCCTCGTAGCTGCCCCGACCAATGGAGGAACGAGCTTTCGGGAATGGGAGAAATGGACGTATGCTCAAGACTGTGGATGGTCTCTTGGTTTTTGGATAGTGAAAAGAAGATCCGATTGTTTTTTTGTTATTTTTCATTCCAACTGGGCACCGAGGACCTGCTTAAGAATAAGCCTTGTTAGGTTGACACACAGAATTTTGCACCAATTCCCATGTATATTCTGGGCATGTAAACATGCAAATATGCAGAAAAGAACATCAAAACATGTATTCCTGGAGTGCCCGAAACCATACAATTATAGAGGCTGAAAAACAACAACTGTGTCTGTAACAAATGGTTCCATATTAACCAAATCTCTTGAAAACAAACTACATTACATTTTATTCGTTTCATCACGGCAGCGAGTATTTGGTTCACCTGTTCCCATTTTTGGTGAAATTGAGTATTTTAATATACAGTACTTGGTAGATCCCTCGTTTCCTTTTGTGACTATTAAGAAAGAATGAAATTATGAGTTTGGCAAAATACGACTGCTACAACGATCCTCAATTAGATTATTTATACAATATACAAAAGGAAATGTCGAGTTCTCCACCAGCCTTCTTGGTATGATTGTAGGGAAGAACGTATTTAAGAATGAGTGAGAGTGTGAATATGTCTAGCTTTAAAAATGGAATGCTCTGAGGAGCTGACATGATTTATCTATCCTGGCGTATATCAATTTATAATGCTGCTTCTTACAAAGTTCAGGTTTCAAGGAGGATATTCTCACAGTTGATATTATAAATTCATATTTATGTTTTGTTTTATGATCTGTATTTAAGTAGCACCATTTATATAAGGGATTATGCGTTAATTTACTGTTAATATTTTTAGCGGGTTAGCAGCATCGTGAGTAGAATTAATCAATGTACAATTGAATTACACCACGCACACAAGTGGGAATAATTTGCAATGAATAAACGGGTGTTTAATGTGTTTAATTTCCCCTTACCACTGTGTAGCTAATATTTCGTACTATCTAAACGTAATTTGAATTAATGAAAGCAATTTTTCATTTTGTGTGAAATGATATAAAAAATATTACAAATTCAGTCAGCGTTTCTTACGCATTAATGTTTATCTTTTGTATCCGTTCATTTTAGGTTCGATCGTGCGTTGAAACAATAAGAGAGCGGTTTTCGATAAAAGGAGGGTTAATAAGCAGATAAGTCACGACGTTTCAAGTGACATTACAACTCGGGAGATGCAATCTTTCCAAGCAACACTGAGACGTTTTGAAAATGTCAACGATGGGATTTTCTTAAAAACCGACACTGACTTATTTTCGTCGCAAGTTTGCACTTTGAACGGGTCACAACCTAAGAGCGAACAGCTCGCTAAATGAGATTCATTCGTCTTTGCCTTTCGGCGAGCGATTGGAGTGAGCACATCGTACGTAAAAGGTCCTCTTCCAAAAACGGCTCACAACAAGCGAGAACGCGGGAAGACGAATAAAGAAAAATCGCTTCATTATCTTCAGACGTTCATTTTCGATTTGGACGACGTCGTCGACTGGTACGTGCGAGAAAGTGTCAGGAAGCGCAGGTGTAACCGCTCAAAAGCCAACACGCACGTCTGAGGAGTTTTACGAAACCTTTCTGCTCCGTTACGGTGTTTTAACAGAGAGAAAAAAACTTTTTTTTATTTATCGGGAAAATTAAAGTCTATAATTAATGTGTAGTGATTAGTTAATAGATGGTTATTCAGAAATCGTGAGATGCGGTCTGGTGTGATGTAGGTTTCCGTAAAACATTCTCTTTTTCGTGCCAACGTTTCGAACTTTATTGAGATCATCTTCAGGGACTGAGATTTAAAAACATTATTGTGATTTTATAAGCATAAAACAGCAATATCTCACTGGCACTCTCAACACGACACGCAAGAATGGCACAATTACACAGAAAACAAACACTGTAGTGTAAGTAGAAATACTTTGATTGAATATAAAAATATAAAATGTTTTCTCCAGTGTATAAATTCACTTTTTACCACATCCTACACGTATTTGTTAAATTAAATCAATGCTTGTAAATCCCAGTCCCTGAAGATGATCTCAATGTATAAAACAACGTTGGCACGATTAAAAAACTGTTTTTCTAAACCTACGTCACACCAGACTACATCTCACGATGTCCAAATGATCATTAACTAACGGTCACTAAACACCTGTTGTGTGGTTGTTTTCTGTGGTCACACAAAAATAACTACACAGAAAAGAAACACATTCAGCTCTGAAGATGATCTCAGTAAAGATTGAAACGTTGGCACGATAAAGAAAATGTTTTTCTTCAAACACTTTGAGTGAGTGGAAATACTTTCATTGAATATAAAAAAATATTTTTTGCATTGTATAAATTCACTTTTTCCACATCCTACATCTATTTGTTAAATTTAAACAATTTTGGAAAATCCCAGGCCCAGAAGAAGATCACAATGAAGATCGAAACGTTGGCACGACGAAGAAAATACTTTTCTGAAAACTACATCACACCAGACTACATCTCACAATGTCCAAATTAACTAACCGTCACTAAACACCACGCATTATTATTATTAATATAATATATAATATTATTATTATGATTATTATTGATGTTAAAACGTAACAACAATAACCACACAAAAAATACTATGACAAATATTAAATTGAACGAATTGAAATGCGAGAGGAAAGATGATAAGCCAATATTAGCCGGCGTATCACAAGGGCGTGTTCTTGGTCCCACTCTATGAACCATTTCATGCCGGTACATCACAACACAGAATAACGTAAACTCCGAAACAATTCTTCAACGTTCGCCCATTTCTTCTTAGAAATGTAGTCGAATGAACACGATTGACATACACTCGCAGTTTGACGTGCAAAAGCATCGGGGAATAGCAGACCAGTATGCGGATCTGGTTATACATTACAAAGGATGTTAGTATAAATTGTGCCGATCGTGTTAAATGTGGTTAAGGATTGTTGTTTTTTGACGCGACGATAAAGGAAATGTTTTTATGAAACCTATATCACACCACACTGCATCTCACGATTTCCGAATAATCTATAATTAAATAGTTACTAACGAATGTGTTGGCGTAAAGCTAGTAGTATAACATCATGTGGTGCCATGTTTAAATTGTTCTCGAATTATTTCTCGGCCTTTTGATTGGTGAAGAAGATGTACGTTGTTGCTTTAATTGAATTCAAGAACTTCAGGCTCTTCCAATTTTAGACCTTTGAAACTTTCTTGGCTTTGGTATTCATCTATTTCTTCAGGTTGGTCAATTAAACCTATCTTAATTATCAATCTCGAATTCGGGACCCTCACCTTTTTCGGGGGAGGGGGAACATTTTCCCCAACTTTAGAACTAATGCATCCTCTCCAACATATCTCAAGACTAAGCAACCAGACACTTTAACATTTCCCAACATATATATTATATATATACACATATACATACTCCTAAACATATATATATATATAGTCATTTTCAAATATTAACAAATAATACGCCTTTAAATTTCCATGCCTTTATACTGAATGCGAACTTGGTCCAATTTAGTCCCTCGTAGGTATTCGGGTTCCTCCCCTAGCGAATAAACAAATTCTTTCTAAAGGTTAGCATTCTGAGATCTCTCGAAGAATTGTATAAATAGCTTAAAACTGTAAGAGGAGTTTTTTTTAAATATATATTTTTGTTGCGAAAACAGGAGAGTTTGGCTATCTTGTATCTGAAATATATAAGAGGCCTTTCTTGTCTTTCCAATTACGAAAGAATCGGGCTAGAGGTCAAGATACCTCCGTCGGCATGCGGGGGATGAGTGTGCTCTTTGACCTCGATGTACAAAGAAAAACTGGCCTTTGAACGGCATCAATTTTAGATGAAGCTTGTATCTGTTACCGAAACTCCTTACAAATATTTATGTGAGTAACAATATAGGTTGCGTATGACATCTGTAATAATAGAAGCACGGTTACGTTTAATATATATATATATATATATATATATATATATATATATA
>CM077105.1:14068992-14086995 GCA_039619505.1 Cimex hemipterus
ATATATATATATATATATATATATATATATAAAACACACAGCTATTTTGTACAATATTTTGTGTTTTCGATCTTCAAGAATTAATTAAAATCATTAAGCAACTGGGCTTCAGTACTTTATGTTTAGGCTCATGTTGTACAACCACTGTAATACAACGCGTTTATCCCAATTATCTGTTGTAAAAATTTTATTTTACATTTTCTTATTTAAAATTTCTCAAATCAATACGATCCCTTCTCTTTGTTGAAACTGTGTAACGCTGTATTTAAATTTAAATTTAAATTTTGTTTTGTTTCAGTGAGTTCGTTCTCCAAATTCAACATATTTTTGCCATTTAGGCAAGTATTTGTGTTTATTTATTTTTTATTACGAGGGTTCCCAACAGCAGAGGTCATATTCCTCTGGGGGGAAGTTCCTCAGGGTTGCGGTGTTTTTGGAGAAAAAAAAAATCAATTTGTAAGTATGTCGGGTTCGTATGCAGGGCCGCTGGATTCGAACCCGGAACCTTTACTTTGCAGTGATGAGCGCCGTGTCAACGCCTAAACCGTTGCGGCCACCGACGCCCCCAAAGCAATTGTATTTTAATTAATAATAATTTAATATCGGAATCATTCCAATTAAGTTAGTAAACTCCCGCCTTTTGACAAGTTGTCATCCTTGTTTTAGATCTTGATAATCTAAGTGAACAGGATGTACAAAAGTAGGTTGTATAGTCCAGTGTGAGCCTCTACTTTAAAATATTCGTGATTGTAGGTTGATATTGTACAGAAGTTCGGCTAAATCCCACTTAAATAACCTAGAAAACCAACGAAACTAGAGTAGTGTTTACCAGAGGGCACTACTCCCTACGCCTGCCAATTTTGGAATTTACAACAGGCGTTTTCAAGTTTTGCAGAAAAACACAATAACGTTTTAAATTATTTATTATTTTTGTAATAACTTTATAATGGAAGGTAAGGTCTCTTTCGCCTTCCTTACGGATTAATTAATTGAAAAGAATTCAATTGGTCAATCGAACCACGAAACCTAATCGAGTTATGTATAACGTACAAGAAGTTACAATTATTTCGAAATGTATGAGTAACATTCATAAAAAAACCACCTGTACTAGAAATCACAGAAAATTGTCCGAGAACATTGCATAGAATCTATCAGTTAGCAGATCGATAGTCACTGATCATCTTAAGGCAATTGGAAAGCTGAAGAAGCGCAAAAGTTGGTTAATCGTGCAATAAACAACCGCCAAAAAAAAAATCATCGTTGTAAAGTTTGCACAACACTTCTTCGCCGAAACAGAAACGAACCTTTTCTGGATAGAATTGTTACTCGTGATGAAATGTGGCTCCTCTTCAATAACAATAGGCGAAAAAAAAAATGCTGACATATATTCTCAAATTGAATCAATGCAAATTTATTGACCAACAGTCTTTATAAAACGTTTACAGGATTTGATAATGACTCAAAATACTCTTCAATTAATTAAGGTTTTTAGTTGAGAAAAAAGTCAATGCCACGAGCGGGATTCGAACCCACGATTTTTTACTAAATATGCCGCTGCTCTAACACTTGAGCAATAGTGACTTCGATCCACACCAACCTCCCATCTGAACACAACCTTTCCGAATGGCAAAAATGACAAAAAGGAGGGAAAATTCAAAAGATGGGATTAATATGGGAAGTTAATGTCCGAGTGGATTGAAGTCACGATAGCTCAAGTGGTAGAGCAGCGGCGTATCAAGCCGAAGGTCGTGGGTTCGAATCCCACTCGAGACACTGACTTTTTTACTTCAACCAAAACATTAATTAATTGAAAGAAGTTATTTGGTCAAGCGGACCACGAAACCTAATAATGTAATAACCAAATTGAAGTATATTTAGTAACCATTTCATTGTCGCCGAGAATCAAATAGATTACACGACATTTGAAAAATGGCGAAAAGGAGGGAACGTTCAAAAGGTGGTCTTGGGATCGGAGTGGATCCATGTCATGATAGCTCAAGTGGTAGTTTAGCGGCGTATCTAGCCAAAGATCGTGGGTTCGAAACGTTTAGGAAATATTTATGGTAGGTATTGGGTGTGATAGAAAGTCAGTGTCAGGAGTGGTATTCGAACCTTTGACCTTTGGCTAAATACGCCGCTACTTTACCACTTGAGCTATTGTGACCTCGATCCACTCGGACACCAACTTCCCATCCCAGCCCCACCTTCTGAAACTTCCTTCCTTTTTGCCATATAAAACAAAAATCGAGAAGTGAGGTTGAGATGGGAAGTTAGTGGCCCGGGGGATCAAAGTCTCGACAGCTCAAGTGGTAGTTTAACGGCGTATCTAGCCAAAGGTCGTGGGTTCGAAACCCGCTCGTGGCGGTAAATTTTTTATTTCAACTAAAAACCTTAATTAATTGAAAAAAATTATTCGCTATACTGAAAATTTATTTAATGGGCTATAAATTTGGCTGTTCCTATTAAAACATGAATATTCGTTATTCTTTAATCCGTTGACACCTTTTCAATTTCGAAAATACTAAAACAACTATAGTTATAGATAATAGGATACTTTTCACTTCAGTGCCGTTAAATATGATTAATAGAATTGTTGATTAAAACCGGGTTATTGTTTTTTCGTGGGAAATAACCTCATCTTTTACAATATTCAATAAAGCAATTCAACTTTACAAAGCGTCACTATTGAAGTCGGAGAAGAGTGAATAGCATTTATTGTCCGTGGGTAAATCAAAAAGAGTCCCTAGAAAATTTTCGCGTAACACGAGCCTAGCTTTAATTTAACCTTTTTCATTCCAATCCGGCTTTTGATGTACGAGTCGTCCAACGGTTCTGAGGCAATCTAACGACAATTATTGTTTTTAATCACTTTAATAACGGTCAGTAGTAATAGCTTGTTTCTTAACGAGGATTTTTGGGGTTTGTGAGTATTTATATGAAATTGTTCCTAGGCTAAAAATGATTTTAACAATTAATATAAAATAATAGTTATGAGAGCGTCCTGTCCTCAACCGCATAAGCGTTGACGGCGCTCGTGTCTGTAAGGTAAAGGTCCCGGGTTCGAATCCAGCGCCCCTGCATTCCAACCCAACATAATTACAAACGGGAAAAATAGTTTTGAGAACTTTTATGAGAAATACAATAGCATAGGAGGATAACTCTTCTTCTCTGTTCTCTCGTTATTATTATTATTTTTTTTTTTTTTTAAGAAAACCATTTCAGCATCATTCATTCCATCGTTTTCAACGACCTAATGAATTTGACCGAATCAGGAAAACGCATCTCCCTTATTGTTGATGATGTCGAAATGCATATACGCAGACTATGGTGTGAACAAATCTGACCAAGGTTATTTCCTTATTTTGGTTTTTAAAAAAATCCGGCCTAACGTGCGCTATCTTTGAATTTTGACGTACGTCGGATGCAGATCGAACATCCGCTAAGGCCTCGATTGTACCACCGGGCTAAAACCTTGGAGATCGTAAATTTTTGAAGATGTTCATCATACGGCACCCATTGCCGTGAACGTCGTGCATTTCATGCAGACACGATTTTCATCGCCAGTACAAAAATCGGTACATTTGTTGATCTATGGTTGCAAGGTTGATGCAATCAAGAAACGTTGCAACCGGTTGCGCACCCAGCAGCGGACGTCTATTTCGGAAATCATCAAACCAGCAGATACTTCTGAAGTATCCTACGATTTTCAGACCTTTTTTCACATTTTTTTTTATCGGAGAGTCTTTGAAGATAATTATCCTTAAAAATGTTCAACAATGAAAAGAGAACTGTTTGGGGCGTCGGTGGCAGCAACGGTTTAGGGTTGATTTATACAGACACGCGAAGGGAACGTGACGAGAAGGGGCCGAGCACATTGGAAACTTGGAAACTTTGCTTCCTTGCTTTTCCATGCGAGTGTTTATACAAAGACAAGGCTGGTTCGATTCCCTGCAGATTCCCACTCAGTTGTCGTCACCAACGATTCTCCTGAGGTTGTCGTTCAGTACCCGTCAGTGACCTTAAAAAATGTTAAAAAGGAGGGAAAAGTCAAAAGGTGGGGTTCAGATTGGAGGTTAGTGTCACAGTGGATCGAGAGCACGATAGCTCATGTGGCAGAACAGCGGCTTATCAAGCCGAAGGTCGTGGGTTCGAATCCCGCGTGTGACACCGACTTTTTTACCTCCACTAAATACCTTCATTAATTTACACATTATTTACACTTTTACTTATTAATTTACACTAAATACATTGATTTGGTCAAGCTGACCACGAAATTGGTGAATTTTCTTAATTGTTTGATTCAGTATAACTTTTTATATTTAACTATATGTTACGTTTATCTCTTAAACTATACAATAAACGACAAAAAACAAAAATTACGATTGCAATTATTTACTTTTAACAAAATATAAAATAACAACTGAGGGTGCCCAGTTTTTTTTACCCCTCAGTGTAGTTAAAATGGGAGAAACTGAAAGACCAAAAATGTCTCCACTGTATTGTTGCCGATTCTTTATTCACTCGGGCGATTCAAAATAATTTCAAAAGGGCGACCTTTGTGCGAAGTTTATAGCTATCAATATAGCCAGACCAAGGCCATGGAAGAAAGGACTTGATCCCACTTAAAAGCAACTTTTCCTTTCGCAAATTTATCATTGAGGCAGATTCGTCTTTTTCTCGTCGTCTTCGAGAGTGTCCCAAATACAATTAATGTGTTAAACTTGCTTTCTAACACGAAAAGCTCATATAAAACATATTTTTTTAAATCATACAAGCGTTCTATTCCGTCAAACCTTTAAAGAAACTGTTATGCCAATTAAAACAGAAATGAAAAAATTTGCATACTTCGCAGATCTGCATATTGCTTTGGAAAATACAATCGATCCGAGAAATACATCTGATCATTTAATACTTAAATGCAAGTTAAATTAAAAAATAAGGAAACATTTCTGATTCAGGCAGGTAAGTGGTAACTCTGGCCCAAGTCCGGTAAGCGTATTGTAATACCAAAAAACTAATTTACATTCTAAACAGTGAGATTTAAATAAGAATTTATCGGCTGTCGGCGGTTGTTTCATTCCCGTGTCTATTTAATTAAAAATCGATCATCCAACACAAACGTAATGAAACTCAACCGTCGTTCTTAAATAATCGGCCTTTCATAGGTAATTTTTACACCTTATATAATTTGTACAAATAGTTTGAAAAGGCAAATTATTCAAATGGACAAAAATGACTGATTGTCTTTATCAAACATTATATCAAAAATTCTAGACAATTGAAAAGTTATAAACGATTAGTCCGAGCACACAGTAATTTTCGGGGCGTAGCAAAAAAAAAAAAAAAAAAAAAAATTAAGGGTTGTGCAATTAAATTCACTCATTTCATTTTCGTGGTCTGCTTGGCCAATTAATATCTTTCAATTAATAAAATTTTTAGTTGAGATAAAAAAGTCAGTGGTTCGAACCCAACGATCTCGATCCACTCACACCCAAGCTTTTGAATTTTCCTTCATTTTTGCCATGCCAGACGTCTTTCTCGCCAAGAATCAAATAGATTACACAATTGATAAACGGCAAAAAGGAGGCAAAATTGAAAAGGTGGGGTTGAGATGGGACGTTAGTGTCCGAGTGGATTGAAGACACGATAGCTCAAGTGGTAGAGCAGCGGCGTATCAAGCCGAAGGTCGGGGGTTCGAATCTCGCTCGTGACACTGACTTTTTTAATCTCAATTAAAAACCTCTAATTGAAATGTAAGAAACATACAAAAATTCATTGAACTATTCTCAAAATTAATCTAACAACAATACAAACTTTCTATCTTACCCAAATTAGTTTTTTGCGAAACTGGTCTATAAATCCTTATTAGTGGTAGTGTGCTTCCGTGAAAATTCTTATGGTCCAGTGTTGATAACAGATAAAATTTTGTATCTGATACTACCTGTTTATCTACTTTTGTAAAGGGTATTGTAGTGCGGCTGGAATTGAACCGGGGACCTTTACCTTATAGTGAAGAGCGCCGTGTCAACGCCTAAACATGCCTCCGTCGCTCCTAGAGTAGTACCTTTTCTAAGAATGGTTTTATTCCACCAAGACGCCACATTGGCCTTTTAACACCGGTTTGCATTAAGCTTTGCGTTGTATTTTTGACACTTACGCATAAAAAAACACGTGAGTGAATACAAATACATTGATTATACCTAAAATAGTATGTACATAAATTCTCTTTTACACCTTATGTAATTGTATAATTTAAACAATGTTTATAAATATCAGGATCTGAAGATGATCTCAATAAGGGTCGAAACGTTGGCACGATGGCTTCCTTTTCAAACCATAAAACTTCCTAAATAAGTATGTGTGGTGTTTAGTGACCGTTAATGTTTATTTGGAGATCGTGATATGCGGTCTGGTGTGATGTAGGTTTGAGAAAAACATTTTCTTTATCGTGCCGTTTCGATCTTTATTGAGATCATCTTCAGGGTCTGGGATTTGTAATCATTGTTTTAATTATATAAATACATGTAGGATGTGAACAAATGAATTTCTACAATACTAGAAATTTTAGACTCAAAATGTTTGTTTTCTGTGTAGATGTGTCACGAAAAATATCTACATAATATCAAAACATTGCGAACAATTTCCACATTGATGAAATAAAAAAAAATCTTACCGGCACTCTCATCTCGACACACAATAATGATACAGTTTGACGAAAAGCTGAGATGGCAGGCACACATCGACGCCGTCGAGGTCCAGAGCAGGAAAACCCTCTCACTTTTGAGATTTGTTGGTCACTTTAGGTGGGGCGCGGACAGAGAGACTCTGCTAAAAATGTTTGACTCGCTGCTTTGTTCGAGGATCTTTTATGGATGTATGTCCTATTCCTCGGCCCGGAAAACGCGCCTGAGAAAGCTCGATAGGCTCTATTTCCAGGGTCTGAGAGCAATCTCAGGGGCGTTCAGGACCAGCCCCTTGGCCAGTCTGTGCTGCGAGCTGGGGGTCTTGCCTCCCGAACTTCGGAGAGAGCAACTCACTCTCAGTTACGCGGCCGGGTTCTTGGCCAAGCCGGAGCACCCTCTTGGTATGAAAATCCTCCATTGCCCGTACAGAGTAGTTTACGACAGGCTTCGATCGCGGACGCGACCCCTCGGGATCCGCTTCGGTGAGTCCTTAGGGAGGGCCGGACTGGCGCTGGGGACGGTGCTTCGGGTGGGGCACGGGCCGACACCCCCCTGGACCTTTCCGGCCGTACTCGTCCGCGACGATCTTGCGAACTTGCACAAGTCGTGTACGCCGCCATACCTCTACAAGGCTAAGTTTCTTGAACTTAGAAATAGATACGCTGGTTTTCGTCTGATTTTTACAGACGGGTCCAAGACCGGCGATGGTGTGGCGTGTGCTGTGTATAGTGAGGGAGTGGCCACATACTGGCCGTTGCCCCCTCACTGCAGCGTATACACAGCAGAGCTGTACGCGATTTGGCACGCTCTTGAGGCGGTGCGGACCGGGGAGGGCTCAACCTTCCTCGTATGTACCGACTCTCTGAGCGCTGTCTGGGCTATACGCGACAGGTTCTCTGTGGACCCTCTCGTCGTGCTCTTGCTAGAGAAATACGCGGAGCTGGAGCCTCTCGGAAAAACGGTGGTTGTTGTCTGGATTCCCGGACACGTCGGCCTGGAGGGTAACGAACGCGCGGACGAGGCGGCGAAAGCCGGTACGTCCCACCCTCCAGATCGGACCATCGCGATCAGGCCCCCTGACACTAAGCACGCAGTTATGATATGATTATATGATAAAGGAAAGATGGCAGCGTCAGTGGGCGGGATCGTCGGAGAGGCTCTTGCGAGTCAAGAGCACGACCGGTAGATGGCCCTCAGAGAATCTGAGCAGGAGACAAGGGATCGTCCTCACCCGACTGAGGATTGGCCATACTCGGTTGACACATGGGCACCTGCTTATGGGCCAAAGCCCGCGCAGGTGCCCCTTATGCAGAGAAAGGTTGCTCGATGTGTCCCACATAATAGAGGCGTGTCATGCCTTGGCTCCTTACAGAGAGCGTGCAGGCATGCCGCCGGATTTAAGAAGAGTCCTCGAACACGGTAGCGAGTTTCTGAGTCCCCTGTTCCGCTTTTTGGGGGAAATTGGGGTTTTTTATTGTATATAGTATGTGTTATGTGTCTTTGTGTTTTGTCTGTGTGCAAGTATTTATTGGTGTGAATGGCGAGGGGTGAGGGTGAATAGAACGTCACCATCGCCCCTCGAAAGATGAAAGCGAGTGAGTGAGTGTGTGTGCGGGGTCGATGGCGGAATATTAATAGAAGTACCCCATCGACCCCAATCTAGCTTAGTTTAATTGTAGGTCGGTGGAGGAATATCAAGTACTCCACCGACCAAACGGAATGAGTGTGCTGTGTGAATGTGGTTAATTGTATGAATGTATTTATTCGTATGAATGATGTGTGTGAACGTGTATAGAATATAGACTGTATAAACTGAGCGTGGGGCTGAAATGACCTCGATGTCGGAAGCCCCAGCAAAAAAAAAAAAAAAAAAAAAAAAAAATGATACATATACACAGAAAATAAACACTTTGAATGTGTGCAAATAGTTTGATCGAGTCTAAAATTTCTAGAAAGTTATAAATTCATTTTTTCACATGCATTTCTATAATTTAAACAGTGTCTATAAATCCTAGGACCTGATGATGATCTCAGTAAAGGTCGAAACGTTGACACAATAAAGAAAATGGTTTTCGGAAACCTTCATCACACCAGACCGCATCTCACGAATTCAATAATCATCGTCTAACGGTCATTAATCACCACATATATAAAATATACATTAATTGCTATTACTAATTATTATTACATTAAATGATTATAAAAAGACTGAAAAACAATAACTTTGGCAATTCTCCATATTCTGCCATAAATATGTACTAAACAAATTAATAAATAAAACAACGCTTTTGCGTGAATCATCGGGAACAAATTTTAGTTTCGCAATCTCGGCGTTTCTGTGTGTAAGTCGAACTGATGATAAATTATTATTAAATATTCAATATTAGTATTATTAAATATTAAATGTGCTTACACTTTAATTGGTTGTCGGTTTAAAAAAAAATCTTCGCAAAATAATTATTATTTGAGCAATATTTTGAAAAATTTTCAACTGTACTTGTAATCTGCTTGCTTTTGTTTTAATTATTTGTTGTTGTGTTTTCTTTTGCTATGTGCAATCATAAATTCATTGTGATAACCAATAAGCATAAAATAGTTTGTTTTTTTTACAAACCAATGTTTATAAATCCTAGTCCCTGAAGATGACCCAAATAAAGACTGAAACGTCGACACGATGGCTTCCTTTTCAAACCATAAAACTTCCTAAATAAGTATCTGTGGTGTTTAGTGACCGTTAATGTTTATTTGGAGATCGTGATATGCGGTCTGGTGTGATGTAGGTTTGAGAAAAACATTTTCTTTTTCGTGCCAACGTTTCGAGCTTTATTGAGATCATCTTCAGTGTCTGGGATTTGTAATCATTGTTTTAATTATACGAATACATGTAGGATATGAACAAATGAATTTCTTTCTACAAAACTAGAAATTTTAGACTGCAAGTGTTTGTTTTCTGTGTAGATGTGTCACTGTGAAAATTTTTATAAATATCAAAGGTGGAGTTCAGCTGTTATTGTGTATTTATTGTAATCCAATTAAATTATTTCTTCAGCCTAAATGAGCTTTTCCTAGCATCACCTTGTAAAAATATTTTCAGTGCTGAGTTTTTAATGCATTTGCTAGGTTTGCTAGTCTTTGTATTCTCCCTGTTTGGGTAGCTACTTCTTGTTGAGCTTTGTAATACTGCCACTTTTTGTTATTTATGTTTTTTTTCGTATTTTTAGCATCAGAAGGATCGTGTTGAATTCTTATTATTCAGACCTTTATCAAACCTCATATGCATTATGTCATGATGTTATTTATTGTTACAAGGTTCGAACCTGATTAAATTCTGTTCAAAACAAAACTTTGACCGTTTGCAAACAGCAAGCCAATTATTTATTATCGACCAGCCTTTATCCCTTCATGGTAATTAATGTTAATCCGCGGAACAAAGACCGTGTTAAACTTCTATTTAAACCTTGTTATTCCATTAACTAATTGTTGTGGCGATTACATAACATTTTATGAAATTTATTTATAACAGTAATGCATTCTATTTTGGGTTGGTTGCATCTAAGAAAATTACGCATATATATAAACCGAGTTTTTATTTGTAATGGTTTTAAATTAAATAATTAATTAAAGGATAATAAACATCTCAATTGATGGCTTAGGCCAAAATTATAGGAACGACAAAGAGCAAGGTTCCCAATTAGCACAAAATTTCAATGAGAAGTCAATTAGAATATATTGCTATCGTTTATCTCCCATGTTAAAAAGAGGAGCAAACGGAGAACGGAATAATTTACCGAATGATTAAAACAAGCCCCGAGGTAGTAAGGATGGATTGCTTCCTCTTTCCAGTCGGTTCATGTCAAGAAGAGAAATTTTATTATACCAATGTTACTGGATCAGGCCGTGCTAATTTTTTTACACTGATCTTCAAGATAAAACATTTTGTAACAGGGGGTGTAATTTGCGCAGGATTTATCAAGAATTATTTTGATACTGTCTGGAATCATTTGTACAATCACTTTCCTTGGAGTTGGAAGAGATTTCAGTATCGTCCTTTTGGCAAAGCGGGATTTGTGCCATGCCACGACCGAATGCACTTTGCCCTCTTAACAACGAGTTTGTTTTCAGTCAGCTTGATTTTTTCCCACGATTGTATTTTTCTCATGTTACAAAATTCAACTTGAATATAAATAATAAGTATCGTTATAAATTAATTTGCGAGGCAAATTTCATAACTAGGAAACAAAAAGATTCTCTCTCGTCTAGGGGCAAGTAAGAAGACCCTTTAAGGTCAGATACTACTTTGATCTTGAAAGCACTCCACTTTGCAAAGCAATTTCCTGCCACATACTGTTTCTGCCTCTTACATCAGCCCACTCTGACCGACGTCAAACTTCCCAGTAACATCGCAATTAACTTCTTGAAAGGTTCGGTCGGTGGTTTTTGATTTGATCTTCTGACCCCTGGAGGAAAATCGTGTGACTCGAATCAACCCAAAAATCGGGTGGACGTCGTGTTTTTTGAAAATGAGAGTCAAACGGAGCCGATTTTCCATTCCTACGGGTTCAAAATGCAATTTCTGTTATCACATATTGTTCAGATTGGAGTTCAATATTAGTAAATATTAAATGTTCAAGGAGACTGGGCTGCCCGAGTGGTTACGTACGTTAACGTCCGATTCGTATTTGCCGCGCTAGTATTGATCCTTGGTTCCAATCTCGGGACGGTACATGCCTTTTTCATTGTGAGTATTATAAAAGAAGTACAGATTGTAAACTGGTTTGACCTCTCGTCTGCGACACCAAACAAGTAGTTCGACAAGGACTGTAAGGAAAAAATTACTTTGGTCTACTGTGTAATATCGACCACAGTGAAAATTAATTAAGTTTATTTTAGTTGAGATAAAAAATTCAATGGAACGAGCGGGATTCGAACCCACGATCTTCGGCTTGATACGCCGCTGCTATATCACTCGAGCTATCGTGTTTTTTGCCTCCTTGCTTCTGCCATTTTTCAAATGTCGTGTAATCGGATTGGATTCTCGGCGACAAATGACAGGGCCACGGAGAGATTTAGTGACGTACACTTCATTTTAAATAATTGAATTAACAAATTTCGTGGTCCGCTTACAATACATTACAATTAATTAATGTTTTTGGTTAAGATAAAAAATTCAGTGGGGCGAACGGGATTCGAACACACGATCTTTGGCTAGGTACGCCGCTGCTATATTACTTGAGCTATCGTGCTTTTTGCCTCCTTGCTTCTGCCATTTTTCAAATGTCGTGTAATCGGATTGGATTCTCGGCTTGAAATGAAATGGCCACGGAGAGCTTTTCAGTGAAGTATACTTCATTTTAATTCATTATATCATCATTAAATTCATTGGCCGTGTTCCACTTTTTTTAGTTGAGATAAATGGCAAAAAGGAGGGAAAATTCAAAAAGGTGGAGTAGAGGTGGGAAGTTAGTGTCCGAGTGGATCGAGTGGTAGAGCAGTGGCGTATCTAGCCGAAGATCGTGGGTTCGAATCCCGCTCGTGCAATTGACTTTTTTATCTCAACTAAAAAACCTTAATGAATTATAATATATTAATTGGTCAAGTGGATCACGAAATTAGTGAATTTCTCAATTCTGTTGTTCGAATGAAAAAAGCCGGTTTTACTAGATTATTATAACTGAATATATATTTTTAAAAAGTTAATGGGCTTTTTGAATTGATTTTCGTTGTTTTCCTTTTCTGTTGTTATGATTTGTGAAACGATACAGCCACAGGGTGTTGATTGAAAATATTTAGTTTGCATTCCCTCTTTACTCAGACATTCTTTCCTTTTCCACCATGTCAAATAACTGACGAAAATTTCATATTGGGGCACGGATTATAAATCGTATTAGGAGTGAAACGCGAGCCTAATCAAAGGGAGAATAAACGAAGTTTTCCTTTTAGCTTAAGCTTACTTGGACGTTAAAAGTCCTCAGACCTCTCTTATCAGACTCTTTACTTCGTTCACTTCGCTCGATTTAATTATTTGCCCAGTAATTCAATTTGCGTAATTTTTATATAAGGAAAATTCATACCACGTGATTGGTGGTGGTCGTTTTATTTGCCGTAAGAAGCTGTTTCCGCACAAAGACAGTTTTGTGGACAGTGAATAAGTTTTAATCCAGGTATACTGTCTTGAAAAAGGTAACAATGATAAGATGACAATAATAATAGGCATTTTGGTCAACCCATATACACTGCAAGGAATGATCTACTCACTGGATAACTACTGCAAAAGCTTAAAAATCAATCTTGAAAAATCGAAGAAAGGAATGGAGGCAGACCAGCGTCAAACGTCAAGTCGCATCTGGGTAAAGAAATGAGGTGCTTAATGAGTACAAATACGGAGGGATCAGCTTTTCACCCAGTTTCCCGGTCGGGAAAAATTAAAATGGGCTTAAATAAATATGGCGCCAGTTTATGGATAACAACGATGTAAGTTTCCCAGTAAAATTCGAAGTTGTGTTATACAGCCTGTAGATCTGTGATTTGCTATGGAGCTCAAGTGTGCGGATGGGAAGAGTACGAGGAGGGTGCAGAGGTTCTTTCTCAAAAAACTGCTCAAACTCCTTCAATGTACACTCACCTTTTTTGTTCAAACGGAAACAAACTCGCTACCCAGGTTTCTATATACATTCAGTTGTATTCGTGGTCCACTTGGCCAGTTAATAACTTTAAATTAAGAGATTAAAAAATCAGTGTCACGAGTCGGATTCGAACCTATGACCTTCGGCTAGATACGCCGTTATCGGAAGTTAGATCCACTCGTGCACTAACTTCACATGTTGAAAAATGGCCAAAAGGAGGGAAATTCCAAAAGGTGGGGTTGAGATGGGAAGTTAGTGTCCAAGTGGATCGATGTCCCGATAGCTCAAGAGGTAGAGGCGTATCTAGCCGAAGGTCGCGGGTTCGAATCCCGCTGATCACACTGACGAATTTTTCATCCCAACCGAATCATTAATTAATTGAAAAGAATTTATTTGGTCGAGTGGACCACGAAACTTAATGAAATGTAATAAGCCAAACGAAGTATACTTCACTAATGCTCTCCGTGGCCAGTTCATTTTTCGCCAAGAATCAAATAGATTACACGACATATAAAAAATGGCACAAAAGAAGGGAAACTTCAAAAGGTGGGGTTGAAATGGGAAGTTAGGTCCAAGTGGATCGAGGTCACGATAGCTCAAGTAGCAGAGCAGCGGGGTATCTAGCCGAAGGTCGTGGGTTCGAATCCCACTCGTGCCATTAGCTTTTCTTCATCTCAAGTAAAAACCTTAATTAATTATCATTAATTACAACAAAGAATCTGAAGATAATATTCAAAATTCGCTCACCTCCCAATTGTACCGTGAATTTTGATTTAGAAAATCATTATTTAAATGGCAGCATAACACTCTGCTCTACGGGTTGGATCATTGAAATAAGAGGCGATGTGCCAAACTCAAATTTCTGTCTGTCGGTCCCTCTTACAGTAACTACAGATTGGAATATTTCAGCGAAGAAATCCTTTCAGCTGAAAAAAAAATGTTGAGTATATTAACTGCAGAGATTGGACATTAGTTCAGTACTCTAAAGAGGTCAGCACCGCTCGCAACAAACAGTTACTAACCTAAAAGTACGATTTTTTATTTTCACTTTCACAGTACAGCATTATAAAATTTGCGGTTTATTATTCTTATGTACTAATTATAATCACTTATTACTATCATTATAATGTAGCAAATATTATCATGGTCTTAATTCACCACTTTCGTGGTCCGCTTGACCAGTGAATACATGACAATTAATTAAGGTTTTTAGTTCGAAAAATGGCAAAAGAAGGGAAACCTCAAAAGGTGGGGTTGAGATGGGAAGTTGATGTCCGAGTGGATCGAGGTAGCTCAAGTGGTAGAGCAGCGGCGCATCTAGCCGATAGTCGTGGGTTCAAATCCCGCTCGTGCCATTAACTTTCTCCATCTCAACTGAAAATCTGAATTAATTGTCGCTATCATGTACTATTAACCATGTTCTTTATAAATTATCATAGTAGACTTCTCTGACGGTCTAATGTCTATGTGATCCTGATATTTGTCTTTATGAAGTAATCATTTATTCATTAAAAGTCCCTATATGTTAAGGTGATAATTTTTTTTTTCATTTTAATCAATTTATTGTTATGTTTGTATTGAGTAAAAATAAATACAATAACAATAATGATGATATTCGTTTGATCATTGATAAAAACTGATTTCTTGCGTTATAGTTATGTTGATACACCGACAACGCATTTTTTAAAAATAATTTGTTAAGTTATTTTTTTGATATATCAGTAAAACTGGAATAACGTAATGTATTTTTGGATTGGTGCGGCGTTTCCTGGAACGTTTTCCTCGAAATGGGCCGTTATATAAAATTATATTCTTCTATATGACTCAAACCCATAATGTAAATCGTCTCTGCCCGGAGCAGGATATCGTCGGGATTTTTGTGTTACCTTGAAACCCTGCCGTCGAATCTCAGTATGCCTAAGTATTTAAAATATTTAAGTAGTCTCGTTTTACAGGTAGGTTCACCTTTCGGGTTTCGTTTTCGTTCGGGTTTCTATGAAAGCATTGAAGCGTTTCAGTAAGGTCGGCATTGGAAGCAGGATTAATTGGAATAAAAGCTGATTGAATGACTAAAGCTAATGCATAAGGTCATAAGCAGGATGAGATTAACTTTCGTTCTTCCTACATTTTTACTGTAACTTTTTGTTTAAAAAAAAAAATCAACTCATTCGAGACCAATAGTTTCTGATATTTTTCCGAGATGTTAGATCAGTCATTTGTAAAACTAGATTTTCATTCATACCTGAAGTCTTAAAATTTTTTCACCCAAATTCCTCATTTGATATATATAGTTTACTGCAGAAGGATATGATCTTGGTGAAACAATAATATGCCTAACGGTTAAAGTTCTCTGGGGTTAAGATTAAGTGAAGGTATACTTCATTTTTACTTATTAAATTCACCAACCTTGACCAACTAACATCTTTCAATTAATAAAGGTTTTTAGTTGAGGTAAAAAAAGACAGTGTCAACTTCACTAAAGTTCTCCGCGGCGATTTCTATTGTCGCCAACAATAAAATAGAGTACACGAAATTTGAAAATTGGCAAAAAAAGGAGGGAAAATTCAAGAAGGTGAGATTGAGATGGGAAGTTAGTGACCGAGTGGATCGAAGTCACGATAGCTGAAGTGGTAGAGCAGCGGCGTATCAAGCCGAAGGTCGTGGGTTCGAATCCCGCTCGTGACACTGACTTTTTTATCTCAACTAAAACTCCTTAATTAATTGAAATATATTAATTGATCAAGGGGCCATGGAACTAGTGAAATTAATATAGTTTATATTTTGAACAAAATTGTCCCTTAAAACGAAGGAGAAAGGACAGACACTTTTGGTGATAACTCTACCCTTCCTTACATCAAACTAAAAAAAAAAAAAAAAAAAAAAAAAAAAAAGAAAGAACTCACGCAAACTAATGAATTTAATGAGTCTTTCTAAGGTAGCGACTCTAAAATTAATTTTGAGCGTAAAGAACCTGAAATACAAACATGCAAAAATCTCTATGTCGGCCTTGGATATTGGCGGGTTAAATGAGCAACCTAGGTTGAACGGATGCTACAAAACTACAGGGTCATCATCTTGTATTAAGAAAATAGGTTACAGACTACCAATGGTTGGGTCGAATTTAAAAGTCACTTGGCTATACAAAAATTGGGATAAATCTTCAGGCATTCACAAACCGCCATACGAATCTCTCATTAGCTTAGAATTACCGTTTAAAAAAATAAAATATATAATTTTTTGACTGGGAAATTTCCTGCTTGTCAATTCTCCAAGGTGAAGATAAAAATTCGACCTAATGATAATCGTAGCGGTTTTTTTATTTGTTGATGATGCCACCTGGACATTTATGGTATCTACATTCTCTTTGTCCACGGTCAAACATCCTCGTATTTTAAAGTATTAGTTGCGAATGTCTGTTTTTGTAATTCCAGGACGTTCTGTTTAGCCAGTTTTCGTTCTGTTTGGGTTAATTTTAGATTTGTCTTCTTGGGCTCGTAATGCCGTGTGAGGTTCATCACGTAGTCCCTCTCTCCTTGCAGTATGATAATGTGTTCTTTGAACCTTTCTTTTCGCACAGATACGGCCTGTGAAATTTACTTGTTCTTGACTTAGGCTCCTTTTATCTGTGTGACTGATGCCCGATGATTCGCCTATGTTTGTTTTTAATGAAGTGTTTATTCATAACAGGCTGAAAAGGTGTGGGTTCCCGTATCGGACAAAAAGTACTTTCAATCCTTCCCCTATTGAAAACGAACGGACTCAACCAAAGAAAACGTAGCGTCATCACTTTCTCCCCCACAATAGCATACATCACGGCACATTAGATTATTAAATCGCCAAAGTGCAGAGAATGAACGATTTACATATTGTGTAAGGAGGAAATCCCCCGTTCGACTTACAATACAGTTACAAAAAGTATGCAAAGATTCCCCACCTTCTTCACAGGTTATTTCCGCGATACTAACCAACCAACGAAACAATTTTTTCAGATTATTATGATTATTTTTCCAACTCAAAGGTGCCATTGCGTAATTTTCGCAGTACATCTATTACGCTGGAATTCGCTTCGTAACATTATAATATTGGTACACACATTTTCACCATGCACATTTCATTTTCTCGCTAGATGCTCGGTCCTGAGCGAATTGAGGTATCTGTATGTGGGTAAGGGTTTTCTGACGAGGGAAGAGCTCATAGCCCTTCTGAACGGCTCCGATTGCCTGGGTCTTGTTGATTTGGCTCGGAAAGCCTCGTTTTAAGGATATGAATACATCGGAATGTAGGGAATTAACATCCTGTTCGTTTTATTTTGTTTCTATTTTATTTTGTTCTGTTTGTCTTCACACAATTTCTAGGTTGTAGTAAACGCAAATTCTGCTTGCATATGGGGGACCGTTTGTAAGTTGGAATCCTTTTGCCCTTTAAAGTTTCATTTTTATTATTTTCAAAGTTTATCGCAATTCAACATTGTAATTTGAAAATCCTGTAAATAATTGTAACCTCTGAAGTTGATATTTTGAATTCTCCTTTTCTCATAATTATATAATTATGCATATTCTTGAGATAGTAATGCACTCCGAACTCTGGCTGACGGTTTTAATACCATGCCATAATAATACTGTTTTTTATTTTTAACTCTTAATTTTTTCATTTTGTAAATAAAGTATATATATATATATATATATATATATATATAT
>CM077105.1:14087395-14107526 GCA_039619505.1 Cimex hemipterus
ATATATATATATATATATATACTTTACTGATAGATACGTAGATAGAGATACTTTATTTACAAAATGAAAAAATTTAAAGTTAAATATATGTATGTATATATATATATATATAGATAAATAGATAGATAGATCGATAGAATAAATATAATCATCATTTTCACCATTGCATGAATTCGCAAAAGGTTTTAAACATACAGGATTATTTCCCTCATTTTTATTTTTTATTGAGGCGTTTTGGGGGGAAAAAGTAATCTTTTTATCTCTAGTTTCTTTGCCGAATATATCCCTCCAACAAATTTGGACACGAGGAGATACCGAAAAGCCATTTGTTTTGAAACGGTTGTACTTCCCAGTCCATCCAGCATTTGCTATGACCGTACACATAAGTCACAACTAACTCTCAAGAAGGGAGGGGGCGGTAACCGAGTGGTTAAGGCGTCAGACTCTCGGCTGGTAGGCCCCGCCGTCGTGGGTTCGATCCCCACCGTCGCCTCTGGAATTTTTCTGACGCATAAGAGGACGGGTGCCCGCAATTAAAAGAAATTGACACGGCACTCTTCATTGGAAGGGGCGGAACAGGATCTCAGCGACCCTGAATCTGGCCCCAACCCCCTTCAAAAATGAGCTTCTTCGATGGTACAACGGAGGCTCAAGTTCACTTTGTGTTACGAGCCCTCCCCCAAAAATGGAGCCAGGGTATAGTACAATAAGCTGAACAGCTGCAGTGCTCAGAAGGAAACTCCTCTAGTCCCTGGTGGCCATTGTATCCATCCAACTCTCAAGAAAATAGGGTTAATTTGAAATTCAATAAGCACAATATTTTCTCGTATGTAGCCCTGTTGAGCTGTACAACAAAGATGGGCATTAAAATACAACGCTAACTAAAAGAAAAATGCATATGAAATATTGTTTTCGACGATGCGTTGGAGTAGTGTTCAACTTATTTTTTCTAGCGATTCTGCCGAAAATCGAGAGGCGCGAAAGTTTATGAGCATATTCATTTGGAGCTTTTTATCCTTGCTATTTTGGCTTAATGCTCTTTATTACTTATTTTTAAAAAGTATATGGTAATATAAAACTAGCAGGGGTTCGTTTCGCCAACCCCCTTGCCGCCTCATGGTATCTGGAGCTTACTAGCTTGTCGAGGTAATGAAGAAAAAGGGAGGCCGCGAGCTTCTTCTAACCCCATGTTAGAGCATGGGGTGGAGTCTCCGGGTCAATATTCAAAACCAAAAGATTCGTTGGTTCAAGAAATACGATGTTAACGATAAAGAGTGAATTGCGAATTCTGACAGGAAGATGGGCTAACTGAACGGGCCTTGGTAGGTGTTAAATAACAATTACCGTATCGCCAAAGCGGCATCTGATGCCATTTCATTGTTGCTTTCGGTGTTTTATCTACTTTTGCCATCCGTACGTTTTTTATATTCCTCCTGCGTCTGTAATTAAGAGGCGTTTAGGAACGCCTCTTTGATAGCGGTTGGTTATAGAATCGTAATGATACGTACGTGGGAGAAAATAAGATGTCTACCTCTTGACGTTCATGTTTGTTGTAAGTTCTAGAAAATACAATAATAATAGAGAAATTAGGTGTTTACTGACAGGCATAAAACGATGTATAATGTTGTGGAATGATAAGGATGTGGTTTCATCACCCCTTGCTGTTGAGTTTTCGAAGAATGGAAACGCTCTGAAACCTACCGTGGACAAATTATTTACGTTTAAAAGAAGGTCTGCTTAATAAAGATGATTATAGCTATTTACAATCTATATACTTTGTAATAAAAAAACATAGTTTCCCGCTTGAGGTACATTTATGATAAATATTTGAATCAGTGATAATTTCGGTGCAGAACCAAAATTTCCAAATAGTGAAGATTAGTACTGGTAGATTTATTAGATTGAAATCCGTGTTATTCTCGGATTATGAATTTACGCTATAATTTAGTACATGCGGCAAGCGTTTCGAACAGTTTACGAACATTCCATTATAACAGATGGGACATTAGTTGCAGGTCGGATTTATTTGTTTAAGCTGTGCTCCCAAAATTCCGAAGAACAGCCATTCATCCGATATAAATTAATATTGTTATCGAATTTAAGAAACATAGGTTCGTTTTAGCCTTGTGTCAAATATATAGGCGAATTGATTGAAATATTATATTTTATATGAAGTGTAGCAAGTCACGTCTAGGTACAAGAAATATTGAAGAAAAAATCACACAATAACATTTAAGGTTTCGTAATTTTCGCAAGATACCAGACGCTTTGAGACCTTCAGGTTCCAAACTACATAAAGTTGATGTCAGTTTGAGAGACTGTGACCTCATGTCCAACCGGCCTTGGGTTTCTTGTTGGGCTTGTCTTTGGTAGGGGGTTTGTCTTCAGGGAGGAACTATTTACCATACATATATTTGATTATAAGATTGTACTTTTAATAAAATATCAATCTGAAACAGGTAATCTGTTTTCCACATTAAAAATAATAATTACCCAAAGTGATCTCACAATTCATATCTCTGAAGATATTTAGAGGTATGAATGGTGTAATTTTATTACGGTGTGTTTATTGTGGATCTCTTTCTCTCTTTGTTTTAGCTGTATTTATCCATATGCCCCCTTATCAAAACATCTTTAGTACCGTTTTATATCTCTCCCTACCATTCTGTCTCTGTCTGTCTGTCTCTCATCCACCCAGGGAGTTGTAGACCACTCAATGTGCAACTACAGCGACGATGGATGGTATAATGTGGTTAAAGCTCGGGGCCCAGAAAAGGGGCACCTCGTGTCCTCACCCACGCACCTCTCTCAATCCAGGTGGTACCTTTACTCTTTCCGATGACACCGCCCAACCCGTGCTTTCAGAGGGGGGGGGTGTCCGGGCCACAATTAACGGTGCTGCTCTGAGGGCTTGGCAACCTCTCTAAATCACAAGCTGTACTCGTGTCGGTTTCGAATAGGCATGGGCGGCGGGTGCCTAATCAGAGGCACACTTGGGTTAGGGTACTAGATCCTATCCGCATAGACGGTGGAGGGTGCATAACCATCTGTACTACGGGGTAACAGAAATGTTGCAAAATTCAGCCCCTGTTACAATGGCAAAGGATTAGGTAAGTGGCGACGCCCCTCGAGGGAACTTAGAGAAGAGGTTGTGTTTTACCTGTGGCCTTCGAACGAAACTTGCGTATGTTATACACCAGGCCTCACGGTGGATTCATAATATCCATAAGTGTTGAGGAATGCTGAAAAGTCCCTCGAATGGGTGATTAGTGGCGGTTGGAAATGAGTGGGGAATCGGTTGCTCCTACTCGTGTATTCTTTGCACCTAGGTGTGCGTAACATGCTCGATAGGAGGCTTTTACCGTAGGCGCTCTCCTATAGAAGGTGGTTTGCAATTTCACCTTAAACAAAATCGCGGCCGGAGAGGAACCGGTAATTTCTACGCTAGAAACACCCAAGACTCTGGGACATAGAGTGGCCTTATCTACCTAGGGAGTGCGCGGGAAGTTGTGGCGAGCTGCCTCTGCACCAACACCATTCTGTCGTATGTGGCGGTGCGTCAGCTCTTATTTTGTTAATCAAAACGCCCGATACGGCCGAATAGGCTCGCAGCGGACATTAAATATCCTCATTGTCCTTTTAATGACGACCGAGATTGCGGGAAAGCATGTCTGTCTGTCTCTCTCTCCTTCTCTCGCACTCTCTCTCTCTCTCTCCACCTCATCCTTCATCCTCCCTCCTCCTACTACTTTTATTTATATGTAACTTGATGTATGTGTAATACGACAGTATATTACTCTATTCCATCCCATTCACTTTTATTTATCTGTAACTGACCCTTTTGTTCATGTCCCTCCTTCACCCTATCCCTTTCTATCTATCCCCCCTCTCTCACTGTATCTCTTATCTCTCCTTCTCATCCGTACTCTCAATTTATTGCCTGTCGTCTCTGTTTCTGGCATCCAAACTTCCTTTCTCTTTCACACTCGCTTTATCTATCTCTTTCTCTCTTTTTATCTTTCTCTCCCCCTTCGCTTGATTTCTCTCTTACTCTCTCTCCCTCTTTCTCTCTCTCTCTCTCTCTCTCTCTCTCTCTCTCTCTCCCTCACTCTATTTATCTATCTGTATCCATTATTAACTATTTTTTTCCTAAAGCTCATAACACCTTATTTTAATTATTATGTAATTATTTTTTAGGTTAATTGTATTAATTTATTTTCGTATTGACATACCATGTATAATACGAAAATAAATCATTTTATTCAATACTGTTTTATACTAGGTACTTTTATTTATCTTTATAAGTCTCTCCCTCTCACTCTTATCTCTATTCACAGCCTTATTCTTTGTCTCTCTCACGAACCCTCTTTCTCTTAAACATTATCTCTATCTAATTCTCTCTCTCTTTATCTCTCTCTCTCTCTCTCTCTCTCTCTCACTCTTTCTATATATTTATTTTCTCATTTACTTCGTACCCCCTCTCACTGTGTCGGTCTCTCTGTCTTTCTCTCTGTTTCACTTTCTTTCTCTTTTTTAGTTTTCCTTTTCCTATCTTTGTGTATATTTTATTGTTGGAAATAAATTAATAAAAGTAAAATATTTCTGTATTTTTATTTTTGTGTTAAAGGTAAACTTGACCAGGGGGTTTGTTATTATCATATTCCTTTATTGACAGAGCAAATAATTTAAAAAAATTCAATAATTTAGAAAAAATCCTAATATGATGCAACATGTCAGAAAATCCATTTCAATAATAAAATTTTATTGTAAAAATTTTTCGATAATAAAAATAAAACAATCAAAAAGAAGGGCTTTATGTGGTAGTTCGTGTACTGCTTAGTATACAATTTTAATTATCCGTTTTGAAATCGTGCAGGCCGGTCGTGGCTCTGAACGTCATGTAAGAAACATCAATTAGCAAAATGGTGAACGGTGAATGAAAAGCCAGTTTACACTATGAAGATAGCGCCTTGGAGAAGTGAAAGGAATTTTAATGGGCGAATGATGAACCCCAAGGACCTTTACCGAATTTGGAAGGCGAAGCAAGACGCTATTCGATTTTCGACCGTTCGACGGATTTATAAGACGAAAAATATCCTAAAATCGCAAACTGGTCAATTGCCATTTGAAATGTTTTCCAAGGGTGAATTTGCGCTGTCGAACCAACCAATCATTCCGTCCTGTCTCAAACTTGGATCGTGTCTCACCGCAGCCGTTTCGAGATTTATAACGTCTCGTGGATAATCCCATTCTACCGATGCTCGATCACGGCGTAAAGACCTCGACAAACAGCTGCTACACTAAAAGCCATTGCCTATTTTTGTCCCTCCGTTTTAGATCAATCGTACAGAATGTGTGTTCGAATTTATTTAAAAGGGTTTCCATGAAGCTTTGATAAGGGGAAAAAAAGTAATGTTCCCTTTTAAGAGGTCGCGGTTTGGGCGATTCTCGTACACACTCGTTTTACCTTAGTGTGTTATGAAATCAATATACACATCTTGCAGTCGTCCTTTGATGAACGGGAAAGGTTTTCATTTCCACCGAGCGTAACAAATTTAAGTTCAAACGTTACGCTAAAATGAGTTAATTTAATTGAAGGTTTGGCTGTGCAGAAATAAACCGTGTTAAACGAATCAACGGAGGAAATAACGATAGAGTAAGAATGAATGTATGATCAAAGAATTTCTATATATAACCGAACAGAGGGCGGGTTCTGTTATTGTGTAATCAATTAAACGGCCTCTGCTATAAATATCTTAGAGTTATAATTGGGTTGTCGGGCGAATAATGCAGGTTTACGGTTTAGAACAAAAACAACAATCATTTTAAACATTTTTATGTTATTAAAAATATCTTTCATCGTTATCAATACACATCTCCGAACGTGATGGACATTTCTCTCTACTTTTGAATGTTACTTTGAGTTCACTAGTCTCATGGTCCGTTTGGCCAACTAATATCTTTCAAATAATTAACGTTGTTAGTTGAGATAAAAAAAGTCAATGTCATGAGAGGGATTTGAACCCAATACCTTCGCCGCTACTCTACCAATTGAGTTATCGCGACATCCGCTATTATTTTATATTAATTGTAAATAATTTTTATCCCTGAAAAGAAAAGAAAAATGAGATGAGTGACCTATACACCTACAAATCCACCTCGGGTTGGTCCAACTAATTATTAACAACTAATATCCAATTAATTGCTAGCTGGGCGACTGCCAAGATTAATATTTAATTAATATTTATGGAAGGGGTTGGTTGAGAGAAAAAAGTTAGTGTCACGAGCGGGATTCGATCCCACGACCCTCGGTTAGATATGCCGCTGCTTGAGATAACGTAACTTTAACCCACTCGGACACTAACTCCCCATTGAAAAATGACCAAAAGGAGGGAAAAATTCAAAAGATGCAGTTGAGATGGGAAGTTAGTGTCCGAGTGGATCGAGGGCACGATAGCTCAAGTGGCAGAGCAGCGGCGTATCTAGCCAAAGGTCGTGGGTTCGAATCCCGCTCGTGACACTGACTTTTTTATCTCAACTAAAAAACCTTACTTAAATCTGGATTTTCAAATTTCCTATACTCATTTTTTTAGGTTGACAATAGAAACAAATCATATTTTTATACGTTTGTATCATGGAAAAGGGCGAAAGAGCACAACGGTTCTTTTGTATTTATTTGAAAACTGTATTCTCCTTTCTTTTTTTAAAATAAAAAATGTTATAATAATAATTTCACTAATTTCGTGGTCCGCGGCACTAAGGATAGTGGGTTCGAATCCCGCCCATGACACTGACTTTTCTATCTCAACTAAAAACCTTAAATTATTCATAAACAAGTTTTTCTTCAAAGTCTAGTTTTTCAGATCTCCTGTACAGATTTTAGGATGATAATAGAAACGAATAATTTTCTATGTAAATTTGGATCATGGACAGTCTTGGTTGGTAGTTAGCGACAGTTTTTCCAGTACCAGCTTATAATACAACCAAAGGTCAATAGATGTCGTGACTAGACTTTTACTAATTGAAACAAATACATTGTAAACATTGTACATCTTTCTGTACGTACGTTCCTACTCACTCATCATATTATTTTTCATATATTATTGTAATGTGTGTTTTTAGCGACCGGTTGTCGAATGTGTTGAATTAATGAGGAGCGGTCAGGAGTGAAGTATTTTAGAAAAAAAAAAAACATTTTTAAACGTTTGCCTACGTTTCGACCTTTATTCGGGTCATCTTCAGGGCGAATTACAAAACATGTTTTAATTGATTTGTTACTCACCCAAACACTGCAGATGACCCGAATAAAGATCGATAAGTCGGCAAAATTTTAAAAAGGCGCTTTCCAAAATACTTCATTCCTGAACGCTGAAGGAGGGATGATTCAAAAGGTGTAATTGAACTGGGAAGTGAGTGTCCGAGTGGATCCAAGCCACGATAGCTCAAGTGATACAGCAACGGCGTATTTAGCCGACGATCGTGCGTTCGAAACCCGTTCGTGACACTGATTTTTTAAAATCTGAATTAACAACGTTAATTATTGCTAAGATAATTAGCATTTTTACATAGGTCCTAGTTACTTGTAACTAGTACTTTATCTTATCTTAACATCTGAAAAATTATGGATTTAATTTGAAACTAAATAAACTGATTGTTTATTTGTTACATTTTTCCCTGAGTGTATATTATTTCCTATTATATTCCTAAAGTATTCAAATTTTGTTGGTGATAAAGATAAACTAATTGAAAGTGTTTCGGTGGGATAATTTGAATTTATTTGCTTTTTCAAATACAATGGAACTTTAAGAGTAAAATGCTCAAAATTAAGAGGTGTACGTTCGACCTAACTAGTTCAGCAGAAGAGATACTCCAACTAATAGAGAGGCCGATGATACGATGTATAGTAGGTGTCACGCGGAAATATAAAGTAAGAACGTAAAACATGAAACGGGATCAAGGTTGGAAGAAAGAAGAAATGGACCTCGGGACGTGATTCAGTCTGTGTACCAAGTGGAAGGAAAAAAGGACCAACATTTGAAAGGTGGAAAAAATGGAACATATGTAGCGCAAGAAAGATAGAATAGAAAAAACGGGATATTATGCCCACTGAACGGTCTTATTCAAAAAACATATATGTATACAGTAAATAGTAAATATAATAAGTTAATTATTCAATTAATTTCTTGGAGAAAACATTCAATAAATTAATAAAGTTGTTGTAGTATTTTTGAAGTGTCTTTGTTAATTTTTTTATATCGTGAGGATCATTTTAAAGATTAAATTTTGATTATCAATTCAGTTTCTCTTTCATAGTACAAAGTCGATTAGTTCGACTGCAAGTGCTCAACCGTTTCGTTAAATTCCGATATGGTATAGAAGAGGAACTAATGTCGAGTAAACCGTTTTAAAAAATGCTTGTTTGAGCATCATCCCAGGACAGGGAAAATCGTCGGTAAGAAAATTTCGTCTAAACTGGGTGAAAACCTGTGTCTGCTAACTGGACAACGTCTGTTGTTAATGCCAATTCGATGAGCACAAAAACTTTTGGATGCTGCAAAACAGCCTGTGCCGGTTCTACCAAGAAGATGAGGAAACCTCAGTACTTATTACGTGCTCCCGTCAATAATGTTCACCTTACGAGAAAAACAAAATGGCTGAATACAGTAAAATGCTTAATGGCGCGTAAGTGATCTATCGCCAATATGCGGAGGAGCACAATTGTACAATTGTTAAGTACGGAAAGCTACTGGCTTTGTAGCAACCTCAAACGAACCTGACGCAATCTAACTTACTAGCACTTCATATAGAACCTTACCCTTAAATAATTTTTGACAATAGACATTTGTAAAAGCTGTTGCTGACAGCCGTTGAGTGATTGAAACGGTTGAAGATTTGTTGACGTTGAAAAAGACTGAATGGTTGCAGATTTAAAATGATGATACACATTTTCCTATGAATGGATTTTTTTTTTAAATTACGAAACTAGTGAACCTCATAAGTTTGAAATGAAGTATACCTTCACTAAAGCTTTCTGTGGTCATTTCAATTTGTCGCGAAGAATGACATAGATTATACGACAATTCAAAAATGACAAAAAATGAGGGAAAATTTAAAAAGCTGAGGTTGAGATGGGAAGTTAGTGTCGATCCACTCGGAAGTTAGTGTTTGAGTAGAATGAGGTCACGATGGCTCAAGTGGTTGGTTGAGTAGCGGCGTATAGGCCAAAGGTCGTGGGTTCGAATCCCGTTCATGACAATTACTTTTTTGTCTCAACTAAAAACCTTAATTAATTGTAAGATATTAATTGGTCAAGCGGACCACGAAACTAGTGAATTTAATAGATTTTATATTCTGAAACAAAAGGTGCTTTAAAACGAAGGAAAAAGCATAGACACTTTGGTGATGACTCTATCCTTCTATACATCAAACTAAAAAAAAGAAAGAACTCATGTTCGGAATAAATTAAATCGATGAGGCAGCCTTTCAGAATTGATAGCCGAAAAAGAAAAAATTTCACTCGGTGGAAGGCAATATGTGATTAAAGGTTCATTATTTCACCGGGTCTTCGGCAAAAGAAGGAAAGGACGAGTGGGCGTAGTTGATATTCAACTCTCCTACTCGCTAACTGTAACATAGTAACTGCAGTACATTTAGAAATAGCGCGATGCCTCCTTATTTGGACAAATGGGTCCGCCCGTTCGGGATTTCCTCCTTTTCTCGTTTTCCGTGATTTATCGCCGCTGATTTAAGAGTCAAACGCCGTCGGACACGGTTGAGGATGACGCGGGCCGACACCTGCGACGTCCCGGGCATAAACGGGCACGACGGACATGGGAACCCGACGGCGGAGGAGTCCATAATAATTCGAACTGGAATAATGAATACGACGGATGCACTTATTTTACAAAAAGACTAAATCGTTTAAACTACCAAATGGGACTCAGATTTAACTAAATAATTCGAATCGGCTTTGAATATCAACAGACATCAATTACATTTTCCAACCTAGTTTATTAAAATTATAGACAAAACTCTAACGTAAAATCATTTTCAGTTTAAATTTAAAAACTTTTTTGTTGGATAAACTGCAAAACCGACAGTACGGCTGTATTTTTATTTATTTTGGACTTTATTGTTGGAGAGAGAGTGAGAAAGAGCGAGGGTGAGGGAGAGGGAAAAGGAGGAAGGGAGAGAGAGTGTGAGTGAGAGAGAGAGAGCGAGGGTGAGGGAAAGAGTGAGAGGGGGAGGGAGAAGGAAAAGGTGAGAGAGCGCGAGGGGAAAGGAGAGAGAGCGATGAGAGACAAAGGGAGCGAGGGAGAGAGAGAGAGAGAGAGAGAGAGAGAGAGAGAGAGAGATAGAGTGAGAGTGAGGTACAACATCAAAATAATTAAAATTAAAATTTTAATTTTGCATCAGCATTTTACTGTGCAACGGTATATTTTGAACTGAAACAATGTACTGTACTTACCATCGTATAAAATATATACAGCGGCGGATGGGTGACAGACATCATTATTATGATGTGTAACAGTGAAAAACACTTTGTCATTGATAGATCGTCTCCGTTTGATCGACGTTTGTCACAGTTGTCTCAACCTAGCAATGAAAATGCAACCAATGTAACTGCCCGGTTTGTGATCTGTTGAAAATGGACTAGTGGTACAGCGACAATAACTTTATATCAATAGCAGGATGTGGCTACGGACATATATATATATAAATAAATGTACATGCGGAAAATGTAAAGCTTGAAAGCAATGAAGTAGTCTGGAGTTGCTACCGTCGATCCCACACAGGCGAGCACTACATAACAAAACATAAAGTTACGATTATTTACACCATGTTTTAGTTATTAATTTATGCAATTAATGTTCATTCATGAAATGCATCGGTATTTAAAAGTAAAGAAGATCAGGAAAGGTGTGATAATTATTACTTAATTTATTGATTTATATAAACGTCCTGTCATATATTATCCACGGGTTATAGGAAGAACAGCGATGAGAGTTTTATGCCCGTCTTCCGGTCAGATACGAGATGAGTGACCTATACACCTACAACACCACCTCGGCTTGAGTCCCAACTAATTACTAACAACTAATATCCAATTAATTACTAGCTACAAGATTAACGTTTAGGATAATTAATATTTATGGAAAGCATTGGTTGAGATAAAAAAGTCAGTGTCACGAGTGGAATTCGAACCTTTGACCTTTGGCTAAATACGCCACTGTTCTACCACCTGAGCTATCCTGACCGCGTCCACTCCGACACCTCTTCCCATCTCAACCACACCTTTTGAATTTCCCTCCTTTTTGTAATTTTTCAATATTCATTCAGTCATTCTTCTCTCTCTCTCTCTATTTTACTCACTCTTTCTTTTCCTATATGTCTTATATGCTATTTATATTTCTTTTACTTTGTTCGATCCCATTAATTTTTGGACGACCATCTTACAAGCAAAGGTACAACCTCGCTCCCTACTTTTTGCCATTTTTCAAATTTCGTGTGATCTACCGATTCTCGGCGACAAATGAAAAGGCCTCGGAGAACTTTCGTGAAGATACACTTCAGTTTATTTATTAAAACGCCAATTAACTTTTTCGAATTAATTGATATTTATAAAAGGTATTGGTTGAGATAAAAGAAAGTCTGTGTGACGAGTGGTATTCGAACCCACGACCTTCGGCTAGATACGCCCTTGCTCTACCACTTGGGCTATCGTGTCTTCAATCCACTCGGACACTAACTCCCCATCTGAACCCCACCTTTTCAATGTTGCCTCCTTTTTTGCCATTTCTCAACTTTCTCAACTCTCAAATGCCGTGTGTTGTATTTGATTCTCGGCGAGAAAGGCATTTGGCATGGCAAAAATGAAGGAAAATTCAAAAGCTTGGGTTGAGATGGGAAGTGGGTGTGAGTGGATCGAAATCGTTGGGTTCGAATCCCGCTCGTGACACTGACTTTTGTCTCAACCAATAACTTTTATTATTATTAATTGATTGTAAAAAGTCAATCGGTCAATCGGTCCACGAACTGTAATGGAGTTTAGGGTAATGCCACCATAACCAGTTTTGTACCAACGCTAGACTCCGCACCGCAGGAGAGAGTAAATAAGGCAATGAGTTTGTCAATTGGTTCAAGTGAAAATCGTGTCTTTCTACTGGTTTAAGAAGCCGAACCTAAATAACCTAAAACGTAAAATTATGTCATATCATTGTGGATGATGTTATGGTTACTAGGATGGGAGGGGTTCTGCGTTTCCGAAGTACTGCAACTCGTCCTTTTCTCAGTTTCATAATACTGTTCAATTAATTTTATCCTTCTTAAGGGATAGAAGCGAGTATTTTTTGCTCCGATTCTATATCCCAGGTCATCTTAATTATTGAACCGCCACATTCGAAGATAGGTGACAGTTTCTTTTTTCTCATTACTTCATAACCTAAAAATTGGATCACCTTGGGATATGCTGTTTTTCTTTGTCAGACACCAGTGTTCTGTATAAATTTTCCTCAGTCCAGCTTTCATGGCCGATTCCGCAGTATATTTGAAAGTTTATATAGTTTGTCCTTGTCTGCCCAGTATATAATATACTGTTCTATAATCTGAGATTTTTCTTGACAAGTTTCTAGGACTGTCCTCAGATATGTTAGCTGTCTGTCATCGTTGTACAATGCTAAATCTAGGTTTATACCCAGTTTCCAAGTTATATCTGGGTAAAAGTTATATAGGGAAGACAAATAAGTTCTGGGCATCTATATTTTCTCTCAGCCTATAGCCAGTTTGTCTTTTGATGTGTTATTCAATAACCCACCATCGACTATTTCACTCTATTCGTTCAGGCTAAAAATATGTTGAAACACCCAACGCAAAAAAGCAACCCAAATCACAATTCACATATGACATTCCTCCTCGCTTCATATATGGAGCAAAGAAATGGTACCTTTCGATTAAGTGGTTTACGCCGATCAACCTGTTTCACATTCCGGACAGACATGCGGGATTTGGCCTAAAGTTAAGTGTCCGAGGTCAACATAGACTTATTCTTAGTCGGTGTGTGCTGATAAAAATCGCAGTAGTCAATTCTCGAGTGAACTGCCTCATCTGCCTTTTCGTTGCCAAATTTGGCCTTTTGCCCAACATTGTGATTTGATGTGGTCATTTAAAGGTTTTTATAGAAATTGTAAATTATTAACAGATTTTGAATTCTTTGAGTACAGAACGGGGTGTTAATGGTTACAAAAAGAGGCAAATACATCAAAAGTAAAGTTGTAAATTATTTACATTTTGTTACTATGAGCTGTTTTAATATGTTGATAATTGTGTTCAAAATGTTTTAATGTTTCAATTATAGGAACAATTTTCCTACCAGAGATCTGAAGGTCAACCGATGTACATACTATTACTGTCATACTTTAACTTTAACCATGAACTAAAGGAGTGAAAATTGTGAAATAGAAAGCTTCAAGTATATTAATAATGCAGTCGTAAATTATGTAAATTATGTTGTTAGCAGTTGGTTTGCGAGCGGTTGAACTCTTGTCAGTTGTTTGATCATGATTCGGCCGGTCTAATCGCCGTTTGTTCTTAGTGGCCATTTCCTGCCGGTAACAACTTCTCGCCTGAGCCGTAACATTTCTGAAACAATTCTGATAAAAGTGATTTTCGAAAAATTAATGACAATGTTTAGTACGTTATAAAAACGATATCTGTCGAATAATTACGTCTGTTGTATGTGATTAAATTATGTTCTTGATGACTTAACTCGTTTTTTTTATTAATGGAAATTCACTAGTTTTCGTGGTCCACTTGACCGATTAATATCGTACAATTAATTAAGGTTTTTAGTTAAGATAAAAGTATCTAGCCGAAGATCGTGGGTTTGAATCCAGCTCATGACACTGACTTTTTTATCTCAACTGAAAACCATAATTAATTGAAGGATATTAATTGGTCAAACGTACAAAGAAAATTAGTCAATTTAATAAGCTAAAATGAAGTATGTCTTCACTGAAGTTCTCTGTGGCCATTTCATTTGTCGCCGAGAATCCAATCCGACTTTTGAAAAATGGAAAAAAGGAGGGAAAAATTCAAAGGTGGGGTTAAGATGGGAAGTTAGTGTTCGGGTGGATTGAGGTCACGATGGCTCAAGTGGTTGGTTGAGTAGCGGCGTATCTAGGGGCGAAGGTCGTCGGTTCGAACCCCGTTCATGGCATTTACTTTTTTATTTGAACAAAAAACCTTTAATAATTCAAAGAAATTAATTGGTCAATTGGACCACGAAAAATAGTCAATTTAATAAGTTAAAATGAAGTATGTCTTCGCTGAAGCTCTCCGTGACCATTTCATTTGTCGCCGAGAATCCAATCCGATTTCACGACTTTTGCAAAATGGCAAAAATCACAAAAAGTTGAGGTTGAGATGAAAAGTTAGTGTCCGAGTGGATTGAGGCTCAAGTTGTTGAGTAGCGGCGTATCGAGGCGAAGGTCGTCAGTTCGAATCCCGTTCTTGACACTTACTTTTTTCTCTCAACTAAAAACCTAAATTAATTGGAATATATACAGGAAATGTTAACTTTATTAAAATGCCATTGAAAAATCAATAGAATCCGATTAAAAATTTCAAGGATTAATAAGAAATTTCCCAAATTACAAGTTAACCAGTTAAGAAACTAAATGACGTAAATGGAGACAATGGGATGTTGTGCGCCGGCAAGGTTTCGCTGTGTCGCGATAGGATCGTGAAAACATTTACGGCCACAACAATGGACAACGGCCGGGTTCATAGCATTAAAAAGATAAATCCGAGTCAAAGTTTGTTGGAGCTTGTCCTGTTAAGCATGAAATATAAAAGAAAACGCCCCCTTTTCTTTGAGCAAAGAGGATGAATAATACCTTGGTCATTGTTATGACGGCTATTCCAAAACGAACTCATAGCCCTCTAGCTCTTATTTAGATCGGTTTTCTTGTGAAAATCTCGTTTTACCTCTTGTTCAAGCCTTGGAATGTCGTTTGGTATCACTTATGAATCAGACCGGTCGCTACCCTCTCACTAGTCCAGTTTTTCTTGTCCTTTTTCTTATCTTTAGCCGAATTGTCAACGGTCCGTTCAAATCGCATTAACTCGTTTTAAAGTTATCTCCTTTAAATCAGCTTTAATGACTCTATTTATTTGGATTCAAACGAATATTTACACATATAATGGTCTAACAAAATAGAAAAATAAGTCTATAAAAAATTGAAAAATTAAGTTCAAATTCAGGTTGATATATTGGGAGGGAGACTGGCGATAGGTGACAAAAATTTCAGAAGCTGATTTTACTCATCGTACGCAACAAAACTTCTTATTAATCCCTGTCCAAATCTTAACGGCATAGAAGCAATTTCAGGTTTTTCTCAATTAGTCCACTAAATTGCTTATAAACTTCAGTATTACTGACCGTAAAAAAATCTGGTTCGTGCCAACTGAAAAAAAACTTTAAATTGCATGAACTCGAACTCGGACTCGAACTTTACGGTACTTCTAAGCGTTCCAACCTCAATCGAATCCAATCCCGTCAATCTAAAATCCTCCGGACAATAGTACAAGCCCCTTTCTATGTATCCAATCACACCATCCATACTGAGTTGTACGTCCCTTTTGTTACCGAGCTAGCCCAATATCGCTACAAAACGTTCCACTCCTAACTACTCCATCATCCGAACCCTTTCGTCAAAAACCTGTCATCCACCACATTACCTAATAATCCCAACAGAAGACTGAAGCGTCGGTGGCCCCGCGACAACCTTAGCGATTGATGTCGATGAAGAAATAAATCTCACTCATCGTATGAAGTACCAACGGCTACCATCACTGGATGGTAATTGTTCAAGCTTTCACGCCACCTTTAATAAGTTAACATGTAAATACTATCTCTTTTACTTGTTGCATCGAAGAATGCAGTTGTAAAAAACAAATAATTGCATGAAAAATTCAGAAAAAAAACCACAAAAATATTGATATTTAGAATTTTTTAAATGTTGGATTGGTAACTGTTTTTTTTTTTTTTTTTTTTTTTTTTTTTTTTTTTTTTTTTTTTTTTTGCTTTCAGTACTGAGCTGATTGGCCATGTATGTGATTGGTAACTGTTAATAACTGCAAACTCACAAAAATTACCTCAATAGTTCTCTGCTCAATTAGCTTCCAGCGGTGAACCAAACTTATTGGATTGAGCTTTTGGAAGGCCCAAAAAGTTTGCTTTTTCAGGTTCAATTCTTCCAGGAAATCTATGGGGCTCTTGAGTACAATTATATCAGTTTGCTTTAGGTTATCAGCTGACACCTTCCTCAAGTTGGTGATTGAACTAAGTTCCTTGTTTCCTAGTGAACACCTTGCTAATATGCGTTTTATTTGCGGTTACTCCTACGGTAATGCTACTGCTGGAGAGAAAAGTTCGTTTTCCAATTGAGATGTTCCAGCAGATCCCTCTGTCAATCGGGTTTATGCAACCTGAAAACACCTGTCAGGAAACTTATTTACATTTTAGAATTGATGAAAAAAGTCTGGATGAAAAATTCAGATAAAAACACAAAAATATTGAAATTTAGAATTTTTTAAAACGTTGGATTGATAACTGTTACTCCTGGAGATTGGCAAATTCCCTCGATTGTTCTCCATTCAATTAGCTTCCAGTGATATACCAATCTTTTTCGATTACGCTTCTGAAAGGCCCAAAAAGTTTGCTTTTGAAACAAAAACTCGCGCCGATGAAGGGGACAGGTTCAATTTTTCCAGGGAATCCATGGGGCTTTTGAGTACAGTTCAATCAGTTTGCTTTAGGTTATCAGCTGACAACTCAGGTTGGGGATTGAAATAATATTCTTGTTTCCTAATGCACTTCTTGCTGATATGCATTTTATTTGCGGTCACTCCAACGGTAAAGCTACTTCTGGAGTTCGTTTTCCAATCGAGCAATTTCCAATCCCAGCACTTTCCAACGGCTTCATCAGGGACTGAGGGAAAACGGCTTTTCCACTCGAAGAAAGAGGAAAGACAGTCAGCAAATTGATGAAAATGAGAAAATTGTGCATTTTTTTAATCGTGTTACCAACTGCAAATATCTTTCAGGCAACACAAACCTTTTTTTTTTACAGTCGGTAATTGACAAATGGATGGAACAGTGGATCGAAGTTACGATAGCTGAGTGGTTAGCGTGAGAGATTCTCGGCTCGTAGATCCCGCGGTCGTGTGTTCGATTCCCACCGTCTCGCCTCTGGCCTTTTTTCACGCTACCCAATAGACATTGTAATTTGCTAATATGCTCAGAACATAGAGCCATTAGAAGAAAAATATAAACAAATAATCCATAAAAGGTGGTGTTGAGATGGCAGTTATTTTTCCGAGAGGATGGAAGTCACTATAGCTCAAAAGGTAGAGTACCGACCTAGCTGAAGGGCGTGGGTTCGAATCCCGCTCGTGCCACTGACTTTTCATCTCAACTGAAACCTTATTTAATTGTAAAAAAATTTCTTTAGTCAAGCGGTCCACGAAATCTAATAAAATGTAATCAGCAAAATGAAGTATACTTCAATAAAGCTCTTCGCGGCCATTTCATTTGTCGCCGAGAATCAATTGGATTACACATCTGACAAATTGCACAAAAGATGGAATATTCAAAAACTGCCAGCTACCCAGTAGACATTGCCATTTGCTAAAAAGCTCAGAACATAGAGCCATTAGAAAAAAAAATATAAAAAAATAATCCATTTAAGTTTTAGTGGTCAATTGGCCAAGTCATCTTTCAATTAATTAATCTTTTTATGTAAGGTCTAGGTTTATGTCGTAGAGCAGCGGCGAATTTAGCCGAAGGTCGTGGGTTCGAATCACGCTCGTGACCCTGACTTTTTGGTCTCATCCAAGACCTTACATAAAAAAATTGATTTACATTCAAAATTTGTTCCAAATTTCTTTAACGTAATTTATAGAATAAGATGCTATTACAGGGTCGATTTTAATCTAAAGAATTTATTTTTGTAATATACTTAATTGTAATATTGAAACACGTATAAATCACGATCTGGCTTTCAACGCTCGTTTAGAAGAGAAAGTTTTAAATAAAAATTCCACTAATTTGTTACTTTACTGTAATTTACTGGTGTACGTGCATGTTAATGGAATAATCTCTTGCCCTTAAATGTTTTTGATCGTCTTGCACAATTAATTAGTGATTAGTATCAGTTGTGTTTATTTATTTGAAATATCTTAGTAGGAAAAAGACAAGCTGTACATTATGTTCTATTGTGTTGTTTTTACTATTCAGTTTATCTTTTAATATTTCGCCCTGCAGGGAATTCCGTACCGTTCAAAAATCAATGAATCGCAAATCAGCTCAACTCCGCAGATGTGATTTAAACAAACTGGCTAATTGTACAAAATCCCACGTGAATACATCCAAGGCTTCCCATTAGTGAATTACGTATTAAAATCGAAACTGTTAATAAATAAGTGTTCGTCTGACGTGTCGTGCCGTCAAAGAAAAACAACGCCTTGGGCGAATCGTCCGTTCATATATCATTGGTCGGGAATTTGTTTTGGGTGTTTATTTTTGTCGGCTCATCGACAGTTTCTATATCTGGCACAGCGGGTCTTCTCGTTTAGAAATGATTTATATACCGATTTTACCAGTTGTGCTCAATTCACAATCACTTTAATTGAAACGTTCTGGAAGTATCTGACAGTCTCTACGGATTTGCCTGCGGACGTTATGCTTTTGTCAAACAAAGCAAACAAAAACTATAATAACACCTCATATAAACGCCGAGAGTAAAGATGGCTAATACAGCCTGCAGCAGTACTCCAACGAAAAACGATTTTTCAAAATGATAAAAACCCCCCCCCCATTCTGAAGAGGCAGTCTCATTTGTTTATTTGCTAGTGTTTTTCGAGTCAAAGTCCTTGGGAAGAATTGGCCCTCTACGTTTTATTTTCGCCGCTCCATCACGATGCAATTTTATACAATAACAATGTGGATTCTATCTCGTATCTTAAAAACCGAGAGCTGTAAACAACCTTTATTTTTCTTTGCTCAAAACTTTCAAGATAAAATCAAGTCAATGGTATCCATCAATTTTTTAACCAGGGGTTTCCGTTAAACAAAAGGACTTATAAAAAGTCGATATCCTTAGAAACAACAATATTTCTGGTTACATGGTTAAATGACTTAGCTTTATATCTTCCCGCTTTAAAAGGGAGGCTGAAAACACTATTGAAACCTTATTATGCTTACATCCCCTGACTTTGAAGTTAAGTGGGATCAATCAAGATCCTTGATTCGTTTTTAAAGTTTCACCGTTGTGAAATATCGTATTAGGTTCAACCTTCGGAGTTAGCCAGATCAAACAAGCTACCCCCCCCCCGAATCATTTCACTAAACCAATAAACAAGTATTTGACATCGCAGAACAAACATTGTATGTTTGCTCGGGTCCCGATCTTTCTGAAAGACGTGCCTCCGGGAGCAAGCTGACGATTTCCGCCGCCTCGGGAGAGATACAAAAAAAAATTTGACGTATTTCTCATGGAAATTATTATATTTTGGTCCGTATGAAACGTTATATTTTTTTATATGTACATTTCTTCTTGTAAAATGGCGTAGTGATAGTAAAACGGTTGTATTTTCCCGGCAAACTGACCACAACAATTCAACCATAAAATTGGTTAATTTTACATATCAAATATGTACCAAACATTGCAGGAACGTAAACTCTTTTTCGGTTAGTTAATATTTTTAAAATTATTTCATCTTTTCAAATGTCTTTCAAGTTTTTAATTTCATTTTTAATAGAATTTTAATCATTTATAATTTCATAAAAACCAATTATATTCACTGTTTTTTTTAAATGGCCATCTATTTTCAAACTTTCTTAGGTTCTTTTTATTTTTCCGGAAAACTGTAGAGTGTAGAGATTAGTGACCGTTAAGCAATAATTATTCAGATATCGTGAGATGCGGCCTGGTGTGATGTAGGTTTCAGAAAAACATTTCCTTTATCGTGCCAACGTTTCGAGCTTTATTGGGTTCATCTTCGGAACCTGGGATTTACAAACTTGATTTGCATTTGTGTGGTCGTTAGTGACCGTAAATCGATAATTATT
>CM077105.1:14107536-14127556 GCA_039619505.1 Cimex hemipterus
TGACCGTAAATCGATAATTATTCAGAAATCTTGAGATGCGGTCTGGTATCATCAAAAACATTTCCTTTATCGTGCCAAAGTTTCCATCTTTTATTGTGATCTTCTTCAGGGCTCAAAGTGTTTGTCTTCTGTGTAATTGTGCCATCCTTCCGTTTCGTGTTGAGAGGACCAGTAGAATCATCATTCTCAAAACTTTTTAACAGTGGATTTCAAGGTAATTAATTCATCAATCCCGGAGGTCATTACATATATATATATATACACATAAGGACTCCAAAATAAATATACATTAAATCTGTACTGGTTTCTATACTTCGCAATGAACTTCATATGAAGAAAAGTGAATTTTTGTTGTTGTATTAATAGGTTTTGTGAGGAAACTATGATTATCTGATACATCTCGTTGATATCGGCTTTTAATATTATAATGTTATTTTAAAAGTCAGGGATAAGGCTGAATGGAAAGAAAATGTCGAGCTTTCAAGGAATAGTCTATAAAAGTTTATAAATGAAAGTCCCTTTCATCGGTACTTCGATATTATCATTTAATAATTTACAAAAATTGCAAATATGTACATAGAGTTGTGGTGTCATGAGGAATGAATTGGTTCCACTAGTTTTGTGTCGTCTACTTGACCAATTAATAACTTTGAATTAATTGAGGTTTTTTAATTGAGATAAAAAAAAAAGTGAGCGGAGCGATCGGGACTCGAACGCAAGACCGGCTAAATAAGCCTCTACTCTACCACTTGAGCTGTCGTGACTTTAATCCACGAGGACACTCAGATATAAAATAGATTACACGAATTTGAAAAATGACAAAAAGGAGGGAAAATTCAAGTTGATTCAGTTGATATGGGTAGTTGGCGCCTGAGTGGATCCAGTTCACGATATCTGAAGTGGTAGAGCAGCGGCGTATTTAGCCGAAGATCGTGAGCTATTTTTCTTATCTCAACATTAATTAAAGAATAACTGAAAATAATCTATTTTCTCAAGCGGACCACGATACCTAATACATTCAAGAATATCAATAATATAAAAATTAAATCCACGAAAGAAAAAAATTCTAAAGGGTACTACTTAGAAAGAATTAAGGATGGCATAATGCTGATTTTTGTTCAAATATAATTAATCATTAATAAACCTAGGAAGTAAAAAAAAAGCGTTATATACTGTTCACTTTGAATTTGACAGCTCTCAATTACCTGTCACTAATGTAGAAAGTTGACGTATTTAATTATGAGATAAATAATTTGAGTGGTGCGTTGATTTTGTCTATCAGTGTGATTAGTTTTAACTAATTAGTGATTAGTTGAGTGTCTTTTATATAGATTGCTTTATTTCTATCTATTCCATTATTTCTATCTTCAGCACAATTGAACTTGTTTCTGCTTGCAATGGCCGTATCAGTTACGATCGCTGCCGTAATTGAATGTCTGTTTTGCTCTTCACGGAAGAGGAAAGGCAGAGTCGAATCAACATTTCTGACAAATTCAAAAGTTTTTTTTACAGACTTGCATTTAACCGAGACACCGTTTTCCGGTTTAGGATTCCACTTGGAAAACATGCGCATAAGAAAGTGTTATTATTTTGCGAAGGGGCAGATAGAAAAAGAGAGAACCAACTCTGCAGGGTGGTTCACCTTACTGTTGGCTCCCTTCCAAGAATGTTCGCAAGGTGACTACACCAATAAATTCAGATTAGCCCTTGATTCCTTAAATTTCTGGTTACCGGACGTACGAAAATACAGCCTCCTTTAAAGCCGCGACAGTCTCGGATCAGCATTCGAGACAAATTCTTAATATATTAAAAATGGAAATGAAGGTGTGTTTTTTTAACCGTTTTTTTTTTGCAACCCAGAAGCTGAACAGCAGGTCATTGGAAAGCTTTTATTGAATTCGTACACAAACCCATCTAATAAAAGTGCTTCTTAAATCTTTCAATTTCCGAATAGTTCCAGATAAAATGGCCTATTAGAGGACTGAATTTTATTAGCGGTAATGAATGAATTAATTAACGGATCTACAAAAAGGTCCATAAAAATAAAAGTAATTACAGACAATAAATTCTAATTGTTATACCCATAAAAAAATATTTTCCTTTTGTATTTAATGATAAAAATTTAACAACAACTCTTAGCGTATTTAAGATTATCGTAATCCTCTTATAGACCTCTTTATCTATATGAGAAATTTAAACTTGAAATAACATTTTATCATTCCTCAAGTAACTTAAATTATTCCAATCAATATAATCAAAAACGAGAATATGAAAATTTCGTCTCCCCTTAGCATCTACAGATATATTTTAAAAACACGTTTTTAGATTTATTTTGAATTGTATTTCCTGTAGATCCTTTTATACAGTCAGAAAGTTATTAGTTTCTAGGAAAGAAAGAAATTTAGAAGTTTATGAGTATGTACGTAGGAAATACACAAGAAGAAGGATAAGTTTAGGTTAGTAGCTTCATTAAATAAACCATTGATTTCCATTGCGATTTTATACGGTTTGATATAATCTCTCAACAGAAATTAGTATTTCTAAAAACATTAAAATTAAATGATTATTCAGATATCGTGAGATGCGGTCTGGTGTGATGTAGGTATTAGAAAAACATTTTCTTCATCATGCCGACGTTTCGAACTTTTATTGAGATCATCTTCAGGGCCTGGGATTTACAAACATAGTTTACATTTAGAAAATACATATAGGATGTGGAAAAGTGAATTTATAGAATGCAAAATATATTTTATATTCCATCAAAGTATTTCTTCTCACTCAAAGTATTTGTCTGCTGTGTACTTGTGCCATTCCTGCGTGTCGTGTTGAGAGTGCCTGTGTGATTTTGCTGTTTAATGTTTATATATGTTGGATTTTGAAGGGGTGGGAAAGAAAGTGGGTATAGAAGAGACAATTTTGTATAGGTTCAAAATCCAGCTGGATAATTAAAGACTGAATAATCATCTATTAACTGTCACTAATCTCTACACATTAAAATTGAAATAGTGTGGTGGTTAGTGACCGTTAGTCGACCATTATTCAGGAATCGTGAGATGCGGTCTGGTTCTGGAAAACATTTTCTTTATCGTGCCAACGTTTCGACATTTATTGAGATCATCTTCAGGTCCTGGAATTTTAAATTTAACTAACACATGTAGGAAAATTATTACATGGATTTTTTTTAATAATGTGACCTTTCGGTGGAAAAAAATATTTTATATGAAAAACAAACTTAACACCTCTGCCGGAAATGCGTGATTTATTTTGAACGAAGTTCCTTTTGGCCAGGGCTATTTTTTGGGAATACAAATTGCCAGTTGAGGTAAAACTGTCTAATCCCAAAGGGATTATCTCTGGACGGAAAAAAATGAATTAATAAGTATTCATCTTTAACGGACACAAACGATGTCAGAGGATAAAAACGTCCACCAAAGACCTTGGATTAAATAAGATAAACCTTACAGGAATTTGCGAGAAATTCCATTTCAGCAGAGACATCATGAAGACAGGTCCGATCTTTCAAAAAGACAGTCGAGATGATAGACGTTGCGGACTCATTACCAAAAGGATAATTTGAATTCGTTATTCCAATTAATCGTTTTGGTGTTACTATATTTTCATAAAGGTGTCGGTTTGATGAGTATGATTCAAGGTCTTCAGGACAATGCGGGATTACCGACAGCCGGACAGGGATAAATCTTTTAACTGCTCATCCCTCTTTAAAACGGTGGTGCTTTCGTTTTAGTATCTTCTCTTCATTACGTTAAAGGCTACTAAAAATTTCAAATAGCCGAAATGAGCTGTTTCACATTTAATCCTTGACGAGGTCCTCCCTTTTTCGGCGTCACAATTTTCCATTTTGCCATCCTAATTCATTACACATTGTCTCTTCAACGAAAATTAATTTCGCATCTAATCTAATATTGTAATACCCTCTTTAACCCTGTTCACCTCTCACTTCATAGAAGTGAAATTTCTTAATTTTAAATAAATTAATAACCTTTGTAATTTGTTCTGTTGACTCTTCGCGAACCATCCTTGTTTTTTTACACTTATTACCTATCTTCATTGCTGAATATATTTTTTCCTTCTTTACGGCTCCGGTCTCCTTCATTCTTTACACTTTACTCTCCTTCATTTAAATTTTCTTATACTTTTCTACAAGAGGATTGAGTTCTTGTATCTTTCTTCATAAAATAAACAGGTAATTAATATGAACATGGAAACTTATGTACTTATTATTGATTAATCTTTTTTTTCTTTTGTACTTTGTCTCCCTTTTCTCTAATTTTCTCCGTCTATTTGGTATTTTTCTAACGTTTAATTCTTTTTTCCTTCGTTCTCATATTATCATTTAATATGTTCCTCTCTCTCTCTCTCTCTCTCTCTCTCTCTCTCTCTCTCTCTCTCTCTCTCTCTCTATCTATCTATCTATCTATCTATCTATCTACCTATCTATCTATCTATCCATCTATCTTTCTCTCTTTCTCTCTCTTGTACTTTTCGTTGTCTTCGTTTTCTCTCACATTTCACTTTTTCCCTCTCTCATCGTAATCATTGTTTCTATTGTTTCTATGTACAGCTTTACCTTTCTATCCCTCTCTCTCTCTCTCTCTATATATATATATATATATATATATATATATATATATACATAATACACACACATATATATAATACAGTTATAGAATGCACTTGACAATTTCTTATTATCCACCATGAAAATCAAGAATCACCAATCTGTCTCTCTTTTTAAATCATACCAAATTCACGTCGTTTGCCTCATGAAACGTTTTTGCCAGACAATCAAATTAATACACCAAAAATACAACTTTGAACCGTGATAAATGTCAGTTATTTTTTTCAGATCTGTAAAGAAATGTATTCAATGAACTTTAACGACCTTTGGACGTTTCAAGCATAAATTCAAGGTATCGCCTCAGGTTGGTTGAAAACAATCTTACAATCGGAGACCAGTTTGTAGAATTGTGTTGCTAACGTCAATAAATAGATTCAATGATGGCCTATTTTGAAGCAGCGATAAACTGCTACGGTAAATTTTGGACGCGACCGCATTGCACGCGTCAAGAATGAATATGAAGTATTGTTGCCTAGGGTTGATTAAAAAAGAAAGGTTCTCAGTAATAGCGAGTTATTCATTTTTATTTATTTCATTTAATACTATCTGACAATCTGTACAAAATTAATATACACTGAGCAATCAGTTAACTTGCTAATAATTACAATAAATAAGTACCTCCTGCATTTATGTCAAAATATATTATAATATTATAAATATCATCCTTCATCAGGATTATGAATATTGTTATTTCTATTATGATAGACGTTTTGAATAAATGAGGAAAACACAAGCAATATTTTTTAAGGGTCTTTACTTTTAAGTACTGGCTACAGTTATCATAAGGTAGGGTGTCAAGAAAGGTTCTGGTCGGAGTCGACTAGCCAGCAAAGGACGAAAGAGAGGGCTGATCCTTTTTAATACAATTTCAATTTATAAAGTGACTTTTCACACGGTTATCTCTACGTAGACGTGGATAAAAAACGTTAAATGGAAATATCCATGAGAAAACCCAAGTCTCTTAGAGCACAGTGTATATGATGATGATCATCAGGGTTTTGACGATTGTAACTTGGTTATGCGTCGATAGGTTGGATTCCTGTCTCGTTATTTTGTCGAGTAGGGTCTGTTTATGTTTATCCGTTTCAATCGCATTTATTGCTTGTCAATGTTGATTCTCGGTGGAACCTAAGGTAGTGAGATTGTCTACTCTAATGTGTGATACATTATATAGAAAGTGTAAGTAAACTATATGTTTATATGGTAAACGCACCTGTAGCTGACAGACTAAAGATAGCATGTGGTGATTAGTGACCGTTAGTCGATGATTATTCGGAGATCCTGAGATGCGGTCTGGTGTGATGTAGGTTTTAGAAAAACATTTTCTTTGTCAAGCCAACGTTTCGATTTTTATTGAGATCATCTTCAGGGCTCAAAGAGGGGGCCGCGGTAGCCGAGTGGTTAAGGCGTCAGACTCTCGGCTAGTAGACCCGAGCATGCCCTAATGTAAGCAAATAGCGACGACAGGTCATCGAACAGACCTCGGCAAAAATTTCACAATTTTTTAATTTAGGAAGCCTTAAAGGTTTTCCGCCTTTCTGGGGTTTGTTTACCAATACCAAATAGTACTTTTCTGTATCTGGACTATATTCAAAACCCCACACCTGATAAATTAGTAAACGCACAGTAGATGATACAGCTCAGTTAAATATGAGTCATCAGCACAAAAACTGAGTGGAATACAACTTAAACCAACTCCAAGATGTCATAATTACTTTTCCACCACATTTCTTAACTGCACTCACACCCGGGTTCGATCCCCACCGTCGCCTCTGGAATTTTTCTGACGCCTAAGGGGACAGGTGCCCGCAATTAAAAGAAATTGACACGGCACTCATCATTGGAAGGGGGCGCGACCCTGAATCTGGTCCCAACCCCCTTCAAAAATGAGTTTCTTCAATGGAAGAACACTGGTACAACGGAGGCTCAAGTTCACTTTGTGTTGTGAGCCCTCCCCCATAAAATGGAGCCAGGATATAGTACAATAAGCTGTACCGCTGGAGTGCTCAGGAGGGAACTCCTCCAGTCCCTGGTATCCCCATCCTCCACATCCAGGGCCCAAAGTGTTCCTCATTTTAATTGTGCCATTCTTGTGTGTCGTTCGGCACTCTCTTTCTACCCTGAAGATGATCTCACTAATGATGGAAACATTGGCCCGACAAAGAAAATGTTTTTCTAAAACCTACGTCACACCAGACCGCATCTCACGATTTCCTAATAACTGGAGATAATCTTACGGAATTTTCAATCAACTTTAGCGATGATGTTATTTATTTTATTTTTCGCATTTTCTTCGTTCGTTTTATAGCTCAACTTTTCTGCTTGCTAGCCAGCCCTTAATACGTAAGAATCCTCTACGTAAGGTAAAAATATTTAGAAATTTCGAGATTAGTGCCATTGCTCCAGAATCTGATATTGTCGGTTTCCGAATGTTCCAAAAGCTGTGAGGGAGTGAGCAATAAGGTAACTACAAACAACAAATTGACGAACAAGACCAAGAGCAAGTGGGTAGAGTAAAGTGTAATTAAAATAATCCCATTATCATCACAAAACTTGCTGGATTGCATGGCGGAGGAGTGTTCATCTAGGAAAATAATGACGGGAAGTTGAATTTGTTTTTTAATGAGCCGAGGGTGAAAAAACATTGGCCAAGTATTCATAAAAGCGCCCACTTTCTGAGCGCCGATCTCCCACGTAGCTGTGATGCTGAAAGCAATTTCGATGGTTTTTTTCTCCTGACAGAAAAAGTCGCGTTCCGTTTCATCTGGGTTTACTTCCTATCGTTAAACATTCTTTTCCCCTTTTCCTGTAAAAACTTGGTTTTCCTTTTGATTAAAAAATGCACTTTCATGTGCATTATATTCTCGATTATCATCACTCAGGATATGTAACTCTTTTTTCAAGATACGAATGGACATGCGAATACCATACCCTCGAATCTTCCCTGAGGCATAAAAGCTAGGGATGAAGTGAGTTTTTCTGGAGTACTGAAGTACTTATGAAATAAGCTTGTACTTATGATTTATATTACCAGAGCGATCGTCTTTGCATGGATTCTCCCTGTGAAATCTTTTCTTGATATGCCGAACACAGTCAACAACCGGGAGTTTGGTAACAGGAAAACCAATTTTTGTCAGGTGTTGAATCCACATCAGTAGTAATTTTTCTTCGTCTCCAGACAGAGTAGAGTACGGCTCCATTTTACGTTGTCCCGGTATTGCCCTCTGGCTTCATATAAGAGCGTTATTTACGAGGAGCACCCGTTAAACTCATTCCTCTACGAACACCCTCAAGGGCTATTTCCACGTCCTTGAGAGTATATTTTATGATGATTTTTGTAGTCGTCGGAGACATAGGGGAAAAGGAAGGGCAAAAAGAGGCTTGATATGCTATTGAAATGAAAAATCGTAATTGAAAAAGTAACGCTCGTTGGTATGACCTATGTGACTAGGGAGAATCGTAAAATGGAGGAACTGGCCGTATGAAGAAAATTATGTTATGTTTTCAGTAGACGGTTAGTCAACTAACTTACAGCAGTTTTAGTTTAAATGTCCAGTTAGGTTATGATTTCCGTCAAAACTAAATCTGGGTTGGTCACCGAAAAAGAAGAAGATGCCTACAGAAGCCGGCAGTTTTTGAAATTGTCGTTTAGTAGGCCCTGAAACCTTTTTCGATTTTTCGAGAGATCTTACTAGTACGTTTACCATACAATTATTTATCGCACAGTACGAGCACTATCAATTTTACAGTCCTTTTTACGATGAAGAAGTCACCTACTACTGCTACTGGACGGGTCAACGACGAGTGTGAACTTTGAAGCACTTCACAAATTTACTTAAAATATTTCCAATCGTTTTTTGTTTGTTTTTCAAAGGATCAAGCATATATACTTTTATTGAATTATTTAGTTAAGCTAATAATATGTGTACTTATTGATAGTTAATTCTTAATTGGTGACATGTGGTGATTAGTGATTATTAACAGATCACGGGATGCGTTCTAGTGTGATGTACGTTTCAGAAAAACCTTTTTTTTAACCGTGCCAACGTTTCGATCTTTATAGAGATCATCTTCAGAGCTCAAAGTGTTCGTGTTCTGTGTAATTGTGCCATTCTCGCGTGTCGAGTTGTCTCTCAACTCATACACAGAAAACATAAACTTTGAGCCCTGAAGATGATCTCTATAAAGATCGAAACGTTGGTACAATAAAGAAAATGTTTTTTTGAAACCTACATCACACCAGACCGCATATCACGATCTGTGAATCATCTTAATTAGTGAATTCAATCGCAGAAGGCTGAGCGTTTACGCAAAATTAAATTAATATGTTATAACACTATTTTAAGTAGTAACGGCTAAGTAGTAACTAATAAACGTCTGAAAGATAAATGTTTCAAAGCTACACGAGAGCGTGTTTCTGTAGCCATTAATTTCTCTGACGAGGAGGACATTGTACGAGTCGAGGGCGACCTTGCTTAATTAACTTTTCTTTAGCAAAGTTACTTATTTTCCGATATCAAAAGTTCAGCTTGGTTTGTCTCAGCGACAATTTTTATTTGAATAATGATCAAAATATATGTTAATCAAAACATAATTTATTGCGACACCTACTTCAAACCTCTTCTCATATTTATATTAGGTGAAAGCGCGCTTACGGAACAGAAAGAGCGAGTGCCGGCGGACCGCTCTCACGCAGGAGTTTCTGAATAAATACCGGAGTATTAAAAGTCATCCATTTGAACACGAACAACTATGTTATAAACAAAATATTTTAATAATTTGCCGTGACGGATACTCGAACCTATTATAGACTGGCCCAACCCTGTTTAGTCATGGAAGCCGAGTGCCTTGAGTTCATCGAGCTAATTGTTCTTGGACAGTTTGCTCATATTTTCAAGGATGATGTCCGAAATTTTCAGCAGCTGACGTGATCACCCAGGCACGAGTTAATCAAGGGGCGAAGTTTACCGAGATGTTTGTTTTGTGACAGTGTGAATAGTAAGTGTTAATAAAGAGTGAGTTATTGCAACCCCCCCCCTGTTGTTCTACAGCTATAAATTATTTCGGTAAGAATGTACTTTTTCCGAAACAGCGGCGTCGCCTCGTCCTTTCAGTTCTGACAAGTGGTTTTTACTCCGTTACGCTTCTTGAGCTAGGATCTTCTCGGCAGGAAAGTCTAGGAAATAAATCATTCCAACGTTTCAAAACGCGCCCCTGACCCTTTCACTCCTCGAGGCTGGGAATGACGAACCCTTAACCGTTTGGAGTGGATCTTAAAATCGAGAATGCCACTCGTCACCCACGTCTACCCCCCCCCCATTCTTTGAGGTCATTTTTCCATTAATTGCCCTTTGTACTGGGTCGTTTTTGACGAAATCTCATGATTTATTGTTTACCTTTTCCCTCACCACGTCGTTTATCAACCTTCTTAAATGGCCTCAGAAAAATAATTGATAGGTTTATTTTGCTCTAAAAATTGTCGATTTCTGTTTTCCTAAGAATCAATTTGTCCTTTGGCAATTCAGGACAACCCACCGTGTCATTTATAACTTGTTTTTAATGTTCCACCTTTCAATAAAATAATACGAATATTATAATCATTTTTGACTTTTAAATAATACTTCAAATTTTTAGGAATGATTTTTTTAAATGTTGATGAACGGCCAGAGATGACTTCACTCCTTCCTCAGAAAAATTTTGTTATATTTTCAAAAAGATCAACAAGATTTTGACCATTATATGTTTATCAAAAGCGGTTTCTCTAAAAATAATGTTAATGGAGTTTATGAATAAATGGTTTAATTTAAAAAAAGTAATTAATGTAAAAATTTTGGTTCTGTACTAACACCTACTGTTTTCCTACTTTATTGCTTTTCTCTTCCTGCTTCGTTGTGTATATTTTTCATTCTTATTTTCTCTCTGTCTATCTATCTCACTTTCTTTTTCTCTCTCCCTCTCATTATCTCTCTCACACTCTTTCTTTCTTACTTTGTTAGTTACACTCTCTGTCACTCACTCTCACACACACACTCTCTCTTTCTCTTTATTTATCTATATCTCTCCCTCTTACTTTTTCTGTTATACTCTCTCTCTCTCTCTCTCTCTCTCTCTCTCTCTCTCTCTCTTCTCTCGCTTTCACTCACGTCAATTGTAAGAGAGGTGATCGCTACCTAAATTTCCGAGATCTTTTAAATTAAAACTTTACTAAATCCTACTTCGCCATTCCTTTTATCACTTTCTCTCTCTTGTATTGTTTGTATTATGCAGGTAGGAAAAAATGGAAAGTTTGTTACAGGTACAGTAATTATGGCGGGTTATATATTGGGCCGGGGAAGTTGTACACCGCAAAAAATACACGTTGAATTGTGATTATTTTATGTAAATTTATAAATTGTTTTGGGTGTTAAATTTTCCTTTTTTCCCTCCAACTGTTGCATATTAAATTATATTTATGTTCTCCCATGGCCATTTGTCATGTCGGCCTAGTATATTTATCCTCCGACTCAGCAACAAAAATCAGAAATAAATTCAATTTATCTTCTCTTATCTTTATAATTGCGATAGGATTTTTCTAAATAAATAGTATTGTACAAAATTGGTGTAATATTTGTTCCATATATTTTTTAGCCATCAGTCACATACACGCTAATAAATACATTTTGTCGAAACGCTCGCTAGGTACACATAACTGTGTTTAATATGGACAATAGACAACGCTGTTTCCACCAAGAAACGGAGCAATCGGACACATCAAGCATCCTCTGCAGGCCGGACTCATACGCGGGCTTTGGCCAGAAAGTAAGTGTCCTTGCTTTAATTTACTTTTGAAAACACTTATTTACGTAGATTCACTAATTTTCGTGGTCCGTTTAACCCATTGTTATCTTTCAATTAACTATGATTTTTATGATTTTTAGTCGAGATAAAATAATCAGTATCACGAGCGGGATTCGAACCCAAGACTTTCGGCTTGATACGCCGCTACTCTACCACTTGAGCTATCATGACTTCGATCCACTTGGGCACTAACTTCCCATCTCACACTCACCTTTTGGATCTTCCCTCCTTTATGTAGATTGTTTTTACACTCTTCCTCCGACAAAGAATTATTTGTGACTTATATATGATCGAAGACTGACTTGGAATCCACACATACACACGATTAAAAAAGAAACAAACGATCTAAAATGCTTTATTACCTAATTCAATCGACAATTAAAATTACCATTGCAATCAAAACATACTTACTCAAATATATTTGGATTTACAGGTGTCAAGTTCATGGATCGGCCTAATATTCCAATATTTAAAGATCACAGTTTTCAATGCATAATTTTAAGCCTAATTGTTTCTCCCCTAAGCAGAGATTATCACAAGCCCACAGTTTCATCCATCAAAAACGTGTTTGAGACGTTTTCATAGTAAATTTCAAAATCACACTAACACCCAAATACATTATTCCCCTCAATCACAACGTAAACGTCTAAAAAGAATAAGGATATGGGATGAGTAATGATTATTATCATTTTATTAATCCAGAGCGGTTGCTGGGTAGGTTTCTCTATAAAGCCCGTAATGCCACAAACATAAATTGTACAATCTGTTGGTTGTATATAATAAATATTTCAGATGTATATACAAATAAACGATGTAAAAAAACCGAAGTAATTTCCGACTCATGTATTATGAAACGGTTTGCATTAGAGACGTTTAATAAACGCTGGGCGACATAAAACAAGGGCCAAGGAGTCATAAATTTCTTAGCTTAGTTGTGATAGAGGAAAATGTACAAAAAGCACCCGTCCTATCGAAACCGCTTTATGTGCGCAATTGTCTATCTCGATGAAATTTGTTTAACTCTTTTTCAAGAACAATGACCCGAGTCAGAAGATCGCATTAAGATAGACATTATGCGAGGTGCATTTAAATCAAAGAAAGACATTCATATTCCCATCCAGATCGTGGATTGCAGGCCCATTCCGGTTATTTGTTCTCCGGCTGGAGAATTTCCTCCAGAAAAATTCCATCCTTGACGTGGGGGCAATTCCAAGAAAACAGGATCTCACAACAGGCGGTGACGCTGAACCCTATTCTAACCTTTATGCGAATGATGATTAAAGCTATGTTCAATTTGGTGTAAAATAATATAACGGAAATGTGTCATTGCTTTGATGTCATCTGAGCTGTCTTTTAAGCATATGAGGTTCACCGTATCCATTAAAAAAACACCCATTGAAACTTTTATTTTATTAATTAAGGGTTTTTGTTGAGGTAAAAAAGTCAGTGTCACGAGCGGGATTCGAACCCACGACCGTCGATTAGATACGTCGCTGCTCTACGACATAAACCTAGACCTTACATAAAAAGATTAATTAATTGAAAGATGACTTGGCCAATTGACCACTAAAACGTGAATGGATTAATTTGTTTCTTTTTTTTTCTAATGGCTCTATGTTCTGAGCATAATGGCAAATGACAATGTCTACTGGGTAGCTGGTAGCTTTTTAATTTTTCTTCTCTCGGCGACAAATGAAATGGCCGCGAAGAGCTTTAGTGAAGTATACTTCATTTTGCTGATTACATTTTATTAGATTTCGTGGACCGCTTGACCAAAGAATTTTTTTTACAATTAAATAAGGTTTCAGTTGAAATGAAAAGTCAGTGGCACGAGCGGGATTCGAACCCAAGACCTTCAGCTAGGTCGGTACTCTACCTCTTGAGCTATCTTGACTTCTATCCTCTCGGAAAAATATCTGCCCATCTCCACCCCACCTTTTGAATTTTCCCTCCTTTTTGCCTTTTTTCAAGATGGGAAGTTAGTGTATGAGTGAAAGTTGCGATAACGTCGTACCTAGCCGAAGGTCGTGGGTTCCAATCCCGCTCGTCACACTGACTTTTTTTATCTCAACTAACTGCTGTAATTAATTGCAAGGGGTTAATTGGTCAAGCGGACCACGAAAACTAGTGACTTTTATTTTATAATATGTCGTAAATATTTTGAAACTAAAACACCCTAAAATACTGCCTTTACATTAATTTTATGGGTATTTATTCATTGACGATAACATTTATTTCTCAATAACAAATTAGATTATTTTAAAGCATGTTTTGCCTTGGTACTTTGTATAAAACCATTTGTTTTGAATTATTGTTATAATTAATTTGAATAATTTGCTAACTGTTTTTTCCTAGTTTTAAACAAAAACAAGATTGTTATATGTTGTACGAGTTATGCTGCTGGTGAGTTAATCTGAATCGATTTGTCACCTAAGCTAAGCCCGGTAGATAACAATCTAACCTGTCAAAAAAAGTCTTGTCTAAACAGCAAACGGCAAAAAATAGAGATAATATCTACATGTTAAGTGGATTTTGCCGTTTCCCTCGGCGGAATCCTAAGTCGCCAAAATCAGATATTGTAAGATGACTAATGCCTCGGTGGCTTCTCTATTCCAAAGGTTACACAGTCCTCGATCCGCCTCTTCTCCATCTTCAATTCAATTAACAGTAATTCAGAAGACAAATAGAAGACTCTCCGAAGAGGGTCGTCTTTAATGCATTTCTATGATAAGGATAATGGATTTGAGGCATTTCACTCCCACCTCGACCCCGGCCGCCCACCAGACGACGAAACGCGACATGGACGGATTCGCGATACGATACTTCTCGAGTTAAAATGTTGAAAACACTTAGCAGTTTTTCTTTTGTGATTGGTAGAACAACGCGACACTTGTAAATCGGAATAAAGTTACGACTGAAGCGCCCCTTTAAGGACAAAATAGCGATCATAAGCGGACCAAAATGATCACAGACGAACTTAGATATATACGTTAAATATTTTTTCTATTTACTTAGGATGATTTGCCGGATTGGTAAATAGACCTTGCACTAACAGGCAACTCCGGAGTTGAAAATAGGCTAAACACTAACAGAGCTGAGTGTTTGCTTATACATTAAGAGCTTACAGTACGACACGGTTTTCCTGCATCATTACAATAATATTTAATTTCGCTTCGTCATTCCTATAATTTTTGCAGGGTTCATATAAACCCTCATGGTGCCGGTGTTAAAAAAAAAATTGTAAGTATGTCGGGTTCGAATGCAGGGCCACTGGATTCGAACCCGGGACCTTTACCTTACAGTGATGAGCGCCGTGACAAAGACTAAACCTTGCGGCCACCGACGCCCCTTAGGTTGGTCTATTGGTTGTCACGTATGTGCGTACATTTTATAGCTTAGAGCGTGTAAAAGAATCGCAACAAAATTAGTCAGGGAATGTATCCAAAATTTCCAAAACCTGGGGAAACACAACAACCTGATGATATCTTGGGTGCCGGGCACAGGGGGATTTTGAGTAACGCCAAAGCAGACGGTCTAGCCAGAGGAGGATCTGCAAGACCATACGGCCCCGAACCTATTATTGGGACAACAAAAACAAATATAGACTCCTCCATCTCAGCATGAACAAAACAAAAGGAGAAGTGGATAAACTCTAGGCATAGTAAACTTATGGTAAAACAACACTCACCAAGACTGGCAATGCTGCAATCGGAGAGGGCCAAACTCAGAGGAGTGGTACTACTAACAGGTCACTGGCATGGGTGTATACAACGATGATCTCATTTGCAGGTTATTTAATGAGGATGAAGAAACAGTCAGTCATATCATCTTCGAATGCAATCAAATTGCAGCAGCGATAGTCAATGACCTGATACTTCTAAGGAGAAGGATTGTGTCTATTGCACTAAAATAAGGGACTAGGAAGGTACAATAATCAAGAGCCTGGGGAGCGCAAACCCCGCTCCTAGTATCCATTTTGCCAATACTACACCAGTTGGGTTTTACGTATGTAGTTACATTTTATAGGTTGCTAAATGGCAAACCACGGTTCACGTTTTATAGGTGAACCAGGATGATTCTAGAAGTCTGCCAAATTCAGCAAAGGTTTTTAAAAATTATAATAAACGACTCAATGCGTCAGTAGGATACAGGCAACTACAAATTAATAAAAACAGTCGAAAAAAATTAAAACAAAATAGCGGAAACATTACCTCAGACTTAATTAGATGTAGATGTAATTGCAGGGTATGTTATACTGCGCCCTTTAAGAGCTATTGTATCCCCCGTGCTCTGCCTAAAGCTCATCGGTGAGTTCCATTTTATCAAGGAACTTGGTTAACAGGCCCGGTTTGTTTGAAGCTCTTCTGTTGTCATTGTACATCCCAAACCACTTCCTCCTGCGGGCTAGTGTAGCTCCGCAGTTTGTTAGTAGATGTTCTGGTGTCTCTTATGCCCTTTGCAGAATCTGCATGTGCCTTTTGGATTATTCCAATCTTCTCTAGGTGCCCGTTTGATTTGCAGTGTCCTGTTTGGAATCCGTTTAAGATTTATTTATTTAGTTTATTCTTGCTTCCCTTGACACATTCTGTAATTTCAGTTCATCCAAAATTGGTTAGAAGATTCTTGGATTGTCTTTGTCCAAGTACATGGGGTTCCTATGCCAAAGAAGGGTTGGGGGCCCTGTCCATTTTTCCAAAAACTGATCTTACACATATCCCAAATTAATTTTACCTGGGAATCGCATGGTGATAACAGATTTAAATTAACTTTACTCATTTCGTGGCCCGCTTGACGAATTAATATATTACAATTAATTAAAATTTTCAGTTGCGATAAAAAATTGAATGGCACGAGCGGGATTCGAACCCACGACCTTCGGCTTGATAGGCCTCTACTCTATCACTTGAAGTCACGATAGCTCATGTGGTAGAGTAGCGGCCTATCAAGCCGAAGATCGTGGGTTCGAATCCCGCTCGTGCCATTGACTTTTTTTATCTCAACTAAAAACCTGAATTAATTGAAAGATATTAATTGGTCAAGCGAACCGCAACAACTAGTGAATAAAAAATCTTGATCGTGATCCATTCGGGATCGATCTTTTATACCTTACCGCTGTTCTACCACTTGTGCTATCGTGACCTCGAACCACTCAATTGTCGCCGAGAAAAACCTTAATGAATTGTAATTTAAAATAACTTTCTTTCCAGCTGGGAACACTACTTTGTCAGTTTAAATGAGAATCCCATATTTTTATTTAAATTTCGATTGGGAGGTCGGATGTATCTCGTTCTACCCCGACACTTTCCTCCCTTACAAAACTCCCCATTGTCAATCAATTTAAACTAGGTTATTTTGCATCAGGATGTTGTATATTTTAAGCATACAAAGGGACTCATACGATTATGTGCCTTTGAAAATCATAAAAGATTTTACACTAATAAAAAATCGTCATTCGATCAAAGCAAAGCATCTCTCATTTTAATGTCATCTAAATTAGTCAGTGAATGCATTTAAAATCTCCAAAACCTGGGAAAACAACAACCTGATAGTCTCTTGAGTACCAGTATATATGGGAATTTTGGGTAACAAAAAGGCAGACACATTGGCTAAAAGTGAAGCTGCAAGACGGCCTTGAACCCAGTCTTCGTCTAATAAAAACAGCATCCATCTCCCTGGAATGGATAAAAAAGACAAAAGGAGAAGAGGATAAACTCTAGGAGTACTACACAGTACACCGTACGTTAAAACAACCCTTAACCAAACTGGAAAATTCTTTGTCAGAAAGGGGGAAACTCAGTGTTAGGACTACCGGTCACAGGCATCTGAGAAAACACCTACATCAATGGTGAACCCATTTGTTTTGCAATGATAAGGAAGAATAGCCACGCCATATAATTTTCGCGTGCGAACTGCTCAATGGAGACATAACCTGGGATAAGAAGAAAACCCACGGAAAGGGATTGTAGCAAGGACAAGTCGATGACCTGGTACTTCTTAGCAGAAGGATCGTGTCTATTGCTCAGAACTAAGAAATTAGGAAAGTATAATAAGCCAGAATGTGCAATGATAAAGACGAACATTAGCAATTTTAGTTAATATTAAATAAATCAGTGTTGCCAACACCCGGGCAGAAACAGCAATAACAACACTGCGCCCACCATATACGTAAAAGATTTCCTGTTGTTCTTACAAAAAAAAAAAAAAAATGGTTAAAGTTGGCAAGGCTATCAAATAAATTTATGCATATTACGCAAATGTGCTAAAATTGAGAGCTGCCTGGAAGCAACATTAGGCAAGATATGGTTACAGAAATTACCCATCGTTTCAAATTTACTCTTAAGCACTGTAACTGGGCATATATTTCTGTTTCACTTATTAGACCCAAACCGATCGGTTCTATTATTTATAATTACTCATTTTCATTAGCTGTTCACTTAAGAATTATTATCAGGATGCGAATACAAATGAAAGTGATTAAATTTTTGTCGACAGTTTGGTAAAAAATGGAACGAGAATCTACACTGCATGCAGATACATCTGTACATCGATGTGGCTTATAATGGCTATTTGAAAACACACTCGCAAATTATCTGGGAATGCTTATTTATTAATTTGAGGATCGTTTTTATTTGGAAGCTCATTACAACCGCGTCGCGTCACAGGCGTCAAAAGGGTCAATCGCGTCGCGTCACAGGCGTCAATCACGTCGCGTCATAAGAATCAATCGCGTCGCGTCACATGCGTCATAAGCGTCGCGTCATAAAAGTCAATCTCGTTGCATCATAAGCGTCAATCGCGTTGTGTCATAAGCGTCAATCGCGTCGCATCATCAGAATCAATCGCATTGCGTCAGCGTCAGTCGCGTCGCGTCACAGGCGTCAAAAGCGTCATAAGTATCCATCACATCGCGTCATAAGCGTCAATCGCGTCGCGTCACATTCGTCATAAGAATCAATCGCGTCGCAACTTTAAAAACACCTGCTCACCAGTACGTTCTCGTGTATCCTTGATAAACAGTGCACCAACGCACGGTCGTGGTAACAATTTCCGTGTTAAACTTTCGTACTGACCCCCAGCCGTAAGACATATCCATATCAAAAAAATGTCAATAAATAATGTGAAAATGCGGACCCGTAGATCAATGTTGACAAAAACGAAATATTATATTATTCCACTCTTTCAAGAAAATTTTTGATAGGATCGATCACTTCTGATTTAACAAAAAACTGACTTGAAGCATAATTTACTTGGGTGTTTCTGGAAACCGTGAAGGAATGCAATAATATTTGTATAATGTCGTTCTATTGTATGAATGGCCTCCGTTAAAATTGTACTCTACTATTTGCGCGTTCGTTTAGCAGGAATTTTTACGACATGCAAATCCCCTTCTGTGTCCGATTAGCATATATTTATGTACGCCGATGCACAAATGCAAAAATACATCTCGCTAGAAACCAATTTAATCTAATGGGTACGTTTTAAATGTTGTATCCCTATTATTGCACTGGATTTAATAAATCAAAACGGTTCAAAAGTAATAGATCGGTGTGTCTCGCAAAACAAAAAAATAACCGTGAGCATATAATTGTTTATCAAGATTCGAATTAGAACATACATGCGGGTGAAGGCTTCCCGTCATAAATTAAACAAATTAAATTCATTTTAAATTACAAATGTAAAATAAAAAGTCAGTTTTTTTAAATTTTACATTTTGTAATTTACATTTACACAGAAGCTGTTCAGCGAATTCATTTTTTTTAAGGTGAAAAAAAAAAGAAAATGATTATTCATAGGATAGGATTAGTTTCTTTATGAAACATTTAACACGCAACCATCATATATGGTTTTTGAAATTTCACTTAACTTGGCCATAATAATTTGAGTGAGTAGTTTAACTGTATTTCAACTAACTTCTGTAAAAGATATGTCACATTTCGACAAAATGAGATGAGGTAAACATAACAATAATAACCTGCAAAGAGAAAGTTTGCAGCTTTAGAACCAAAGGAAAAAAATAGGCTCAAACTGGCCGTTCTTGTTCGACAATATATAAAATATACGTGTAAGAAAAACATTTTCTTTATCGAGCCTACGTTTCGACCTTTATTGAGATCATCTTCATACTATGATTGAACCAACCAAACCAACCACCAACCACATCCTACATGTATTTGTTAAATTTAAAGAATGTTTGTAAATTCCAGGCCCTGAAGATGATCTCAATAAAGCTCGAAACGTCGGCACGATAAAGAAAATGTTTTTCTGAAATCTACATCACACCAGACCGCATCTCAAAATCTGCAAATAATCACTGTTGATTTACTTAATACTTCTGTTTCCTCGTTAGAATATCAGTTACTTAAAACAAAAATGAAAATAAAGCTAAAAAAACACTATGTTTGTAATTATCATGCTTTATTATAATATTTATATATTTTTTGTATAATTCCTAGTCGTTAATTAAGTAGGTGGGGCGTTTAATTAAATGTCTTTGTATTTATAAGGGCCAGGAATATTGTCATATATATATATATATATATTTAA
>CM077105.1:14127956-14141702 GCA_039619505.1 Cimex hemipterus
CAGTGTTTGAAGTGGTGCTTTAAGATGAGAAAAATAGAAATATATAATATATCATATATATAATAATAATAAATTAAAATATTAAATGTCATATTTGTATTGTATAAATTCACTTTTTTCCACATCTTACATGTATTTGTTAAATTTAAGCAATTTTTGTAAATTACCTGCTCTGAAGATGATCTCAATAAAGGTCGAAACGTTGGCCCAATAAAGAGGATGTTTTCATCAGACTGCATCTCACGATTTCCAAATAATCGTAGACTGACGCTCACCAATCACCGCACGCGCGCGCGCACACACACACTCGTTTTCGTTTCAATATGATATCCTGAGAACGACTTCTTAAAATTTGAAAAATTTTAAGGGTGAAAAATCGATAAATTTAACTTCAAACAAAAATTTACATTTGCGGGTTCTAACATGAAATTTTATATTAGTTTTAAGAATAAAATAAGACCTAGTTTACTTGAAAAAAATTGGTTTTTGAAATTTTCTGGTTATTCATAAACTTTGTAGTTTTTACTATATTTTTATTGCAACTGTCATAAAAAAGCTGTAAAATTATATTTTCATACAGTTGAGTTGAGCAGGTAGAACGTCGAAATAAATATATTTAAAAAGAACGAAAAATTTCAACTTCCAAAATTTTTGCCGAAATCGAGGTTTGTTCACAATAAGTAGCGGATATTTTGGTATAATTATTTAAAAACCGTGAGATGCGGCCTGGTGTGATGAAGGTTTCAGTAAAACATTTTCTTTGGCCTGCCGACGTTTCGATCTTTATTGAGATCATCTTCAGGGCTCAATAAAGATCGAAACGTTGGGACGATAAAGAAAGTGTTTTACTGAAACCGTCATCATACCAGACCGCATCTCACGATTTCTATATAATTATCGATTAATGGTCGCTAATCACCATACATATTTTCGAATGTGGAATTACCCCTAAAAGGTTTGTCCCAAATCCGTCCTGACCCGGTCGTCCCTTTGTAATATTACAATGAGATTTCCTTTTCTTTTTAAAGGATAACTGATTATATTTGAAGGTAAAAATATTCCTGTTTTTTCATCAGCCAGAGACAATGCCTCTGATTTATCTCAGGGATGCTCCTATCTGAGGAAACGCCGTTCAAAAAGGGAATAAAACTTAACCTCGTGAGTAACGCATACGAACGTCTGTCGGCCAAGGATCATTTCTGTAAATCTGATAAACGGGAGCTGAATAATTCATGAATGGTTTTGCGATATGTTGGAAATAGATAGACGCCCTGCAGTCTTTATTCAGACAGACTTAATGGACCGAAGCCCGTGTGACGTTTCCTGAACCGTTTGGGAACATAAGAATAATAAGAAGTCTCGACATGTTCAAAAACTCATTTATCATTAAATTGATCTGCAAGAAATGAAAACTGCTAGCTTAACTGCCTCGGTTATGTTTTGTAAACTAATTTTTAATATTTGTATTTTACGTGTGTGATAAACATCGAAGACAATGCTATAAAGTTGTAAGAATGTACAATGTTTTAATCCATCTTTTCAATTAGTCTTATCTCTCATTTATATAATAAATTACAAAAAAGACATACATTTTGTGCCTTCTTTTTGTTCACCCTATGCCATTGTTTAAATTAAACGGATTCTAAAACAATTCTAAAACAAAACAGTTGGATCTAAAAATTGCCAACAATTTGCAAACGCCTTCCACACAAATGAGATGGACCACAGGTATAAAGTTGCATTGATCAGTGTTTGAAGTGCTGCTTTAAGTTTAAAAACGTTGAATGAATATATATAAACAATTTTTTTTGCATTGTATAAATTCACTTTTTTTCTACATCCTACATGCATTTGCTAAATTTAAACAATGTTTGTAAATCCCAGGGTCTGAAGATGATCTCAAGAAAGCTCGAAACGTGCCACGATAAAGAAACCGTTTTACTGAAACCTACATCAAACCAGAACGCATTCCACGATTTCCAAATAAATATCGATTAACGGTTTACTAATCATCACACAATTTATACAATAATATCTCCCATAAACTTTTAAACTTGCGGTAATTGTGATTACAAAAAAATAAAGAGAACAAAAATAAACCTGCCAGAGTGAACAATGTTTATTTACTTATTTTACGGTTTCCCCAATTACAAATATAATATCAAAATAAATTTAGGAATATTTATAATGAAAAAACAAAAAAACAATTAAAATTATTTGAAATAATTTGAAGTGTGTATTAAACTTATGTATTTGCCCTAATTGGACAATATTTGATTTTCAAATGTTATTTTCTTAATTCGCGAAATTTTAATTAAATTGGCATTAGATATATCTACATTTTGGAAAGCGGTTAGCATATTTGCTGCTTAGGAATTAAAATTGGGCACTCTCAACACGACACGCACGAATGGCACAATTACGCAGAGAACAAACACTTTGAGCCGTGAAGATGATCTCAATAAAGTTTGAAACCGCATGTATAAAGTTGCATTGATTGAAGTGCATATATGAAGTGAATATATATTTAAACAATTTGAAAAAAATTGTTTTTGCATTATAAAAATTCACTTTTTTCTACATCCTACATGTATATATATGTAAATGTGAACAATGTTTGTAAATCCCACGCTCTGAAGATGATCTCAATAAAGCCCGAAACGTGAGCACGATAAAGAAAACGTTTTAATGAAACCTACATAACACCAGATCGCATCTCACGATTTCTGAATAATCATCGACTAACGGTCAATAATCATCCCAATTTTTTAATTTTATTTTCTTATAGATATACTAATTTCTGTTGAGTTATTACATCAAAACCGTGTAAATTTGCACTGGAAATCGATGCTTTTTTTAAATGGGACTAACTTATCTTTCTTCTCCTTGTATATTCCCTAAATACATGCTGATAATATATTATATTGTATAAAGTTCTTTCTTTCTTAAGAATAACCAATAAATAATTACCTGACTGTATACAGCGATGTACTGAAAATAAAATTCAAAATAAATCTAAAAACCGTGTTTTTAATGTGTGTCAATGTCGGCTTTGTGTACAATTACAATATTGTCATTTGCACATTTTTTATCGCTTCTACTTTAGCCTTACTTTTGTAAATATATTAATTATTAATTCATTTATTATTCAGAAATCGTGAGCTGCGGTCTGGTGTGATGCAGATTTCGGAAAAACCTTTTTTTAACCGTGCCAACGTTCGATCTTTATAGAGATCATCTTCAGGTCCTTATAAAGCCCAGGCCTGAAGATGCTCTCAACAAAGCTGGAAACATTGGCACGATAAATAAAATGTTTTTCTGAAACCTACGTCACACCAGACCGTGTTCTATTTCTGAATAATCACCGACTAACGGTCACTAATCATTTCACATTTAAGTTTAAATGTTTCTATCCTACATCGAGAGAAAATGTTAAAAAAAGTCACCCGATTTCCGACATGTCTAACAAAATGTAGACAGACTGCTGACTCGCTTTTAGAAGATGGTTATTCTTAATTTTCGATACTGCATGAAAATTCGATGAAATGGAAAAAGAAAAGATGAGGCATAATACATAAGTTTATGAATTGTTAATTATCAATCCTCTTTCGTGTAAATAGTGCAAATATTGACAATCTTTTGACAATCAAAAATCCTTTTCTGTAACAAATGGCAATATAGAATCCTAGTTAATAATGGGAAACAATCAGCGTCCTCCAAAAAGCAATAAAACCGAGTTGTTTAAGACATTCTTCGTCCAAAAGGGAAGGCGTGGGTCAAAAATCGAATTCGGGCGAAATAGCGTAGCCAATCCGAGAATCTGGACTGACAGGCGATTTGCTCCGAAGTTTACTGCTCAGATAACGCCTTGTTTTAAACCTTTTTCTGCCCTGGCAGAAATCTTTTTATACAGGCGATTTAACGTGTTATCAGGTCGCTTGAAATTTCGAGATTGAAACGCTAGTAAAAAGCTTCCAGTTCGTTTTGACCTCTGTCAGCTCCTAATGCGAATTTTATCACCGTATTTTTACTCGCATTCATTAACATAGGAGTTATTCTGTTTTAATATTCCGAATAAAAACTGCCTTTTCCCATAAATTTTAATTAAACTATTCTGGCCACGAGGGAGTTTTTAACTGTGCATTAAAACTTAAATATTTTACGGATGAATCCCGTGGGGAAAATTAACAACATCGCAATTATAAACAATTTTTAGCATCTGTTATGTGGAAAAATGGAGGCCAAACTGACTAACATGATCGGAGAGCACCAAACTAAAAATTATAGAATTTAAGAAATATTTTGTTTTTATAACGGGAGTTACACCCCGTCCTGGCTTCGCACACCAAACCCCGGGTAGTCCCACTTCAGGTAGCTAATATTATATTAGCATATGTGTGGTAATTAGTGACCTTTAATCAATATTTATTTAGAAATAGGTGTGATGTAGGTTTCAGAAAAACATTTTCTTTATCGTGCCAACGTTTCGATCTTCATTGAGATCATCTTCAGGGTTCAAAATGTTTGTTTTCTGGGTAATTGTGCCATTCCTGTCTGTCGTGTTGAGAGTGCCGAACGACACAGAATGGAACAATTACGCAGAAATCACACCTTGTACACTGAAGATGATCTCACTAAAGATCGAAACGTTGGCCCGACAAAGAAAATGTTTTTCTGAAACCTATGGCACACCAAACCTCAGCTCACGATCTCCTAATAACTAAAGATAATCTTACGGAATTTGCATTGCAATTTTTTTGCGTTTGTTCCAGTGCTCAACTTTTCTGCTTGCCCTGCCCCACTCTCGACACGACACGCATGAATGGCACAATTGCACAGAAGACAAACACTTTGAACTCTCAAGATGATCTCAATAAAGTTCGAAACGTTGGCACAATAAAGAAATTTTTTTCTGAAACCTACATAACTTCAGAACGCATCTCACGCCTCTATTATGTAGTTCACATCGATAAACCTTTCTCTGCATAAAAGGCACCGGCGCGGGCTTTGGCCAAAATCAGGTACGTCTGAATGAATGCAATAAAACGTTACTATTGGTTTTCATGTAATTAAGTTGAGATAAAACAGTCACGAGCGAGATTCGAACCCAAGACCTTCGGCTAGATAAGCCGCTGCTCTACCACTTGAGCTATCGCGACTTCGATCCATTCGGACACCAACTTCCCATCTCAACCCTTTTGAATTCGAAAAATGGCAAAAAGGAAGGAAAAGTTTCTCATCTTTCTTTTCCTACTTTTACATATTTATAATGGAGTCTTATAATGGGTTGCGAATCAAAATCAAGTACTCTGGCAAAAGGATCATGATGTTTGACAATTGTAATTTCAAAAAGTGGCCCACTTTGTATAATGTATAGGCTGAAAAAGTGCCATTCCGAATTCACAATAAATTGTAAAAGGTCCTAGCTGTGAATGCATAAATTTACACCTTCGTTTTTGTTTTTCCTGGCAATATTTTTAGCCGGTTTTAACGGCTTCCCAAATTGAATTTAATAACGTATCTACGTGAGGGAGTAGTAGCCATAAATATTTTCCCTTCTCGGCGTTTGCACGGGTTAGAAAAGTAAGTTATAAAGGAGTCGATTACCTCTTTCAGCAGACAACGTTTTTAATTACTTCGTTCCGAAAAACAAATTCAAATTTGTCCAGAAATTATAATCGTAAAAACATTTCGTCGAAAATGTATAATTAAAAAAAATAAAGCTGTACGTCTGACTATCGGTCTGTTTTTCACTTCAACCCTTCGGAATTCGTTTAATTACAAGGTATCCTGGATAAAAATGGAGGTTTAATCTTAAATAAAAATAGCGAAAAACGTCTTGAACGTCTTTCGACTTTGGTTTGCATATTCAATAGACCGGTTCTGACATGCTTATGCCATAGACAGGCCTCATATCATACCGAAATTATCCGCCCTCGGCTCCCTCGACTATTCTATTAAAAACAACATTTTTAGATGAATATTAATGCGTTTTAATGAAGGTTCAAACCGCGCCACTGGAATTTTCAACTCGACTTTTTTGACATGACATTTTTCATTTTAATCAACATATATTTTCTCTTACATGATAAATTAATCATTTTTTCACACGTCCGAGTCCTTCAATTTATACTAAACATAATAAAAAAAACTGAAATTATTCACCGTTTTTGCACATTTCAACTTTAACTTAAAACTGTTTTATAGTAAGAAGCAATAAATTTTGGCATATCGATTAAGCTTTATGAGTTGCTTATTTTATAGTACCAATAAAATAGTTTTATCAGTTTTCGTGGTCCGCTTGACCAAATAGATTTTTAACTCTACAATATTCTTTATTAATTAAAAAGGATTTCGTATTATTACTATTTACTACAAGAGTGAAAACTGCCTTTTTCTGCACATAACGTGCGGTACAATGTATATGGTGGTCGAAAATGCTAATTTTGAAAAAAAAAATGTACTGGGTCTACTTCGTCCACTAGCAAAATAAGACCAACGAGCTAACTCATCAGAAAACACAATGAAATAAATTTTGATCCATTTGATTCACATTTTTGTAAGTCCAAAATGCCAATTTGTCACAAGAAATAATGAAAGAAGTGATTAACTCGTGTCCATTCGATTCACAAATGTGGTTCAGACGCGCAAATTTTTCCGAAAAGACAATGTTCTAAGTAATGATTATTCGGAAATTAACGTTTCGATCTTTAGTGAGATCATCATCAGGGCTCAAAGTGTTTGTGTTCTGCGTAATTGTGCCATTCTTGTTTGTCGTGTTGAGAGTGCCGACAATACACAAGAATGGCACCGTTACGCAGAAATATTTTGAGCCCTGAAGATGATCTCAATAAAGGTTGAAACGTGGCACGATAAAGAAGATGTTTTTCTCAAATCTGCATCACACCAGACCGCGTCTCACGATTTCCGAATAATCACTGACTAACGGTCACTAACCAACACAGTTCTAACTAACTACTTATTGAGATCGTTTTCAGCGCCTGGGATTTACAAACTTTGTTTAAATTTTACAAATACATGTAGGGTGTGGAACAAAGTGAATTTATACAATACAAAAAATATTTTTTTATTCAATCAAAGTATTTCTATTCACTCAAAGTATTCGTTTTCTGTTTTTATAAAACCCAGGCCCTGAAGATGATCTCAGTAAAGATCGAAACGTTGGCACGATAGATGTTTTTCTAAAGCTTACATCACACCATACCGCATCTCACGATTTCCGGATAATCATAGACTAACGGTCACTAATCACCATGCATAATATTAGATATAATATATTTTTATATTAAAATGTCGTATTATTTTTTGCAATCTTTGTAATTATTTGTTTATTATTTCGGTTAAATTTTGTAACTGTATTATAATTTTATTCATCAATATGTAAAAATATTGTCATTCTTGTTTATTGAATTCAGTAGTTGGAATATCCGAGTGGATCGACGTCACGATAGCTCAAGTGGTCGAGGAACGGCGTATCTAGCCGAAGATCTTGGGTTCGAATCCCGCTCGTGACATCGACTTTTTCATCTCAACTAAAAACCTTAATTAATTTGAAGTTATTCATGTTATTTTAAAGTGAAATAAGATTTTTTTTAGAGAGGTTTTTTAAAGTGCAGAATGGGAGGGTCATGTTTGATCTCGTCCAATTTAAATTTTATTCGTAATTTCATTGTTCTTGAAATTTTCAACGTTTCAATAGTGATAATATACGTAACTGTCTCCCAAATTTTTAAAATTGTTAATTATAGGTGCAAAGTCCTGATGGAGGGGTCACAAATAAAATTATAACTGAAACAGATATTCAGGAGCATGAATTGCTAATAACGTCATGATGAAAGGGACATTAGAAATACGACCTCATTAAACCTAAATTTAGCATGGCAATATTGACATGTTTAAATCCACAACAATTGTCAATTATAGAATAAAAATTACGATAAAATATTTAAAAAATATCAAGATTTATCTGATAATATGAAGATAGTTTTGTTGTATTTAATAATTCACACTTCTACATTGCAAGGGCCAAAATCTCAAGCAAATTAGTAACAATACGGATTATAATTATTGAGGCATTTCTGGAAATGAAAAAGCTGATCAACAGGCAAGAAACGCTGCAAACCATCCAGAAAGAGCAGATCAATTTTTTCTCCGTATAAAGGGATCGCCGGGAATTTTTAATGCCATTATTTGCTCTGATTCGAAAAGTGGTCTCGAAGCAATCAAAAATAATTTCTCTTTGACCCTTACATCTTAGAAATACACTCAACAAACATGTGGTATTTGTTTGGGTTCCTAGTCATGTCGGCATTTCTGGAAACGAAAAAGCTGATCAACAGGCAAGAAACGCTGCAAACCATCCACAAAGAACAGATCAATTTCCTCCCCGTCCAGATGATATAGTCGCTTATGTTAAAAACATTATCAAACGAAAGTGGGCGGCAAGATGGAATGTCTGTGGGAGATAGCATGAAAGAAATTAAGCCAGATGTACATAAATGGCCAACTGAAGAACTTGAGCGAAAAGAAATTGTAATTCTCTCTAGATTGCGAATAGGTCTTATCAGGCCCAACCATAATAAGCTTCTAATAGGCAATAACCTTCCAGCTTATCCTCGATGTACGCGAAGTGGAGAACGCATCATTTTGACAGTAAAACATATTTTGGTCGACTGTCCCACTTTACAACCCTTTAGGCCAAAGCTCAACCTTCCGAGAGATTTACAGGAGTTACTGGGTCCCCAGTGTTTTTTTCGAAGAGCACTTTTCATTTTTTTTTCAAATTTATTGGAATTTATAATGAAATTTAGGCCTTTTCCCGAATTATTTTACCATTGAATGCCTTCTGTGGCATAGGAATCCACACCATCAATGAACATCTCAGACAGAAGGGAAAAAAGAAAATAAGGGAACATTGGAATTCGCTTATTGGACACAGACAATCCAAGAATCTTCTAACCAATTTTGGAAAGAAAGAAATTACAGAATGTGTCAAAGGAGGCAGGAATAAACTGCGAATCCTAACAGGATTCCTAACTGGACACTGTAGATTAAATAGGCATCTAAAGAAAATTGGAATAATCCAGGATGGCACATGTAGATTCTGCAAAGAAGCAGAAGAGACACCAACACATCTGCTATCAAACTGCGGAGCGACATTAGCCCGTAGGAGGAAGTGTTTTGGGATGTACAATGTGACCATAGAAGAACTTCAATCAATAAAACTGGGCCTATTAATCATGTTCCTTGATGAAATAGGACTCACCGATGTGCTCTAGGAAGAGAACGGGGGATACAATAGCTCTTAAAGGGCGCAGTATACAACACCCTGAAATATCATCGTCATCATCATCATGCCTGCTAATGTCTGAATAAGAGTTGTGGGTGCATGATTTTCTTTTTTCAGAAGCGGAAAAATAAAATGGAAGGCAATAGAAATTGCGGGGTAATGCACTGCAATGCCCAATATCGCAATTTAAATAAGACAAATAGCTCCTTTAAAAAAAATAAAAAAAAATAATAAAATAAAAAAAAATAAAATAAAAAAATAAAATAAAAAAATAAAAAAAAGTTATTGTGTTTTGTTTCTTATTATTGTTATGTAGAATCATACTTGGATGGAAGAATAAAAGGATATAAATAAGGTGATAACAGTTGAGCCTATAATCATGCCGAGACTGTTGCTAGTCTGACTCCTTATTATTATTGGCCGTACTAGCCTATGGGGAAATTTTAAATTATGGAAAAACTCACAATTTTAATTTAAAAAGAAGAAAAGGAACAGAAATAAATTTTAGAATTTTATCAAATTTTATGTAATTTAAAATGGGAATTTTGCATACATTTGTCCTTCCGAATGAAAACTTTTAAAAAGAAAATTAAACGTTGGATGGCAATAGGATAAATTAAATTACGAGTGAATGTTTGGAGTCAGAGCTTTATAGCACTCAGAAGAGATATAGCTAACCTAAAATAAAATGTTTGGATGTTAGGGCGTGAAATGATCTTAGCCGTTCAAACGCCCTTAATAATTAATAATAGTAGTAATAATTATACAGATTCTATTCTAATAGCAGCTTGCACATAGAATCTAATAGATACTAATCTTCTTTTTATTATTATTATTATTTTATTTAACTCTTGTGTACATACACATTATATTTTGCTAATAAATAATGATATACAGCACACTAAAAAAGTGTGATTAACGTGGTATTTGAGGGCGAGTCCTGCCCTATGGCAGTCCACAGAAAAATTCACTCATTGGAGTATAGTAATTTGAGATAAATAAAATTACACTATCACTTATTTACATTAACACATATTTACAATCTTAGTTCGTATGATGCTTTCTTTTTAGCCGTCTTTGTTGGCGGGGTGGAGGCATATTCGCTGAAATTTGAGTAATTGCCGGATTCGGGTGGGAATCAGCTTTGGCAAGCAGCATCGAGTATCTCTTGTTTAGTTCATCTTCTACTGGTCTCAAGAATATTTCATTGTGGAGCTGTTCGTTGTTAACGAACCAGGGCGCGTTTGTTATTAAACGTAATACACGATTCTGCAGCGTTTGTATCCGTTTTATTTGCGAGGTGGATGCAGAACACTAAATGGGCGAGCCATAAAACCATATTGGTTTTATTAGGCTTAGATAAAGGAGTCGCTTAAGTGGGATTTGGACAGAATTGCTAGAGGGAATAGGTTTGATATTTCGAATTCGCAAGCGAATTCTCGTTACACATGAGGATATGTGGTTATTCCAGGTTAGACGCTTGTCCAAGTGCAGCCCTAAGTATTTATATGAGTCCGCTGGAGGTACATTAGTTCCACCCAGTAATATATGTGAGGGCCTTGAGGTCTTCTTATAAGTAAAGTTAACGAGTTTGGACTTAGTAGAATTCAGCTTAACTTTCCACTTTGCCGCCCACTCGTCAATTTTTTGGCAATGATTCTGCATCTTCGTTTCTGCATCGCTGAGCGTGATACTTTGGGACAGCACTGCTTTGTCATCGGCAAATTGGGCTATCTCGATGTTACTATCTGCTGGAAAGTCATGCTCGTAAAGAATGTAAAGGAGGAGTCCCAGAACACTTCCTTACTGTGAGTAGGAACTATCCTTTCGGAAAGTATTGAACACCACACTCACCCCATCATTTATCATTTCTAAAAATGATGCACTTCCCGATAGCTCGACGAAGGAACTTAGCGTTTAGTTTTCATAAATAAATCATAGTATTAGGTTAATTATATATAATATTAATGGGAGGAAAATATTTTTTATAGACATATTACAACAACAGAGGTAGATACAATTTTTGCGATTAGAGTTAGAAAATAGTTTTTTCTTCCGCTCAAAATACTTTCTATAGTCCGTAGGCGCCTCCTTTGGTTCAATAGACTATTTTGTCCATGTTTATTATCAATTGGTTCTATAGAGTTTACGGTTTAAAGATAAGAAGGAAAACAAACTGTAGTGTCATCTTCCCAGTCATTATTCATAGGTCATCATCACGGAATAAGAGGCCTATCAAAAGATCGGAGTCGATCCTCTTCCCAGGGACAAAAGCGGGGCCGTTTGTGTGGGCGCTCGCTCGGAAAACGGGGCCGATCCGTTGTTCGAAATCCAAAGAAGGTTCTACGAAAAAAGCCGGCCGAGCACTTCGATTCACGGCAAGGTTCCTTCACCTCGGGACATTCGCAATAAAATCCGTATTCAGGGAAGACGGCAGACGACACTGCCACTTGGCCCCACGAGCCGAAGGCAATAAGTCATGATAAGAAGGATCCGAGGACGCGGCGCTATCTCCTCCGTTTCATTTCGCCAATTATGCCAAGGTGCTTCGCCGACTTAATTCAAAACTTTTTTTCGTTTATTTATCTCAGCTTATCGGCCCATTAGTCGGCTTCTGACAAATGCCATCCCCGATATCCGCCGACACCAGGCGAATCCTCACTAAATTTAAACATTCGATATTCACCATTAAGTGGTTTTTCAAACTTAAATCTTTCTTCTTCGTGATCATAATTGAACTTTTTTTAGCCTATCATCTACATATATTAAAACAAGTTTTTTTGAACCCTTTCTTCTTGTGATTTTGACAACACTCAAATTGATACTTTCATTATACGCCGGAAACTCGTTTTATAATTAATAATACGAATTAAATCAAGGCATTGTTTGACACAGAAAGACCACACTGAAGAAAAATGACGTTTTTGCGAATTTTAGAATAATTTAATTTAAATTTAACGGTTTGTCTTGAATTGTTAGATTTCCCTTTGCGGCCTGCGAGGTGATGTACCTCGTTTCAGCTTCAATTCTGGGTCAGTACAATTTCCTTACCTGAACCTGGTCAGTACACAGTGAAAAAAGCCATATAGACGAACTACTGAAGACGGCGAAATTCTTAAAATCGTCTGATGGAGCAGAAACAGCGAGGATAGACAGACCTAAATGACCGGAAACGACGAAACTATAGGATATAATATTTGTACTATTTTTTCTATTTCTGATCTGCCATCTTGCCTCTGATGTTCTAATAGAATTTAAATCAAAATGAAATTTACTTTCTGAGCATCGCTCTTGATCAAGTTTTATAATTAATTTTAATCCTCTTTCATTCTCGATCATGCAGTCAAGTGTACCCTTGGTCTATTAGCAAGAAAACATTTTTTGGTTCCCACGTAAATATTTATCCAATATTTTTTATTTAATTTTATAGAGATTTAAGACTTAAAGAGGTTGCGAGACCTAATTATAAAAATATTAATAAAACTCTTCAATCACTTTTCAGTTTACAAATCCTGCATCTTTCTTCCTGGTTACTTCTTGACTTAGGCCTACACCTGTCAAATGGCAATCGCCCTGCGAACTACACTCATAAATAAAAGATTTTTCGCCATTGCGTAATATCATTCATTTCTAATATGTTGCTTTTCACGACTTGTTCATGCTCAGTGGTGCTGTTATCTTTATATATGCGTGTGATGTAGGTTTCAGAAATCTTCTTTATCATGCCAACGTTTCGATCTTTATAGAGCCCTGAAGATGATCTCAATAAAGGTCGAAACATTGGCACGATAAAGAAAATATTTTTGTAAAAACCTACCTCACACAATACCGCATCTCACGATTTCCGAATAATAATAATAATTTTAGAATTATTCAGATATCGTGAGGTGCGGACTCGTGTGATGTAGATTTAAAAAAAAATCCTTATCCTTTATAAATATGCGCCACTTATTGTGAATTCGATTTCGGCAAAAATTTTGGAAGTTGAAATTTTTCGTTCTTTTTAAATATATTTATTCCGACTTGGTCAACTCAATTGTATGAAAATATAATTTTACAGCTTTTTTATTACAGTTGCAACAAAAATATAGTAAAAACTACAAAGTTTATGAATAACCAGAAAATTTCAAAAATCCATTTTTTTCAAGTAAATTAGGTCTTATTTTATTCTTAAAACTAATACAAAATTTCATTTTTGTTTGAAGTTAAATTTATTGATTTTTCAGCCCTAAAATTTTTCAAATTTTAAGAAGTCTTGCTCAGGATATCATATTGAAACGAAAACGAGTGTGTGTGCGAGCGCGCGCGCGTGCGGTGATTGGTGAGCGTCAGTCTACGATTATTTGGAAATCTTGAGATGCAGTCTGATGAAAACATCCTCTTTATTGGGCCAACGTTTCGACCTTTATTGAGATCATCTTCAGAGCAGGGAATTT
>CM077105.1:14141712-14158892 GCA_039619505.1 Cimex hemipterus
TCAATAAAGGTCGGAACGTTGACAAAATAAGGAAAATGTTTTCCTGAAACCTACGTCACACCAGACTGCAACTCACGATTTCTGAATGATATTTATAATTTTCATTAACGTTACTAATTTTAATAAGCGCTGATTTTGAAAGAAAAAATAATAAAAAGAAATTTTGATTGAACGATTTAGTATTATAATATCAAGTTTAGAGTTTATTACTCGAAAACATTATGTTTTATTATTAGAGTTTGCAATAGATGCTCTAATTTAAAAACCTGGATTTAGGAAAGGTTTCGTTCAATATTCAAATAAACAATTACAGGAATAAGTTCCCGAGAATTATTATTTATTAATTATGCAATAGGGTTCATTTTACTGATTCTAATTCGCTGGATGTGGCTGGAGAAAGAACCGCGACCGCATATTGTTTACGTTCATTGGCACTAATGTTCTGTAGAGTAGTCTGAAATGAAGGTCATAAAACATTAATGGTTGCGAAGGCTACAAACGCCGACCTCAGAGAAAAGCATAAAGGAGATTATAGGTCCAATTTGTCCCCCGTATTAGAAATATAACTCGATATAACCGTTGTAGATCTTGGAAGCAACTAAATAAGCTGTTATGCTTAAATGTTTAAAATATAATATCTACAAAGGGTAATCTAATATTGGTCAAACAGGTTTGAATAGAAGGCATTCCTTTTCAAAAGGAGAAAAAACAAACATACCCAGTAGCCTTTGAAAGAATGCGAAGGCGGTAGGGAGTGATCCGCGGCTGAAAGGGTTCTCTTTCCATTTCGCTTACCCTTTCCCTTTTATCTCTCTCGCTCGTGAATTACACATCAAAATATGAAATGTTTCACCCACTTAATTGGAATGGTTGAGTGAGTCATTAATGACTTTTAAAACATTCAACTCATCGTTGCAAGTCATCTCCCATATAAAAAAAAAAAAAATACCCCGAGGGTTTGACGTATCTTCTTCTTTGGGCTAACACGAAATATTTTTCGTCTAAAGATTAAAAATCTAAAAATTGTCTAAATGGATTGAAAGGCAGTCCATTATAAACGCTACGAAAAGGTATGCATGTTTTACAGTTTATCAATTATGAAGAGAACTTTTTTTTTGTAAATAATTTTCTTGTAATATGAAGTAAAGAATATTTTTCCCTTTTTTTAAAAGTTTTTAATAAACGTTTTTTCTAACTAAACAAAATAATCTGTATTTTCTTTATAATCGTTGATCTGAAGAGCTAAAGACGTCGAGATGGTAGCTCTTCGGCGCCATGGTAATTATTTAAATTATACCCTATTTGCGAACCGGTTGCAGCAGATATCCCACATAGACACTGCATCCGAAGGGCCTAAAATAGAATTTTGTGTGGTCGCTGTGATGATGATCGGGGTAAGAGACCGAACGGGTCGCGAATCCCACACGTCCACCCACAGGAGACGAACCGGGACCGAGTCCTTCGTGTTCGAAGCGGTTCATTCCGAAAAACCGTTCCTTATGCTAATCGTTGAATTGAAAATGCCAATTCCGATTGGTCACATTTGGCATTTTATCCCTGTTTTCGCGGAGCTGTAATGACCACAAGGGAAATCTTATTGGTCAAATTTACGAATAATGATTACTAAAACCATCAACTCGCTATTAAGAAAAATATTAGCATAAACCAATTTTTAAAATTCACTATACCGGTTTCTAATTCATGAAACTTCAGGAGCATCAGCCCCCGCAGACGTCTAAAAGAAATCTCGCTGTGTACTTTTATAGCTGGCGTTTGTTTACAAATGACATAAAAACGACAAATTTTACAAAAACTCTTTGATACGCAGCACGTCTTGGGAAAACTAACTGGCTCCTTAAGACTGCTAATATTTGTAGACCCAAGTTTATTCAACAAACCTTTGCCAAACTAGTTTTAAACAGATTTGTATTGACTAAGTAATATTTGAAAGAGGCCTGTTTGTTTTTGTCAATATTTGGATTAACTTTTAACAGAATAGGCAGAGATAAATATTCGCTTTAATTGGAATAGCAAGAAAAGTTCAAAATTGTCAGTTCATTGATTATTAATTATTTAGAGATCACTATCATGAGAAACTTATTAAATTTTCGTTTTTTATTAAAGGTTCGTGGTCCTCTTGACCAATTAACATATATCAATTAATTAAGGTTTTTAGTTGAGATAAAAAAGGCAGGGTCTCGATCGGGATTCGAACCCACGATCTCGATCCACTCGAACACCAACTTCCCATCTCAACCCGAGCTTTTGAATTTTCATTCATCATTGACATTTGGGAAATGGCAGAAATGAAGGAAAATTCAAAACGGTGTGGTTGAGATAGGAACTTAAGTGTCCGAGGGGATTGAAGACACGATCTCTTAAGTGGTAGAGCAGCGGTGTATTTAGCCCAAGGTCGTGGGTTCGAATCCCACTCGAGACATTTACTTTTTTATCTCAACTAAAAACCTTAATCAATTGTAATTATTTATTTTATTTGTTTGTTATGTCTGCCCTGTTTTGGTTTCGCCTGTTGGAAGTTCACCTACCGGTAGAGCAGCGGCGTATCTAGCCGAAGATCGTGGGTTCGAATCCCGCTCTAGACACTGACTTTTTTATTTCAAGTAAAAACCTTAAATAATTGAACTATAAGAAACATAGAAAAAACCATTAAACTATCTTCAAAATTAACCTGTCAACAATACAAACTTTCTAGCTTATCCAAATTAGTTTTTTACAAAACTGGTCTATAATTTCCCTATTAGTGATAGTGTTTGCCTTCCGCGAAAATTCTTATGGACCAGTGTTGATAACAGATCTAGTTTTGTATACGATACTGCCTGTTTATCTATTCCTTTTTCTTTTGTTTATGAGGGTATTTCAACTATGACTTGGGGTGCCGTTGGTTTTGAAAAAAAAAAACTTATTTGTAAGTATGTCGAGTTCGAAGGTAGGGCGGCTGGAATCGAACCGGGGACCTTTACCTTCTAGTGACGCCTAAACCGTTGCGGCCTCCGTCGCTCCTAGAGTAGTACTTGTCCAATAATGGTTTTATTCCAACAAGATGCCACACTTGGGCTTTTAACGCCGTGGCACCGGTTTGCGTTAAGCTTTACATTGCATTTTTTGACATGCAGAAAACAAACACTTTGAGTGTGTACAAATACATTGATTAACCTAAAATAGTGTGTACATAAATTCTCTTTAAGCCTTACATGTAATTGTATGATTTAAACAATGTTTATAAATATCAGGCACTGAAGATGATCTCAATATAAGTCGAAACGTTGGCACGATGACTTCCTTTTCAAACCATAATCTTCCTAAATAACTATGTGTGGTGTTTAGTGACCGTTAGTTAATTTTGGAATGGAGCCTGGTATTTAGAAAGATTGGGTAAATTTTACGAAAGCATATATTAGGATGTGAAAAAATGAATTTCTACAATGCTAGAAATTTTAGACTCAATGTGTTTGGTTTCTGTGTGGATGTGTCACCATAAAAAAATTTACAAATATCAAAAATTGCATACAATTTCCACTTTGATCAAATAAAAAAAAACTCTCATCGGCACTTTCAATTCGGCACACAGTAATGACACATCTATAAAATAAACATTTTGAACAAGGACAAATAGTTCGATCGAGTCTAAAATTTCACGAAATTTACAAATTCATTTTTTTCACATGCATTTGCATAATTTAAACAATGTTTATAAATCCCAGGCCCTGAAGATAATCTCAATAAAGGCCGAAACATTGGCACGATAAAGAAAATACTTTTCTGAACACACATCGCACCAGACGGCATCTCACGATTTTTGTGTAATCATTACCTAACGGTCACTAAAACAGCACACACTCATTGGTTATTATTTCGCGGCATCTTTTTTTATGTTTCATGATGCAAAATATGAAAAGTGATGTACTAACAAAATGGAGGGGAAAATGTAATATTATAATCTGGCTTTACTGGGCATTTCTGAGTATTAGTTTAGCAGCGTAAAATGCTAGTCCGGTGTTGAATAAAAAGTGGGATAAGCTGGATTTAAGATGTCTGTAAGATGGATGACTTTGATTCATGGACATCGAGACATGGAATTTAAAGTCTAGATAATTTATGTCGAGTTTAGCTCAGAAGTATAATTGTCAAAAAAATGCGCTACGCTCTTTTTTGGATTGTGAATATGAATTTTGGACAAAATTTCCATGTGTTTTAACAGGTTTTAACAACTTTGCACCTGGCGGTTGTTTACTTTTACGATATAGGGAAAATGACGGTGGTGTTTAACTTAAACGATTAGCATTTAAAACGGGACCCTGGGAGCGTTTTGTTGCACGTGGAAGAAACAAAATAGGAGCGACGCCCTGAAAAGATTTCTCGGAAACGGTTAATGATTTATACGCCGGCGACCCAGGACGTCATAACATCGTTAATCTCTTCCATTAATTAACAGCCGCGGGTACAAACTATAAAAACACGCCCAAGGTCAGTGATTGATAACGATTTTATTCGCCGATTGATGAGCGAACCGTCGCAATCCGGCTCGGGGGTTTTAATTTGACGCCAGAAGAATCGGATGCCTGAAGGCAGGTTCGATATTAATAATGCAAAAGCACATCGCCGCGCGCTTTCTATATAAAAAAAGGTTAACATAAACGGATCCGGCTTTATTTTTTCCTTCTTTTACACATTAATGATTAATGGTCTGAGCATGTCGTTTAGAAATCAATCATAGTTCGTTCATAATTGATATTTTGTGTGTGGTAAACATTCAACGCTTCCATCACTCCAAAAAGGAAATCCCATTAACTTTTGGCAACCTGCATTTTCTTATTTTTACTGTATCAACTTAAAAAAAAAATTAAAAATATACAATGTTTGCAAAATGATGCCTCGCCGGGTAGCTGTATCATTTTGTTTCAGCTTGTGTTTTTAATACAAGGTTCTTTGACTTCATGTCAAAAGGTCCTAATTTAGATCCGCTTGTCTAGATTATAAACCAAGCATAATATAAAATATCAACACCACTTAGTCCTTTCAAAACGACCTAACATCGATTTCCATCTTTATTATTTATTTGAATTTCTCAAAGCTCAAAACTGGAGATGAAACTCGGCGATTACACCCAAAGCTGGAGATGAAACTCGACGATTACACCTGAAAATCCACCCTTTAATGCTTTTTTTATATGTACCACAGTTTTTGTTACATTTTGCATCACAAGTTTATCTCGATTTTTTTCTTTCACAACAATATTTTTAATTGAACAAATATAAAAGCTTAATCAAGAATTCAGAATCGGTAAAGGGATTTTTCAAGAATTCAAAGAGGTACGGAACCAAAGAGGTGTTTTCGGCCAAAGTTTAACCTGAGCCCACCACTATGAACTAAAAGTGCAATGGTTATACTGTGGTGTGATGTAGTTTTCAGAAAAACATTTTCTTTATCGTGCCAACGTTTCGATCTTTAATTATTTAAAAATCGAGAGATGCGGTATGGTGTGATGTAGGGTTCAGACAAAATATTTTATTTATCCAGCCAACGTTTCGATCTTCATTGCGATCATCTTCAGGACCTGGGATTTATAAAGGCAGAAAACAAACACGTTGAATTGAAATACTTTGATTTAATATACATCTATATATTTGCATTGTATAAATTCGATATTTACTTATTGACAAGTGTCAACGTGTCTTTTATATTAGATAAAGGGAGTCAGTTAATTCCGTGATAAACCTGGGCATATTCAGCGATCCGAATTAACTCAGCCTGCATTTCCAAGTCTCAAAGGTTGCCTATTCCCACTACAAATTGGAAAATCGAATATTTAAATAGCGATTTTCCCGGCTGATTTGCCTTTGTTGCTAATCATTTAATCTCAGATTACCAAGACCGGGCTAATTATATTAATTGATAAAGCAAGATACGGTGTGAGGATGAGTTTCAAAGAATCCTTTCATTGTATGACGTCAGAGTTTTTAGAATTATGTTTAACTATTTTTTACTTCCCAGCTGAAATGCGTTTATTACCCAACTTTTTGAATTTTCTCTCCTCGGATCGAGATCCCGATAGCTCATGTGGTAGAGCAGCTGCTACTTAGCCGAAGGTAGTGGGTTCGAATTTTTTATTATTTTTTATTATTATTATTTATTATTAGAATTATTTATCACCAGTGTTTATTAGCTAAAATTTGTATTGTTTTGTTACTTATGTTTAACAAAAATAAGTCATTAAGTTGTTGCAACGGCTATTAAAAAATTTGAAACTAATTTTAAAAGTGAGTCAAAGTGATTATGCAACTTACCTTTGTTAAATGAAGCTCGTGCTTAAAGCTCATTAATAAGGCCAACTAAGTAAGCACCAAAATCTTACTTAAACTTGTGCCAAGAACTTTGAAAACTCGTCATTGTATAACTATTCGGTGATTTTGTGCTTCGTTTGCCCAAGGTTGTAAACAAATAAATTTTATACTATTTTTATGATCTTTCGATTGAATAAATTTACAGAAGGATTAAGATTTTACGACATATGTGAGCTTCATGGAAAAATAGGGAAAAATTATAATAATGCGAAAAGTGAAATTATTCAAATATCAATCGAAAATTTGAATTTGCACAATAGGAATTTTTTTGAAATTTTGACATGTACGGCAACCTCCTAAAAAAATTAATGCGTTCACGTGACGTCCTTTTGTTAAAGATTTTTTAATTTATTCCTATATGTATATAATATACATTGAGCGACTAGTTAGTTATAAACGAATCTGACAGACCTGTTAGACCAGGATGCAGTGGGCAGAGAAATCAACTTTTAATGGGGGGGGGGAGGTAAAGTTAATTCGGTGAGTTACATAGAAGCGCACGACGGTGGTATTATTTTATTGTAAATGTGCACTGGTGGACAAGTTTGTCGTTCGAGGGTGAATGAAACTTGTTGGAATTTTTTTTTTAGTTTAACCCGATCCGCAACAGACTGCACCAGTTGGTAATAAGGTTCAGGTGTTTTTGGAGTGCTTCGGTTGCTAGGACAGTATTGGTCTGTGTTGATAAGATTGCGCTGGCGTCCGCGAAGGTTATGATTTGTGGTTATGTCAGCAGTGTAGATGGAGTAGATGATTGGGCCTAGGATAGTTCCTTATGGAACGCCAGCTTTGATTGGCATGGTACACCCTTTTGTATGTTTGAAAATTCTTTCCAGTACAGCTGTTGTATTATTGCACCTATGTTGATGTATTATTAGTTTCTCAGCTTTTCTTTGTTCTGTGACGTGGCAGATCATGGCGCTGACTACAGTATGGTAGGATCAAAGGATTTGATTTGTCAAAGGATTGGTCATCAAAGGAGTTAAACTAATAATGGTGTGGTGGTTAGTGAGGGTTAATCGATAATTATTCACAAATCATGATATGTGGTCCGGTGTGATGTAGGTTTTTACACACCTACACTACAAAACACATTTTTTATCTTGCCAACGTTTCGGTCTTTATTGAGATCTTCTTCAGAGCCTGGGATTTACAAACATTGTTTAAATTTAACAACTACATTTAGGATGTGAAAAAAAAGTGAATTTAACGTATATAAACATAAAACAGCAATATCTCACTGACACTCTCAACACGGCACGCAAGAAATGGCACAATTACACAGAAGACTTTGAAAAGTTTGAATGAGTAGAAATACTTTGATTGAATATAAAAAATATATTTTGCATTGTATAAATTCACTTTCCACGTCCTACATATATGTTTTAAATTTAAACATTGTCTATAAATCCCAGGCCCTGAAGATGATCTGAATAAAGATCGAAACGTTGGCAAGATGAACTCTCAACTCTACCATTGTTATCATAGCCATTATTCCTATTGTTGGGTATTTTATCAAGTAAGTTAGCAACTTTTGAAAAATATCGTTTTGATTCTGGCCGACCAATATTTTCTTCTTCACTTCACTCCATAGTGAGGAAGACGGGCGTCGCTGAGAGAGGATTAGGCTGGACAACTAAAACGTTAATGGTACAGCCACAGTAGATCACGAAACAAGGCCCATCAAAAGATATACTCATAATATAAATGCCCGCCTCTTTAAATTTTACGCACAGCATTATAGCCAAGAAAGGTTGTAAAATTTTACGATAGCTCTCTCGCACGTGTTACCTTGAATGTGCTACCATTTTTAGCTGGGCGACACAGAGAACAACAAATTTTGCTCGAAATTTATTACCCCATGCTGCATTACAATTTTCTTTAATTTGGAAAATCCTTCAACCTCGGTTTGACACTTAAAAGATAGTTTAAAAAAAATAAATATGTATTCTTCCAGTTCAGTTTGCCTTATAGGCAAATATTACATTAAGCGTAAGTATTTATTAAAAGGAGAAGAGAAATACATGCATTTCTCTTTACAAAACGTACACTATAATTATTCTACGCCGTGAATTTCATTTTGCAAACACGTTTGCATTGTGATTCAATCTCGATTGTTACGATGTTCATACGGTCATGCCATCACCACCACCCATTGAGTCTTTGTTTCAGAAAACGAATGGGTCTTATTGTTCTTTCAGAATTTTTTACTCGAAGATTTTAATGGAATAGGATAAAAAATAAGAATACCCTTGTCCGATTGTCTTTGTATTCTATTGTAAAACGACTATGAACAAGTTAAGATATCTTATTTAAGTATTTAACAGCTACTGGTAAAAAAAAACGATCCTCTACGACGGGACGACTAAACATGGGCGATATCGGATGATGAAAAAGCAAATTTATTTGCACCCTTACACCCCTGACACATTGGACCAATCTCAGACCAAATATACAATATTTTTTATGAATCTATACCATAATCTCTTCCTCGAAAACCTTTCACTCCAAACGAAATCAAAAATTATGGATGAAGTACCAACAAAAACCATGATTAGTACTTAATTATTCAGACGGTATTCCACAACTTTTCTAAGAAGCCAACACATTTTAACCTCCCTCTTCAATTGAGTCCTTAGAAAATCCATTACCCCAGGCGCTGTATGTATTCAAAAATTATTAATCAATGTTTTTTTTGTCTACTGATAGCTGTACCGGTACCCCAGGGCTATAGGGACTTTCAAATGTACATAGTTTATGTGTGTTTGTGATGTGTGTCTGTCGTGTCTGTTAATATTTTAAGATGAATGTAATTTATTAGAGTGAAAGGAAGGTGTTATTTACCCCGCCCCGAGGAATGTCGAGTACTCTGGGGTGAATGTGTGATGTCTGAGGAGCGAAAGTAAGTATTAGCACGAATGGAGTTTGTTAGACCCCGCTCCAAGGAATATCGAAAACTCTTGGGGAGTGAATGTGACTAGACTACTTTGCTTCTATTATGTGTTGTGTTTGTTTTATTTTATTGGAAAAAAAGTAATTTATTAGCGCGAAAGGAAGATGTCATTTACCCTGCCCCGAGGAGTGTCGAGCACTCTGGGGTGAGTGTATGACATCTGGACAGTAAAAGTAATTTATTAGCGCGAATGGAAGAGGTTACTTATAACCCCGCCCCCAGGAATATCAAGTACTTTGGGGTGAGTGCATGACATCTGGAGAGTAAAAGTAATTTATTAGCGTGAATAGAAGAGGTTATTTACCCCGCCCCGAAGAATATCGAGATCTCTGGGGGAGTGAATGTGGCTAGACTACTTTGCTTCTACGACGTGTTGTGTTTAGTTTAATTTATTGGAAAGAAAGTAATTTATTCGCGCGAAAGGCAGAGGTTATTTACTCCGCACCAAGGAATATCGTGACCTCTGGGGGAGTGAATATAACCATACTTTTATGTTAGATTGTATGATGTTTATATGTTACTCAATTGGAATAAATGAAATTTAAGCATGGAAGGAGGGAGGGTTATTTACCCCGCCCCGATGAGTGTCGAGAACTCTGGGGTGAGTGTATGACATCTGGACAGTAAAAGTAATTTATTAGCGTGAAAGGAAGAGGTGGCATATAACCCCGCCCCGAAGAATATCGAGATCTCTGAGGGAGTGAATGTGGCTAGATTTCTTTGCTTCTACATGTGTTGAGTTTAGTTTAATTTATTGCAAAGAAAGTAATTTATTAGCGCGAAAGGAAGAGGTTATTTACCCCGCACCGAGGAATATCTTTACCTCTGGGGGAGTGAATGTAACCATACTATTATGTTAGACTGCATGTTGTTTATATGTTACTCAACTGGAATAAATGAAATTTAAGCATGGAAGGAGGGAGGGTTATTTACCCCGCCCCGATGAGTATCGAGTACTCTGGGGTGAGGAGTGAATGACGTCTGGAGAGTAAAAGTAATTTATTAGCGTGAAAGGAAGGGGGGGTTGCTTATAACCCCGCCATGAGGAATATAGAGTACTCTGGGTGAGTGAATGTAACCAGACTTCTACGTTTGTGGCGATATATATATGTTATGTATTGTACGTTGTGTATCTACTCTTAAATTGACAGCCTGAGGTACCAACAACATTTAAAATAACGATGTAATATACAAGTATAAACAGAGAGTCAGTAACCATATCGAGATGCTCAAATGGTTGAAGTTCAATACGAAATATAATAGAAAGACAGGAAAGAGAAGGCATACACGCGAAGGGCCGGCGATGACCTCAACAGTTTGTCGGCCCATAAACCTCTCACATTATATATAATAATCAATGTTCCCAAAACCCAATAAACCTTCTCACCTAAAAAAATCGTATATTCTAATTTCTTTACTCTACTTCTATCTAAAATTTTAGAGAAAATTTTCATCAGACATATCTATTCCGTCCTAAACTCCCAAAACATATACCAAACCATCAATTTGGCTTTCGTTCATGCCTCAGCACGATTCAATTGGGTCATCGAGTCGTAGACGTGATCTCTTCCAGCCTTGAGCGAGGGGAGTAACGTCCTCTTGGATGTTTTATTATGGTCGTGTCGTCAATTGAGACATATGTAAGTCGTAGGAGATTGATCGTCGTTGGGTCAGCACAATCCTGTTTTCACACAATTCACGATAATTATTACATGTATGGTAATCAGAAACTAATGGTTTTATCGACAACCGGATGACACAAAACTTCCTTTTTCTCACAACAAATAATGACTGATAATTTGACTAATATATTTTAATATTCCTGTTGACAGTATATCAAAATTCTAACTAAATAGGAAAATGTATTCAAATAAAAAATAATAAGAGCATCGTCCTTGAATGCAGAAGTATATCATTTTTTCGCAATTTAAATCAAATAATATTTTGTATTTAAATATTTAAACTATATGCTGTCAATCCAAAATGTATAACCTTTCAAAATTAATAAAAAATATAACAGATTGTAAAAACATATTTATAAATGTTATGAAAATACTAAAGATAACTCAAAACATAAACACAAAATTATGTCACTGGATATTTATAGTTATGTTAACTCTTCTTAATTTAGCAAGTTAAGAAGAGTTCGGTAGCGAGTTTCAGAGTTCGCTGTTGTGCTTTTTAGGGGGAATTGGGTTTTTTTTTAATTGTATATAATATGTCTTACCTGTGTGTGACTATGTTGTCTGAGTGCATGTATTTATTAGCGTGAATGGCGAGGGTTGAGGGTGAAATCATCAACGTCATCATCGCCCCCCAAACATTGAGAGCGAGTTCGGAATATTTAGAATAAATCATTATTCAGATATCGTGAGATGCGGTCTGGTGTGATGTAGGTATCAGAAAAACACTTTCTTTATGGGGCCAAGAAAATGTTTTACTGATACCTACATCAGACCAGACCGCATCTCACGATATCTGAATAATTACAAATAATTCATTTTCCAAATTACGGTTATTAAATAGTGCTATTTATTTCAGGTCCAGAAGATGGTCTCAATAAAAATTGAAACGTTGGCACGATAAAGAAAGTTTTTTTCTGATACCTACATCACACCAGAAAGCATCTCACGATATCTGAATAATTACAAATATATCATTTTCCAAATTGCGGTTATTAAATACTGTTATTTATTTCAGGCTCAGAACATGGTCTCAATAAAATTCGAAACTTACGTCAAACCAGAGGGCATCTCATGATCACCGAATAATTATCGATTAATGGTCACTAATCACCACATATTAGCATAAATGTCCAAATTATTACCAATACAAATTACTCTTGTAAAGGCTTTGTTGTTAAAATAAAATGAATTTAATTACTGCACTACGTTTCCAGTCAGTGGTGCACCTCCTCTGTCGTTCCGACCTCATTTAAAGCAGATGTCGTGCAAAGTAAAGCTTCAGTGTTTGCATGGTTTTGCGCTAAATAACCATTGCTGTCTTAAAGCGAAATCCTCTGTGATTAACGCTCTTTCCAGGTCAATGCTTTCCTATGCTTGTCGGGTCTAGTTTTATCAGGTGCTCTTGTTCACAATTCGCCCTGGTATCCTCAAATCATAGTTCGTTGTTCTCCATCGAAACTTATAGAATAGGTTGATACTCTGAAGCTTCGCTTTACGCACGTTAAGTTCCTAATGCACTTGTTAAATGATAATTCGATCTCTTCTCTTCATTGATTCCCATTTGTAAAACTGTAAAAGTCTCTAGCGGATGAAGTTGCCGCACATTAAAGTATCAGTCATATCTTTTACCTATACAATTACTTAATCGTTCTTATCTTATATAACTTTATTTCTTGTAGTAATCTTACCAGAATATTAAAAAAATTGTGTGGGTGATGCAGTTTTCAGAAAAACATTTTCTTTATCGTGCCAACGTGTCTTTGATTATTCAGAAATCAGATTTGCCCACATTTCAGCAGAACGTGAATCGCCCTCGAGCCACTAAGCTATGACTACAGATGTGTAAGACAAAACGGAGAAAGGGAAAATGATGAGGAGCCCCAGTTATGACCTAGCTGCACGGCGGAAAAAAGGGGGAAAGGGCGAGAGGTGGAAACTTAACGCTACGAAAAAGGAATGAAATACATTTCAAATTTGTTCTTTTTGTAAGATATGAATGATGGCTACGCCACGCACTGTCTTGTATGGAAATTGTCCTCGGTAAATCTTCGGTTTGGCTATCACAAGCGGTCATTGTTTTTAGTCCTTTCTCTTGCAGTGCAATCCACCTGGATGTTATATCTTTTTCATATCGATGCTCCCTCCTTTCTTTTAAAGGAAATAATCAAATATATCAAGCTCATACAAAAAATAATAATAATAATGAGTGGTGATTTCAGACTGTTGGTCACTGTTTAAATCGTGAGATGCTGTCTGGTGTGATGTAGTTTTCAGAAAAATATTTTCTTTGTCGTGCCAACGTTTCGATCTTTGATTATTCAGAAATCATGAGATGCGGTTTAGTGTGTTGTAGGTTTAAAAAAAATATTTTCTTCACCGCGCGGATGTTTCGATCTTTAATTATTTAGAAATCGTGAGATGCGGTCTGGTGTGATGTAGGTTTCAGAAAAACATTTTCTTTATCGTGCCCACGTTTCGATCTTTAATTATTCAAAAATCGTGAGATGCCGTCTGGTGTGATGTAGGTTTCAGAAAAAAATTTCTTTATCGTGCCTACGTTTCGATCTTTAATTATTTAGAAATCGTAAGATGCCGTCTGGTGTGATGTAGGTTATAGAAAAACATTTTCTTTATCGTGTCTTCGTTTCGACCTTTTATTGAAAACATCTTCAGGGCTGAAAGCGTTTGTCTTCTGTGTAATTGTGCCATTCTTGTGTTTCACTAATCTCTACACTTCATTTCTTCTATTTTTCTTTATTTAAATATATATCCTTTTAAAATTAAATTACTCTACTACTTGCTGCAGTTATGTATAAAATAACGTTTTTAATTAAGGTTTTTGTCATTAGAAAAAGTCCTTTTCACAAGCAGGATTCGAACCCTTGACCTTTGGATTGATACGCCGCTGTCTTCCACATGAGCTATCGTGACTTCGATCCATTCGGACACTAACTTCACATCTGAACCCCACCTTTTGAATTTCCCTCCGTTTTGTCATTTTTCAATATTCATTCAGTCATTCTTCTCTCTCTTTCTCTCTTTTAAACACTCTTTCTTTTTCTATCTTCCGCAAATGCTATTTATTTTGCTCTCCATCATTCATATCTTACAAAAAGAACAAATTTAAAATGTATTTCATTCCTTTTTCGTAGCGTCAAGTTTCCACCTCTCGCCCTTTCCCCCTTTTTTTCTGCCTTGCAGCTAGGTCATAACTGGGGCTCCTCATCATTTTCCCTTTCTCCGTTTTGTCTTACACATCTGTGGTCATAGCTTAGTGGCTCGAGGGCGATTCACGTTCTGCTGAAATGTGGGCAAATCGAACATGTAGCTTCATCCTTAATCAACGCCTCCTCGAAGAGCCCCTGTTCAATCGATATTACAGCAACACGCACACAGAGGAGGAAAAACCTATTATCTACCTAACTTAATTACTTTGACTCTATATTCTGCCGTCCGTCTACAATTAACCATTCATGAAAATAAATAAATCATTGCAGATAGATCCTTTGAAACCGTACACATGATTTAAAAAGGAGGGAAGAAAAATGCCGTTCTGGCCAGCACACAGTGAAAAAGGACCCTTCCCGTAAAGATTTATACTAGAAGGACGAGTAATTCAGTCACAAGGCCTACTTGGCAGGCCTTCTTTCGAGAAAATCCTTACGAATCGGAACAGATTTTGAAATCGTTTTGTCATACGGACGAGATGCCGCTATCTTGCAATTGAAATGAGTATGCCATACGAAAAAGGCTTGTTGTCGGGCGATAAAATCCCTTTCTTCTTTTACCTCGCTTACTTCAAAAACGCGAGATTGCAAGAAAGCCTTAGAAAGAATTTACGCACCACCCCTCAAAAAAAAATTAATTTATGAACGTGTTCATACATGGCATAGCTTTCAGAATGTATTTATATTTAAGAAACATATTACATGTATATTTTAATTAAAGGTTTATAGCAAATATAAAAAAAACTTATGATCAATTGAATAGGTTAAAGTTTATTGACAGAAAAATAAGTTACTTGCTGTTAAAAAAATACATGCCACCGCTATATTAAAAACATGTTTTATTTATTTATATTTGTTTTACATAATAGCAACTGGTCTGTTTATTAATTAATAATAAATACTTTAATTGAGGTAATGCGCTTACAGTAGAAATTTCAATTGAGAGAGTCCAACCGCAAAGGCTTCTCACGCTTGTAAAGGTTTTACCCTTCATTATATTAGAACCCTTAATTTAGTTTAGAAACATGAAACCTCCGATCGTAATTGAAGGATTTGCTGGGACAAAACTGAAAATTAATTACCACTTAACCGAAGATAAGTACTGTCTTAACTAGGCATTTTAGTTTCCTATATTGTCCAGTCAATTTTATCGCTGAAACCTCGATAAATTTGAATTTATTCCCGTTAGTTTAGAAAATATTTGTGCCGTAACTTGCAAGAAAATAATTAAAGAAATGCCTAATAGGCACTGTGTTAATAAATAATTTATTACACGGAACGGATCTGGCCATCGTGGAGGTGCATGATGCAGGTTAACATTTAACAATTGCCACAGAGCTAGACGGACCTTGTGCAAACTGGCTGAATCATTTGAGGTGAATGTAAGAAATATTTTACCCTCCTGCTTGGGATGATCAGATCAAAAGCAGATGTTGCGCGAATGAAACGGGCCATGTTAACAGTACCGTTTTGCCCATTACACAACATGGGTATGTGACACAAAAAGTAAAAAAAAAAATCACCCATATATGAATATTTTTTTTAGATATGCCTTATTCTAAAAATTAAGCGTTTTTACACACTGTGTAGATACATATTTTTAAAGTGATTTGGCAATTTGGCCATATTTATAAAAAAAAATAGCGAGGCAATACACACTTTGCGTGCATTTTTTTCACATTTTTTTATACAACGTAATTTAAAAAAAAGCTTATAAAGCAAGGGAAGCCCGCCTTGCAAGTAAGTAACTTCTAACTACTATTAAAAAATTTGACCTGTTATACGAGTTATATGTGACAAAAAAAAGAAAAAGAAAAACGGATCCCCCATACATGAATACTTTTTTTAGATATGCTTTGTTCTAAAAATTAAGCTTTTTTACACACTGTATAGATACATATTTTTAAAGTGATTTGGCAATTTGGGCATATTTATAAAAAAAATAGGTAGGCAACTTAGAGTGCATTTTACATCACATTTTTTTATCAATATAATTTTTAAAAAACAAATGCAAAAAGAAATGAGTTTGCCGGGGAACGCGGAGGACCCAGACGTTCTACTCGTAAGACGGCCGCACAAAAAATAATGGCCTCGAACAATGTACAAGAAATAAATGAAATAAATAGAGAGAGAGATTAGTGAGGAAGGAGGAAATCTGTGAGAGCAAAATAAATAGCATTTGCGAAAGATAGAAAAAGAAAGAGTGTTTAAAAGAGAGAAAGAGAGAGAAGAATGACTGAATGAATATTGAAAAACGACAAAACGGAGGGAAATTCAAAAGGTGGGGTTCAGATGTGAAGTTAGTGTCTGAATGGATCGAAGTCGCGATAGCTCATGTGGAAGGCAGCGGCGTATCAATCCGAAGGTCATGGGTTCGAATCCTGCTTGTGAAAATGACTTTTTCTGATGAGTAAACACTTTAAATAAAAACGTTATTTTATACATAACTGCAGCAAATAGTAGAGTAATTTAGTTTTAAAAGGATATATATTTATATAAAGAAAAATAGAAGAAATAAAGTGTAGAGATTAGTGAAATACAAGAATGGCACAATTACACAGAAGACAAACGCTTTCAGCCCTGAAGATGTTCTCAATAAAAGGTCGAAAGGTTGGGACGATAAAGAAAATGTTTTTCTATAGCCTACATCACTCCAGACGGCATCTCACGATTTCTGAATAATTAAAGATCGAAACGTTGGCACGATAAAGAAAATGTTTTTCTATAACCTACATCACACCAGACGGCATCTCTAGATTTCTAAATAATTAAAGATCGAAACGTAGGCACGATAAAGATATTTTTTTCTGAAACCTACATCACACCAGACGGCATCTCACGATTTCTGAATAATTAAAGATCGAAACGTTGGCATGATAAAGAAAATGCTTTTCTGAAACCTACATCACACCAGACCGCATCTCACGATTTTTTAAATAATTAAAGATCGAAA
>CM077105.1:14159866-14180667 GCA_039619505.1 Cimex hemipterus
CACACCAGACCGCATCTCACGATTTTTTAAATAATTAAAGATCGAAACGTTGACACGATAAAGAAAATGGTTTTCTGAAACCTACATCACACCAGAACGCGTCTCACGATATCTACATAAGAAGAAATAATATTTATTTTAAAAGTTGTGTTCAAATTTTAATTCAATATTTTCAATTGGTGGTCAAAATTTTAATAATAATAATAATTTCTTTACATTTCTTTATAGATTTGAGATAGGTTTGATATACGATAAAAAGATTCTCTAAGTTAAAAATAGTAATTAATAAAATATATTGTTTTTATTTGGAAATAAATTGTAATTAAAGATTCAAATTTACAAAACATTTGGCGTCGTATTAATTTTGGGTTGAATGAAATACAAAATGTGCCAGATCGATAGATGAAATAATTGTAGTAAAATCGTAAAAATCTCTGGGACTTGGTTTTCGGTTTTCAAATTCAGGGTGGGCCCAACAAAAAAGAAGAACGAAACACGCTATATTACAATTGTACTAAATATTTGCTTTATTTTAGTGCTAAATTTTTCATGATTTAATTTTTATATAACAGATAATTTTACCTCAGCAATACCATCTTTCTGCCTCCGCTACGCAACATTCTACTTAGCTTCTTTCCCTCTTTTATTTTCCACTTTATTTCTGTACGCCTTATTGCTTATGATCCGCTTCTTCTCCTCTATGACATAATTTGCCGACTGTTTCTCATTAGAATCGGCCTACTTGTTCAACCACTTTCGTGCAAATCAGGTCAATATAGTTAAACTGATGAGAAATCGAAAAAATAGCGAGGTTGAAGTAAAAAATAGCCAAATTGTACAAAAAGCTCTGTGAACAACAACCGAAAAAGGTTATTTAAAAAACAAAAAAACTAAAATGACCAAGAGAAAAATACACGTCTCCTTTTCTTCGACCACAAGTAAAACAAGACGGGAGAAACGATCACGAAGGTACATTTTTCAACCGACCTCACATGTCCTAATGGCTTTTGTGTTATCTCATCCTCAAAATTAATTTCGTAGGCTTCCGCCACCATCTCGGCTGGGTTTTTATCTCCTACAAAAGGTCGTGGAAATTAAACGACACGGCGGCTTTTAATTTAACATCACGAGTTGACGACGGCTTCGTCCTTTCAGAGGAGCCAAGGTGCGATTTTTTGCTCAATAAAAATCTACGAGCGGATCAAGAGCTTACGCGATAATTATGAAAACACTTCCTCTACCATTTGAGAAAGAGTTTTTGTGGCCTAACTCAAATTTAATGACGTATTGCATATCAGGCTTACTATTAGCGAGATTGACAGCTTGTTAATTGTAAAGAACTATCATCGTCAAGGTCATCACTTTAATAAAAATGATACAACTTTATAAAATTGGGCAGTTCAAAATAAGAGATCTTTGACAGCAGTTTTAAAGACCGCCATATTTTAAAGATGAAAGAATTGACAGTGGAACTCCGTACACTATTGGACCTATATAAAACGTCTGTACACTACCCGTAAGCATGATATGCCATGTTTGATCATTTGAGCAGTTAAGTTTAAAACAAAAAGCGCCTGATTTAAGTATGATGATATATTATAAAAGTGCATTGTCGCTTCAGACTTCGTTTCATTTAAACGACAAAAGGGATCAGGGTCAACACCCTTGCAGCATAACTGTCTCGTACAGGCACAATGCCCTGTGAGAAAATCAATGAATAATCTTGCATTTGTTCTGCAGATATGCATATCAGACACGTTTCGTCCGGTCGACTTTTAACACAACCCCCCCCCAAACCGACTTTTGAATTGGACCTATGAAGTCGATGAAAAAAATCTGCCAATTGATTTTAGTATTTCGATATTAGTATGAACAGTAATGTTGTCCAACAGTATAAACTATTTCTAAAGGTAATCTCCTCACCAATAAATAATTGAAAAATTTATCAACATTCGTGGACTTTTATCATTTTCGAATCCACAAGTTCTATCAAGAAGGGAATTTAACAAAATATGATCATAAAAAGTAATTTTTTAGAAATCGTGAGATGCCGTCTGGTGTGATGTAGGTTTCAGAAAAACATTTTCTTTATCTTATCAACGTTTCGCCCTTTATGGAGACCATCTTCAGAGCCCCAATAAAGATCGAAACGTACGTAAATCGTACCAGATCCCACGATTTCTAAATAATCGCCAGTTTACTATAAGTTAGATACTATTCGCAAACATAATTTTCGGTTTTCTAGTCAATCAAAGCCGGGGTTACCCCAACCAATCTTGTTTACACCCCTGACAAAGCTATGCACTCTAATGGGTTTGCGGTTACACTTCTCTTCACATTCTGAAGCTATTCTTACAGACCACAATATCGGTTGTTTTACTAGGCGGCATATCAAGTCAATCGAACGAAAGAACGCGACACTTAGACCTGCCCACCAGTACATATATACAATAAGACCGCAAAAAAATCCTCTACTCTGGGTTCTCCTTGGACAGCAGACTTACATAGAATACACCCATAAAACAAGAAAAGACAAGAACTCAACCTAAAAAGAGGACTGCTCACGACTAATATGACATACTGGAGGCGAGTCGTGGGGTTTAGTCAAGTCATCCAACACAGTTCAATTAAATGTCGTCCGTCGCATCCTCAACCCTCCCTCCTACGCCATTAATCAAACCATTCACGCAGACTTAGACATCCCATTTGTAACAGACCTGATGCGAACACGATTCCACATCTTACCCTCCAAACCGCTCTTCCACAATCCACTAGGTCAAGCACTATCGTCAACGTTTAAAATCATACATGCTGCCAAAATAAACAGTAGTCTCGTGACCTAACACATCTCTAAACCAATCAAGATCATAAACAATGAATTCCAGTAAAGGCTATTTCTCACTGTACCTATCTATGATTTTGTATATATCGATCTTCTTCTCTCATTCTCTCTCTTTCTCTCCTTCTCTCTCACTCCCCTTTTCTCGACCCATTCCTTCCCCTCCCTCTTTTTCTTCATTTCATTATTTTTCATTCTGTAATAAAAAGCTGATGATGGATGAGTGTCTGCGGATCCACATACGGAATTGACTGCGATATACTGTAGATTGAGCAAAAGCGAAAGGCATTTTCAGGTGATATCAAAACACACGAGTGTAGATGAACCTAGTAATTAACTAATTAAGGTTTTTAGTTGAGATAAAAAAGTCAGTGTCGCGAGCCGGATTCGAACCCACGATCTTCAGCTAGATATGCGGCTGCTCTATCACTTGAGCTATCGTGACCTCGATCCACTCGGACACTAATTTCCCAACTCAAACCCTCAATATTCCCTCCTTTTTGTCATTGTTCAAAACCTTACTTAATTGAAAGATATTAATTGGTCAAGCGGATTACGAAAACCAGTGAATTTAACTAATAATTAACCCAGTGCCATTGATTTGATTCTAACGAGATTCGACGAAAAAAGTTTTTTTTGTAATAATGTGGATTTTGCACTCCCATTTTGTAAGCAATGTCCAGCAATATATTTCAGTTTTGTTATTCGTTTCACCCTTCCATCTACTTATCATATACAATGCCAGAAAATATGACGCTAATTTTACCTTATCTTCATCTTCCAATACCAAGTTGAGAACCAGTAGTTCGGTCGTTTTCAATAGTTTTGCCATGACTATCGGCCCAGTTTTGATTAGTCGAGAGCAATCAGAACTTACACAAAGGGGATACCTCTTGGGAATTGCACCGGCCAACTATTGAAATTTACCAAATGCGGAAACTCGCTTGACAGAGCCTAATACCGGCTACGACCAAACAAATATACAACTTAATCAACTCTCCCAAAACCATAAAATGCTGAATTTATCTAAATCAAAGAAATGCACGTATTATTTAATTCACTATTTTTTTCGTGATCCGCTTGAACAATTATTATCATCCAATTAATTTAGATAAAAAAGTCAGTGTCACGAGGGGGGTTCGAACCCACTCTACTATAGAGCTATCGTGATCTCGATCCATTCGGACTGTTGAGGTCTTCAGTTGTATATATAATTTTTCTATATGATAACAATTTTTCATGGGTTGTAATTTTCGTAATTAATTGCTGCAGTTACATATAACAAGAAGTTTTTAGGTTATATGAAACTTTCAATTAAATTAGTCGAGGTGGAAAAGTGATTGTCACGGGCAGGATTCGAACCCACGACCTTCCGCTAGATACGCCGCTACTCTACCCCTTGAACTATAGTGGCTTCCATCCACGAGGACACTAACTTCCCATCTCAACCCCACCTTATTGAATTGTCCTTCTTTTTGGGCCATTTCATTTGTCGACGATAATGAAATAGATTACAAGATATTTGAAATATTGCAAGGTTGTAGGTAGGGGCAGGTAGAGTAGCGGCGTATCTAGCGGAAGGTCGTGGGTTCGAATCCCGCTCGTGACACTGACCTTTATATTTCAACTCAAAACCTTAATTAATCGGATGATATTAATTGGTCAAGTGGACCACGAAAAATAGTTAATTTAATGAATTAAAATGAAGTCGACTTCATTAAAGCTCTCCGTGACCATTTCATCAGATTACAGGACATGGCAATCAAAAATGGCAGAAAAGGGGGAAATTCAAAAGGTGGGGTTGAGATGGGAGGTTAGTGCCCGAGGGGATCGAAGTTACGAGAGCTCAAGTGGTAGGGCAGCTGCGTATGAAGCCGAAGGTCGTGGGTTCGAATCCCGCTCGTGACACTGAATTTTTTATCTCAACTTAAAGCTTTAATTATTTGTATACTATTGAATTCAGATCCACCACTGAATATGGTGAGAAGCCGAATTGCGTCTAAGACTAAAATAACCAGAAACTATTTGGTACATTACAATAGGAAAAGTCACAATGCAAAAAGTGATTTGGGTCGTACTTGATTTATTGATAGTTTGAGGCGTTTTTATACAACGGACGAAGCACGAGAACACAGATCAATCTAAACTTGTATTGTGTGAAACTTCGTGCTAATGAACTGTCACGGTGTCATTACTTAACTTGAAGAATTCCAATAGCGCTTACCTGAAAGAGACAATGCCTCGGAGATCCCCCGTCCTGTGAAGACAAGTATGCAATTTAATAAATGATATGGACTCCTACAAGTGGGTGGTTTCTACATTGGCTTTATTTGTTTTTTTATTGTTACTACTGCTTGTTACCCAAGGCAAGTAAGTAGTTGTAATTATTTGCTATCATAGAAACGTGGTTCGTTAAGCACTTTCCCTTTCTTGTAACGTTCAAGTTGTATTTTATAAATTCATTACCCGTTTAAGCGTAAGTTTAAAGATTTAGGTAATAATTAGTATAATGTGGATTTTAAAAAGTCAGGTATCATAATCACGAATTTGTACAATTACCCGCACGAATCGCAATTATATTAATAACAATAATGAGCTAAACAATTAATTATATGGGCACGTAAAAGCAGTTCAAAACCGGTTTAATCGGGCTTATAATTTCCGTGAAAAAAAAACCCACCGACAAACGTTTAATTTCTACAAAAATGAATAATCGGGCAGTACTTATTCAAATTTTGGGAACGGAGAGGTCAGGATGAAGAATCTCTTTTTAAATTGGCAAGAATTAACGACATAATAATGTTTATTTCTGTTATTTTACACTGTTTGTTAAATAATGAAAAATTCTGAAAAGTAAAAAATAATAATAAACGTATTGAAATGTTTTTATTTATGTCATTTACTAAAATTCCGATTTCTTTACGGCCCTGTGGCAGGCACAGATCTTGATTCAAATTCTCAAGGCTTAAATATTTTTAATTGTATCTATAGTTTTATGTAGGTGTTATGTGTTATTTATAGAAACGAATGTATATATTTGCGTGAATAGCGTAGTTTATCCCCCGATTACTCAAAGAATATCGAGTACTCTAGGGTCGTGGGAGTGTATGTGTGGATGTAATTTATTAGCGTGAATGGAGGGGCATATCCTCAAATAACTAGGGATATAGGGAGTACTCTGGGGTAATGTGAATGCCAACCAAACTAGTACGTATTTGTGTAATTTCATGGACAATTGACCAGGCCATTTGATACACAGGCTAGCAGTAGAATAAAGCGAAGATACATTAGTTACCGTAACAAAAACAACTTTAATTGGGAGGGGTATCAGAAAACTAAAGTAGAGTGTTTAAAACGCGAGAAAGATAAAAAGAAATGCAAACCTAAGCATACAATAAAATAACCTCTCCCAAAATAATTAGATCTAGATTGGATTTCTGGAGATGAGGTTGGTGTAATCCTCCAACATCCAACGAATCAAGTTCCATGTCCTCAACGCAACCTTCTACTTTACCTGTCAAATGATACATAAACACCTGACCGTTCAAGCTGCAAAGGAAATGAGCCAAACGCGTTTTCCAGAATTTCCCCTGCTTCCCAACTGACCGTCAAGTCCTGTGTCACCATAGCTTGACTCAACTAAATAACAGAATCAACCAAGTAATATGAAAATTGCAAGAAATGCAACAAACAAAATACAATAATAGGAATTTACGTTACGAATAATGAGGAGCTTTAACATTTTCGCGTTACTTTGTTTTTTACATTTCGCCCGGAGGCCGCCCAAGATGCCGGAATGTGTAAATTACGCTGTAGGCGTCTGACCGTGTTATTACGACCGCAATAATTCATTTATATGTATTGTCCACCATAAGTTAAGAATTAAGGAACATGTTATTTAATTATTATTTATTTCAATACTAGTCTTCCGGAGCGAGTCCGAGCTGACTGATGGGCCGGGCCGGGCCAGTTGGGTTCGCCGAGTAAGGCTGTGCCTCATTTTTCTACGTTCCTCTGTATGTATTAATCGGATTTAAAATTTGACAGGCTAATTTCTTGATAAATACCCCTGACGAAGCTTAAGTATTATTTCTGCTTTTGCGCATCGTTTATGTATTTTTTAGTGCTTTACTGCATGGTCTTCATTAATTACTGTCAGGTTGTTCCAATATTTTAATTTCGTGGTATTTCTTATGTGCATATTTAAAAACAAACGCTTGTCTTTCAGGTAGTAAACTATTGTATGGAAAGTTTTTGTTTTTATTGCTGACTAATTAAGTTTGTAGGATGGTTAAGGCACCATATTTGCCACGGTACCTGTCGTAACAGTGTTGAAGGGGGCGTCGGTGGCCGCAACGGTTTAGCAGTTGACACAGCTATCATCACTGTAAGTTAAAGGTCCTGGGTTCGAATCCAGCGGCCCTGAATTAGAACCCGGCATACTTACATTTTTTTTCAAAAACACCGGCATGCTGAGGGGACTTCTGATATTGCGAAACCTCGCTAAAAAGAAAAAAAAAATTCTACTCTTCAACTCTCCTCACAAGCTTTATAATCGTCAGAGCTGGCTCGAAGAGCAGAAATAAACATTTCGTATTATTTATTATTTTATTAAAAAAATGAAACTGCTGCCAAGGTGGTCCAGATAAAATTTTGTGAAATTTAACAGTTTGAGGTCTAGCATAACAAAATTATTTCGCACACACTCAATATGTTTTTAAATATTCTGGTAAGGTTACTACAAGACATAAAGCTACATAAGGTAAGAATGATTAATCATATATCGAAAAGAGGGGGGGGGAGAATTTTTATGACCTTTTATTCAAATACACCAATATATTGAGGGTTGACATAATATTAAAAAAAAGATGAAATTAAAAAACACTACCATCACGTTATTGTTTACGGAGGCCAGGTTTGTCCCGTTACGAGGGAAATATTGGATTACAAGTTAAGTCCTATCTACAGCTTTAATTATCTATGCAACTTAACTATCTATACTACATTTGTCGTCGAGAATCCAATTACACGACATTTGAAAAATTGCAAAAAAGGAGGGAAAATTCAAATGGTCCGGTTGAGATGGGAAGTTACTGTCTGAGGGGATCGAGGCCACGATAGCTGAAGTGGTAGAGTAGCGGCTGTCTAGTCGAAGGTCGTGGGTTCGAATCCCGCTCGTGACACTGACTTTTTTATGTCAACTGAAACCTTAATTAATTTAATATCTATACAACTACATGTTCTGCTGGCTTCCGACATGTCAAAACAATGAGGATAGGGAGGCCAAAATAAATATATACGATCAAAGTACACTTTACTAATTGTAATAAAAAATCTTTTTGGTGATACTGGTTAGAAAACTACATCGCGTTGTATATTGGATTGTAGGTACTAATTCTTCCCCAAAAATTATTTGTTTTGGTTTGAACAATGTATGTATGAAATCCAGGTTTTGAATTGGATGGATTTCCAAATGTACACAATCAATCTGATTGTTCTCTGTGGCTTCTAGTTTTTGAAAAAAATGAGGGTGGTTTCCATTGTCGCATTGAAATAGAGAAATCCGTCAATTTATTTAATTTTTTTGTGTTGTGATTTTAAAGTGTGATAAATTATGGTAAAACGAAAAACGTGAAACGGAAATGTAAATAATTGTATGTATTTATTTGGTTCCTCGTGGTGAGTCCACCGTAGTCTGCTACCACACCCAACTATTTTAGAAGTCAACAAATAAATAACCAATGGCAACACATCGCAGTGGGGGTGTATAAAGGGTGTCGGCCATGGCAATAAAATCCGCATGAAACGCGCCATGTACTTTTCAGAAAAATCATTCGCTCCCTTCAAGCATGTCTCGCAGAGGTCCGGGCAGCGAAAAGTGGTTACGCCGGCTTTTGACAGGTGGTAATAACTGGACTGTGTATTTATTAAAGTTCTGAAGGTGAAATACTATAACATGGGAATCACGATTGTACATGGCAACAAAGAAAGTGCTCAGAACAATATGTTGTATTTTATTATAATCCCATTATTAACCAAGGCTTCATTCCCAGTTTAGTCTTTCGCCCACCTGCCCGAGACGGTACATCATTTCCAAGTTCTTTGGCCGTTCCCCGTCCTGTTTTTTGGCCGCAATTTTTTAAAATAGCGTTATAATTGTTTTAATTAACTCTTTTCGAAAAAAATACCGTGGATGCCATCCCAGGTGATTAATTGTTTACAATTAACTGTCTGCCCCTGGAATAGCTTTACGGTTTCTCTTATATTTTTTAAACAGTTTTTATCAACCTTTCTCCTTTCGTGAATTAGCTACCTTGTTTTTCGTATTACATGTCCATCGGCATTGCTCTCAAAGGGATGGATGGCCTTTTGATTTATTAGTCACGTCCCCTTTCGTTTATAACTTACCTTTAGTCCCTCAGAACACTGACATAAGAAAGTTTCTGAGCGAACGGCCCCTCTTTCAAGCCAATATCGCTCCTTGTTTCGTCATGTTCAATCACGCCTTGCCACTGACAGTTTACCCTCTTTGCTAAGATCAACTTGAAAATTCCTAATGCACTAATTTAATATATTATTAAGTGTAATTTCCGTTATTTTATTAATGAATAATGTTTTATACAACTTCACTAGATTTCGTGGTCATCTTGACCAAATAATATCTTCCAATTAATTAAGGTTTTTAGTTGAGAAAAAAGTAGGAGTGACCAGGGGGATTAGAACACACGATCTTCAGCTAGGTCGGTACTCTACCTCTTGAGATATCGTGACTTCTATTCTCTCGGAAAAATAACTGCCCATCTCAGCCCCTCCTTTTGAATTTTCCCTCATTTGCGTCATTTTTCAAATGTCGTGTAATCTAATTGATTCTCGGCGACAAATGAAATGGTCAAAAAGGAGGGAAAAGTTTAAATGTGGGGTTGAGATGGGAAGTTGGGTCCGAGCGGGTAGAGGTCACGGTAGTACAAATGGTAGAGCAGCGTCTTTGTAATTGCGATTCATCTGTTGGCGATCTCAGTGTTAGTTGAAAATGCCACGACACGTAAGATTGGCATCTGGCTTATTGTACCTTCCTAGTTCCTTAATTTAGTCAATAGACTCAATCCTTTTTCTCAGAAGTAACAGGTCATTGACTGTTATTGGTGCAATTTGATTCCCTGATTCTTTTTCATACGTTAGGTTGAACCTCCATTGAGCCGTTGCTTCGCATTCAAAGATGATATGAGTGGCTGTTTCCTCCTCCTCATTACATAGTCGGAAAATGGGATCATCATTGTATATGCCCGTGTTGTGCAGATATTTTCTTAGATGCCAGTGACCGGTTAGTAGTCCCACCACCACTCCTCTGAGTTTTTCCCTCTCCAATTGTAGTAGGGTTTTTTTCTACCTTTGGTGAGGGGTGTTTCATCATGAGTTTACTATTCTAGCACTGCTAGGGTTTATCCACTTCTCTTTTTGTTTTGTTTGGATCCATTCTGCGATGGAGCATTCTATGTTTTTGATATCCCAAGGATAGCTTCGGGGCCTATGTATGGTTTTGCAGATCCTCCTCTGTCTGCTTCTTCGTTACCCACAATTTCCCTGAGCCCTGGCACCAAAGATATCATCAGGTTGTTGTTTTCCCAGGTTTTGTAAATGTTGGATGCATTCACTGACTAGTTTTGATGTAATTATTTTACATGCTAATGCTTTAATAGCTGCTTGGCTGTCTGATCTTATGAGGATTTTTTTGTCAGTGTAACCTCTTCTAAGATTTTCCAGAGCACAAGCATTGATGGCATGTATTTCTGCTTGAAAGACCGAGATATACTTTCCTAATGAGTTTGTTTACTCATATTTTGGGCTTCTAAAGAAAACCCCTGATCCGGTTCCTTCATTTGTTTTGATCCGTATACCATATCATTGTATTTGACGTTCTCCTGTGTTCTTCCTCTCCTTTATAGTCTGTTGAGGTTTTATAGAAAGTTGTGAAGATTGTTTCCGGGACCTATTTACTTTAAATTTTTAGCAAAAAATTCCAATTATTCATTTAGTTGATCTGGTCTCTTTTCTACTTGGCCAAGTTCAAACTAGTTTTCTGGCAGTTTAATTAAAATCTTCATTGCCTGTCTAATTCAAATGAAACGGGATACAGGTGTAAATATTAAAATGGAAATATTTACTCTTCGTCCGGGTTGTGCTTCTCACTGTCGCGTTAAGCTTTCAGGCTTAATTCCCGGATTCATATGTATTTATCATGCTTAACCCGACAAACATAAACATAACAGGTTTTGCTCAATTTCAAGCTTGCCCGACGTTTATTTCCTTAGGACAGTGACAATTAGGCGTCCAGATTTTGTCCAATTATACAGACTGTGAAAAGGACGTTGAAAGCCGTTTTGTAAGGATGAACTATAAGGTTGTTTTATTGAATTGTAAACATTAATTGTTATAGTGATATTTATGAAAAATTCCGAGCTAAAACGGCGTTTTATTAACACCGGCTTATTGCGCTTGAAAGAAATTACTTAGGAACTTTGTGTTTAACGAGGTGGGTCAAGTTAATTTAGATTATGAAATTTGCCAGAAGGGTTGTTCGTTTGAACAACAATTAAGGTTCAGAAACTCGTTTATTTATTCATATTAATTCAGGGAAGATATTTCGTCTATTAAATTTTCTGTTTTGAAAACATTTTTTTTAAATAAAAAAAATGAAGCATGAAGCTATTAATGTGACACACTGGTCGGCCTGCTGAACAACCCTCACTTGTCGCCTTTGTCCGAAGAGGGACAAAGAGACTCCATTGACGCTCCCGTCTTATTGTTCTTAATTTAACCAATTGCTTGCGCAAAATAAAAGATAAATAATGCTTTTTTCAATTGCCTATAAGAACACTTGGCCAGTGAACATAGAAAAATCCTGACAAAAAAAAAAGGCTTTCTTCTATTGTTTTTCGGGGTTAGAAGAATTGGAACGGTCGGTGTATTGAACTGTACTGAAGACTTTTTTTTCTATTTTGCAAACACTACGGTATAGCGGCATTTATATACACATATAAAAAAAGGTCGCGCTCCTTCGTGTATGAGTCGTGAAGAGTAAAGGACGACAGCTCGTGGCGACCTTGACCGCGAGGAACGGTCGGGAGATGCTGCAGGAGAAAGCAGGTGACGCAACCGGCTGCAACAGTTGCTCGGGAAATTACTCAACACAATAACATAGGCATCGGGATGCACGGAAGAGCCGGCCGTTTTCACCAGTTCAGGGCGCTTATGGCCTCTGCAAATCATTAGGGAAACAATGCTCCTTACAAACACCCAGGGACACGAGCAAGTTGTGAAGAGATCTGGTCTTCCTCACCTTATCACTTACCCCTTCTTCCCAGAATCCTTTCACTCCTAAAGAAAAGCCGCTTGTACAACCAACAACAATTAATACAAAACTATCTTTCATGTTCATAAAATAACAAAAATAAAATATAAATTAGATTTTTTAGCTTGAGGGTTTTCATTCTTTTCAACAGCTTGAGCTGAGGGTTTTTGGGTTTTGAATGGAATAAACTAAAACCTAAGAAGATTCCGCATGATTTATTGCGTTAAAGTGGTCGTAGTTTATCTCTCACCAATGTGAAATTATTTATTGCATGGCATGTCACAGAAGACATCGGCCATGATCGTCTATTCTTTTTTTTTGTACTGAGTTACTCCGGACTAGTTGCGCCACAAAATTCCTTCGCTTCATGGTTCCAAGCACAATTCAGACGTCACCTGCACTTTTCCTATTTCTTTGTCCATTCGATCGATGATATGCCACGCTACCCTACACAACGCTCTGCGATCCCTACTGTCCAGATTGTCGTCGGGTCGCATCGAGTACAGTTTAAGACAAAAGAACCGGACACTCATATTTTTATTCAAACTACATGTATTATTATCGCTATATCAATTACAACATATTTATTTTATTTTAAACCAAATTAACCGGTATAAAAATTCATTAGTTTTTGTTTAAATGGATTGATAGAAAATTGAGCAAAACACCGTAATATCATTTTGTCATATAATGATTTTAACTAATAATTTTTCAACAAATGAAAATATTGATGAAGCGCTGAACTGTGTTCAAGCAGCGTTAGAAACAACAACTTCTTTCTGCATAGCGTGGAAGCTGGTCAGCAATCCCTCCAAATGCGAGGCAAACGTTTTCACGCTAAGAAGACCCAAATCCCCTGTACTCTCTATAAAAGGAACGAATATTCCATAGAACCCCCTTCCAGCGCCGGAAAGTACTTGGGTGTGTAGTTAGATGGAAAACTCACATGGAATTTTCACATCAACAAGAAGGTGTCGGAAGGTTACGTCCAATTGGGCCTGTTCTACTGTTCCAACTGTACTGTTTCAACTGGAGAAAATTGAGGAATAAGGTTTAGGACGCCCAGGCAGAGAGCAGTCCACTTCAACCTAGGGCGGCTGCAAGGTGACCTACGCTCTAAGACCAAGAAGATCGCAAGCCGTCATGGGGTGATAGTGAAACGTCTATGTATCTAAATTTAAATTTATATGTGTTGTGATTACTGATCATTAATCGATAATTATTCAGACATGCGGTCCTTTGTGATGTACGTTTCAGAAAAACATTTTCTTTATCGTGCCGACGTTTCGATGTTTATTGAGATCATCTTCACGGCCTTGTGTTGTCTGCACTTTAGGAAAAAGGTACGTTTGACTTCGGAACACACTTACCCGATGTTACCTGAGGCCTTGCCACGATTTGGTAGTGTCTGCACATCTTCCAAACGCAAGCACACGCCGGGTACAATCGCACAGTGTGCACCACAATAACGTCTATCACGTTCGCAACTTCTTTTTTTGTTCTTTATGCATTATTTTGAGCAAAACCTTGTAACAAATTGTTAGTTAAATTTTATGAGCACAACCATGTAACAAATGGTTAAATTTAATTGTTTTAAATAAAGTTATTTCTAACCATCATAATTACATAACTTTGTATTAATTTCTGTTCTGTTTAATTTGGTTTACATTAAAATAACACGTTGTAATTAATATAACGACAAAATTATATGTACTTAGTTTGAAATAAAGAACAAAAAATTTGATTGTCCCGTTCTGTCGTTGCCCGACCAATATGATGTAATTTGACGAGAAAAACCGTGAAATAAATTGTTAGTTAAATTTTATGAGCAAAACAATGTAATAAATTGTTAGTTAAATTTACTATATCAAAAAATAATATTCTCTGGTGTTTTGATGGATTTTAGACCAAACGATTAAATTTTTTTTAAAATGAAAACTAATAAATTTTTGATCTCGGCTAATTTGGTCCATATTAAAATAAACATGCTGTAATTAATATAACGACAATAATACATGTAGTTTGAATAAAAATATGAGTCTTTTTTGAAAAAGATTTTCTACTACTTTCCCCCGATCCGGATTTCGAGCCTTTAGCTCATCATCAGGTTGCAGGATCGTCCGGAAAACAACATACTGCGAATAGGAACTATCTTTTTAAAAACGGATTGGCTAAGATTCGCTCCATTATTAATTTCTAAAAATACGAGCATTCGGTTCTTTTGTACTCAACGCGACCCGACGAATATCTGGACAGTGTAATGCAACCTTATAAAAAATTGAAGTTTGGATTTGCGTCATGTGCGTTTCCGGCTAAGAGTTTGGCTAGAATTTTTTGTCACTGATGTACAATTATTGAAAGCAGGACTATTTTCTCAGTGTGAACATCACTGGGTACATTTTCAAATCGTACGTCAACCCATTTGCCTGCTTGTTCAGGTATTAAATAATTACAAAACATAATATATTTTTAAAGTTTGATTTTTACTGTTTTAGGTTGTAATATCTTCATCCGACTAGGAGTGGGAGTGGTTTGGGCGCAAATAAGCGTATCTGCCTTGCCAACGATCTATGGTTCGAATCTCGACATAGGTCATGGAATTTTAATTTTGAAAAATACTCTCGTCCGCGACCCCGGTAGTTTGGCTTTAAGCCCTCCTGTATTCTTAGAAAATATTTGACCATAATTCTAACGGAAAAATAGTAACGATAAATTTGAAACTGGGACAGTCATGCATCATACGTGACGTGAATATTTCAATAAAAAATTTATATACAAGAAATCTGATAAACTAGTAAGCCCATATAAATTTGACGGTCTTGAGTTCTCCGGTTTATAACTCGTCAAATGCGTAATATGTTTGCCGACCAGCATGCGAGTTGAACTTAATTAATTTGAATGTTAATTATAAACGCACCAATAGGTTTATTCATTACTGTAAATGCAAGATTGCTGTTATGGGCCTAAATAACGGACGGTTTTCGTCTCTACCGACAAATTATTTGCAGGTTAGTGGTCTTTTCGTCGTTGGTGTGACCGATAATAGTTGATCGTTTCACGGTTTTACGAGGGCGTAGAGTAAAATCAATTTTATCCGAGATAAGAGAGCTGACAGTAAAGTCTAGTTGGCAGATAACGGTCCACAATATATCGATTGTCGAATACAACGATGAAAGTAATTAGCTCATAAAATGCGAGCAGACGCTGCTTTTTACATTTTTACAACCGTTTACAACTAGAACGTATAAAAATGTTTGAGGAAATTGCAAAATTCAAGATAGTTAAATAAATAAATTCAGTAATTTTTATTCACTACTGAACAAAAGAAAAAATATAATTTGTCAAAACAGACAATGTCCTAGTTCAAATTTTTGTAAGTTCGCTTGTACATCAGTCAGAAGGAGCAATGAAATAATTTCTGATTCACTTGGTTCACAAATGTTGTAGGTCAAAAATGCTAATTATGCTAAAAATGATGATGTGATATTTACTCAAAAATGTAATAATTAGATTTTTTTCATAAGTGGCGTGAATATAAATTTGTTCAGAAAAGGGATTGAAAAAAATTAACATTTGTTCCATTTGGTTTCTAGTGGGGTAAGTCCAATAAAAATTTTAAGTGGACAATGAAATAATTAACTCAATTAATTTAGGTTTGGGTTGCGATAAAAAAGTCAGAGGTACAAGAAGGATTCGAACCTACGACCTTCGGCTTGATACGCCGCAATTGTACCACTTGAGCTATCGTCCATGCCACAAACTTCCCATCCCAATCTCAGCTTTCGAATTTTCCCACCTTTTTGCCAGTTTCGTGTAATCTATTTGATTCTCGGTGACCAATGAAATGGCCTCGGAGAGCTGTCATAAATTATACTTCATTTTGCTTATTTCATTTTATTAGGTTTTGTGGTCCGCTTGGCCAAATAAATTTTTATCTCAACCAAAACATTAATTAATTGAAAAGAATTTATTATTATTTACTACAAGAATGAATAAACTGCCTTTTTCTGCACATGGTACAATGTACGTGGTGGTCGAAAATGATAATTTTGAAAAATAAATGTACTGGGTCTACTTGGTCCACTAGCAACTAACTCCAACGTGCTAACTCATCAGAAGACTACGAAAAAAAAATGAATTTTGATTAATTCACTTCACAAGTTTTATCGGTCCAAAATGCTCATTGGTCAGAAGAAACAATGAAATGCGTAATTAACTTGTGGTCATTTCGTTCGCAAGTGTGGTTCTTGGAAATCTTGAGATGCGGTGTGATGTAGGTTTCAAAAAAAATTTTCTTTATCGTGCTAACCTTTCACCTTCAGGGCTCATAGTGTTTGTCTGGTGTATAATTGTGCCATTCTTGCGTGTCGTGGCATTCTCAACACAACACTGAGAAGAATGGTACAATCACAAAGAAGACAAACACTTTGAGCCCTGAAGATGATCTCAATAAAGGTCGAAACGTCGGCACGATAAAGAAAATGTTTCTCTGAAGCCTACATCACAGCAGACCTCATCGCACGATTTCTAAATACTTAAAGATCGGAACGTTGGCACGATAAACAAAATGTTTCAAAAAACATTTTGGGCCTTGAAGATGATCTCTCCGATGATGAAGGAACCTGTTAGCAAACGAATATTAATGCCTACAATTTAATAGAGTCCTACATTGAATTTCAATATTTTACCTAGAAATTTGAAAAATCTGAAAACGTACTGATAAAACAGTGACAATTCTATTATCATGTCAATTGTGACTTATCATTGTTGGTTTTGGAGGAGATTGTCCATCTAGGTCAGGGGTGTTGATCCTTGAAATTGAATACTTTATGTGAAACAGGTGGTGTAATTTTAATTCTGTCTCCGGTACTCTGTACAGAGTCTAAAGGGATGAATTCTCTTTTAATTACACGAAACACATACAACCCTCTCATATGGCCCAAAAGGGTTAACGTCCGTTGGACCCTATGTAGTAACACTTGCCTTCTCATTTTTTCAAAGCCTGAAAATTAAGAGATTATATCAATCTTTTAGCAAACCGGCTACCAGCGGGACGGCAGACAGAAGCACGCCTTGGAGGATTATTTATCGCCAAGGCCGAACGCGTAAATAAACCTCGATCGCGTTCACTCAATGGTATAATTAAAATTTATACGTGCCGATTGTAAGAGAAAAGAAGATGTAGGGTGAGCTCAATAAAAGATCTTTGATCTCAAGCAAATGCTCATCTACGGGGTGGTTAGCAATTCCACTTAAAACAATAACCGCGGCTGGGGCGAATCCGGTAGTTTCTACGCTGGGGAGGAAGCCCCTACACTCAGGGAATATGCCTTCTCTATCTAGGGAGTACGCGGGAGAGCAGGATGATGTATTTCTGCCAGTTAGCCCTTTGGTTGCGGCATACGACCCGATGCACTATGCGGGCCCGACCATTCTGAGTGGACAAGTGGAGAGCGAGGTTGTCCTTCGCTATTAGGTGCTGAGGCGTCTCTACCCCAATGCTGCGGCGGTAACGTATTCCGTCATATGCAGAAGTGCGTCAGCTCTCATCTTGAGAAACCAAACGTCCGAAGGGGCCGAATAGGTCAGGTGCGGACGCTAAAGATCCTCGTGCCTTGTTGACGATAAGAACGTGAAACGTCAAGATGAGAACTGACGCACTTCCACATACAGCAGTGTATTACTTCCGCAGCATTGATGTAGCGACAGCTCAACCCCGAAGAGCCAAGATAAGTGATCGGGGTCTGCATGAAGCATTAGAGCGTCTGCCATGCGTATAGGGCTATCTAAGCCTGAATATATGAGCATGGTTTCCGCGCACGCTCTAGGAGGAGAAGGCCATTTTACCTCCCAGAATATTGGGGCTTCCCTAGCGTAGAAATTACCGGATCTGCTTGAATATCACGAACCACTACGAATCCATTCTCAGTGAAATCAGGGCTGAATTTTGGAACATTTCTGTTACCCCGTAGTATAGATGGCACCCTCTTCTATGCAGACAGGATCTGGTACCCTAAACTTCGTGTGTCGTCTCTGTTGACCCGAGGCCGACGCGAGTACATCTTGTGTTTTAGAGAGGCTGCCACGCCCTCAGGGTTGCACCTTTATTTTGCGCCTGGACTCTTCCTTGTAACAAAGGGTTGAGAGGGGTAACAGGAAAGAGTAGACCTGTATTGAGAAAGGGACGTGGATGAGGACAGGAGGTGCTCCTGTTCAGGGCCCAGAGTCTTAACCACATTATACCACTCTCCGTCGCTGTAGTTCCATGTTTGTGGATTGTGGATTGTTCCCGGACTCATAATCACAGGATGACAAGAGGATCTTTAACGTCCGTACCTCGCTTCCACTCGTTTGTCGACCAACCATCTCAATCCGCTTATACTTGTTCAGACCGGTTACGACGTTCGATGAACTTACAGTCTGACGTCCATAACAGCTCGATTACCGCAGTTTCCAACCATATCATAGGAGAGAAAAGTAAAAATGGTTCATAATTTTGCAGTTTTCAATACCAAGTTATTTGTTTAAATGCGAATCGGACTGATAAAGAAGAAGAGGGCCAAGAGTAAAGTTATACAAGATGCATTGGGAAATTCGTTTAAAACTCGTAGAGTAAAAACACGTTTTATGGTCGAATTAGTTTGGCAGGCACGTTTGAAGAAATTATTCTCAAGAATGTACGTTTTATTGGCATAACGAGATACGTTGTCGGCGGATCAATTAAACTCTCTATTCACGGAAGTCACCAACCGAATATCACTGAATGTTTTCGCGTGTCATTTTGCAATTCCTTACGATTGTTTACATAATCTTTATTGAATACCTTCCGTTCGGTTAATGTTAACGTAACGAAGGTCTTAAAGCGTTAACCCGTAACTAACATCCTCAGTGTCTGCCTGTTCCAAGATCAGTTCCAGTCGTCATAAATTATAGATTCAACCCGACGGCAGTTGGTAAAAGGACCGGTTGCCATCGGATTTTTATCGTCGGATTTGCCCGTCGTACGTCCGTTGAACCCCCGGTCGATCCGGTCGAGGGGGTGAAAAGTTAAGATTTTGGTTGTGGCGAACGCCGGCTGGTACCTGGCACTAATTGCACCCATACCAGCCCTTACACGGCCATCGCAAACATGGGCTCCATTTGAATTTGAAATAAGCCGCTAAAGGTTTCCCCAGACTATCTTGACAAAGGTGTAAATTCTCAGCGTGTTTTGAATAAAACGCAATAGAAGACATGCCGCCCGTCAAACGAAATAGGGCAGATTTTCAGCGTTTACACTGTTGATATTTACATACTTGCTGTACCATCTTCGCTGAACATGTGAGAACAATCCACGATCTTCTTTAAACCTATACTTTTCCGTTTAAGTACAAGCTCATAGTAGGAAATCTATTCTTTCCTTCGGAAATAAATCCTATTAAAGTTCTTACATATCCATCCTGCTAAATTATGTTAAGAATAGGAAAATTAAGTTTTACAAACCGATATGTAAGCTGAAAAATGTATTTATTTGGTCATCATCAGGGACTATCATTCCCAAACATTTAACCGTCTAAATTATCAGATATTGTTCGCCAGCAGCCAAACTCATAAGGGCGCCCACTTAATTAGGAGATGTTAGTTTATGAAGAATTAAATGAAGGAATAAATAATGAACGAAAGAAGTAATTGAAGACTCACTGTTTAACGAAATTTCTATGGCTTACAAGATGGCCGATGATCGTATTGGATCCTATCCCAGCGCATTGGAGACCGAAAGGCGAAAAATGTCTCTGAATGGGATATCGTGCGTTGTTCGGCGATGACTGGGCCACAGCATCGGTGAGATTCTTCCGGGGATAATGATGGAGGATTCGTTCGTGGGGTTATGATGATGGAAGATGGATAAAGGGAGATAAGATATTACGAGGACATGGCGATGATAGGTTTGGGGCCATGCGGATGGTAGATGGGATACACGCAGAGTTATGGATGGGGCGATTTTAACGACAATACGCGGACTTTCGCGTGGCGATGAATGTGCATAGCAGAGCAACAGCCGGGCGATCTTACACGGTGGTTAATTACCATGGTACGACACTTTTTTTTGGGGGGGCAGGGGGGATTCTGTGGGAAAAGGAGGGAAGTGTGTTAAGATTGGTGGATTTAAAAAAAATATGGGTTGTAGAGTCGGGTTTTTGCGTTTTCCTTGAAAAAAAAAGAAGTAAAAAACGCGTCCTACGATCATTCTACATCAAAAAAAAATTAATTTTTTTCGGTTTTTTCATTTTTTTTGCGTTTTTCTTGAAAAAAAGAAGAAAATACGTGCCCTACGATCGTTTTACATCGAAAAAGACAATAATTTTTATTCGGTTTTTCGTTTTTCTTGAAAAAAAAGTAAAAATGCATGTCGTTCCAGCATAGTACATCGAAAAGGCAATAATGTTTTCTTCGCTTTGTTTTCGTTTCTTGTAAAAAACCGTAAAAACACGTGTCCAACGAGCCTTTTAGATCGAAAAAAACAATAAACATTTTTTCGAGTTGTTTGCGTTTTTCTTGAAAAAATAATATAAAAAACGCTTCCTACGAGCCTTTTACATCCAAAAGGGCAATAATTTTTTTCGAGTTGTTCGC
>CM077105.1:14180677-14199666 GCA_039619505.1 Cimex hemipterus
AAAAAATAATATAAAAAACGCTTCCTACGAGCCTTTTATATCCAAAATGGGTATAATTTTTTGGGGGTTTTTTCCGTTTTTCTTGAAAAAAGCAAAAACAAAAAATCGGTCCTACGAATTTTTACATTAAAAAAGACAATAAACATTTTTTCGGGTATTTTGCGTTTTTCTTGACAAATAAACAGGTAAAAAGACATGTCTATATATTGGGTTGTCCGGAAAATAATGCAGGATTTTGGTATTAAACAAAAAAAAAAGAAACTAGTTACTTTAAAGCAATGTTCTTTAATCAAAATAATTTCCCATACTCTCAATACATTTCTCCCAACGTGTTGGTAACTTATTAATTCCGTCTGAGTAGAATTCAGAATTTTTAGAATTGATAAAGTCAATAAATGCATTTTCCAGTTCCGTTTGATTTTTGAATATTATGTGTTGTAAGTAGTGGTCCAGGTGTCTAAAAAAATGGTAGTCAGTAGGCGAGAGGTCCGGAGAGTAGGGTGGGTGAGGCAAAGTTTCATAGCCAAGCTCCAATAATTTTTGTGACGTTACACGTGACACATGTGGAGTGTGGAACCCAATTTTCGAGTTTTTTCACTTTTCCAATCGCCTTGAGGTGGTCAGCGACGGTCGTTTTAGTGACTTTGAGTTGCTCTGCAAGTTCTCGAACAGTTGTTTTGGGGTTTTCTTCCACCACTGATCGCAGAACATCATCATTAAGAGAGGAAGGCCTTCCACGACCTTCTTCAACTTCAAGGCTGAAATCTCCCTCCCGAAATTTTTTAAACCACCTTTGCACAGTGCACTCATTAACACAACCCTCGCCCCAGACTTGGTTAATGTTTCTAGCCGTTTGGGCTCCGCTTCGGCCGAGTTTAAACTCGTAAAAGAAAATCGTACGAAATTCTCGCTTTGACATTATAAGGATGACTGAATTATTTCCAAGTAGCGGAATGCTACAGAGGTAAACAAACAATATCATTTGGAAGAGGATTAATAAGTGTTGACATTCATACAAATGAGTAATCCTGTAAACGTAAACCGAATATTTTATATAGATTTTTTTTAATGAAAACTTAAAATCCTGCATTATTTTCCGGACAACCCAATAAAAGATATTATTTTTATCTCATATAAAAGGTTCATTTGTAAAAGTAGACATCCGAAAAAAAGGTATATATAAACTAAAGTGTTTTTGGTTAGAAAAATAAATCGGAATTAACAATTCTAATTAATTCCATTCATACGTATATGGAGTTTTTCAAAAAGTTAATTGTAAATACCCATCGTTGACTGCTAAAAGACCTGCTGACGACATTGGATCATTGAAGGCACTTGAGTTTTGCTCTCGGGTTGGTTGACGAGCTCGTTTTATTAATAAAAATGAAAGGAGTTTTTGTATGAATCGGAGCTTGGGAACCGTCTAATCATAACCCATTCAAGGGCCTTCCGTTAATTCCGCCTTTCGCCCTTTCCACCCTACCTACTAGGCTTCAACCTCGTCTCAGTCTTCCTCGGCTTTTGGCAGATTTAATGGAAATACGGATTAAATATCTATTCAAGTGTCGAGGAAATGTTTCGTCTCATGTTTTACGTTCGGTTGCGTATTCAATGTGTCAGAGTGGAGCAGTTTGAGTCTTGAAAAGTAGCCTCGTAAATTTTACAAGGAACGTTCATTAATTTTTTTTTATACTATATTAAATTCTAATTAACGGCAATTGATGTGACGAAACGAAATTTAGTTGAAGGATTAAATAATGAGACTTGCCGGGGGAGCCTGTATTTAAATAAATTTTTACTTAAATACTTAATGATTAACTATTTGGTATCCGCTCATTTCATCATGAGCATCAATCAATCTTCAATGTAAAATTAATATTTTTGTAGTAAGCACAACTTTTTTATTCCTCGTAAATTTTTCTTCTCTTCAAAAAATTAATTAATATTTACGACGTAATTAATTAGACATCAAATTATGTATACTTTTTCTTACACACTTTAAAATTGAGCATAAATATATCCAACATCTTAATCAAATGCCCGAATGCTGTTTTAAAATATTGTTTGGTTCGAAAACTGAAAGGAGTACGGGATTCCATCTTTAGATAATTTGGAAAAATATTTATATGAAATTGAATTTTTTTTTAAATTTTGCGTGTGTGGTCTAGAGAACACGGAGGAAGTGAAAACTTAAATTCTACCCGAATGAGCGTTACATCTTCGAGCGTGACGGCTCAGTCTTATTCCATACTCACAAAATGAGCGTTACATTTTCGAGCGTGACGGCTAAGTCTCACTCAATACTCACAAAGTGAGCGTTACATCTACGAGCGTGACGGCTCAGTCTCATTCAATGCGCATAAAATGAACGTTACATCTTCGAGCGTGACGGCTCAGTCTCATTCAATACTCACAAAATGAGGGTTACATTTTCGAGCGTGACGGCTAATTCTCATTCAGTACTCACAAAATGAGAGTTACATTTTCGAGCGTGACAGCTAATTCTCATTCAGTACTCACAAAATGAGCGTTACATCTTCGAGCGTGACGGCTCAGTCTCATTCAATACTCACAAAATGAGCGTTACATCTTCGAGCGTGAGGGTTCAGTCTCATTCAATACTCACAAAATGAGCGTTACATCTTCGAGCGTGACGGCTCAATCTCATTTAATACTCATAAAAACATTATGAGCGCGCCTAAAGAAGTTTTCACTTAAAAAAATCATAAATGACGGTAAAAGACTGTGACTCGACAAAATTAGCAATTTTTTCTAGTTAACTGTTATCCTTTTGCAGCTCCTCATATGCCACCTATTTTTTTAATTATTGCTGGTTTAGGTAATTCATTTATACTTTTTCATTTCTTCCATTCTTTTATACGTGACTTATATTCTTAACTCAATGTTATATACATGACTAAGTTTAAGTAACATAATTTACAGCTAATCACTTAATTGGGGGGGGGGGTAGACACGGTAATCAATATGCCGCCATAGATCGTCTCACTACACATTCACGCTAATAAATACATTCTCAATTTTTGCTAGGGACAGATACATATCTATCATTACTACACAATAAAATAACCGTTTCCTCCAGGAATCGGAACAGACAACCAAGATATTCAAGACATGGGCAATTATAGTATGTTGTGGCAGTCCTACTCCTTTTCTATACTCTAACTAGTAACATTTTAGTAATAAATATTTTGTCACATTTATTTTAAATTCTAGTTAATGAATGCTACATCACTGTTACATCTTGCGTTTTGAGCGACACTATTATGAATTTATGACAGTGCTAGAATACTAGAAATAAATACCTTGTGTCTTTTTGGATTTAGGCGTTGAAATGGTAGCCATCTCTGTAAGGTTATCCCGGGTTTGAATGCAGGGCCGCAGATTACCACCGGCGCCCCTAGGGTTTTATAATCGTAAAATACACTAAAAATAATGTGTACAGATTAGTGACCGTTAATCGATAATTATTTAGATATCGTGGTCTGGTGTCATGTAGGTTTCAGAAAAACATTTTCTTTGTCGTACCAACATTTCGATTTTCACTGAGATCATCTTCAGCGGTTGACTGGCACTCTCAACACGACACGCAAGAATGGCACAAATACACAAAAGACAAACACTTTGAGCTCTGAAGATGGTCTCAATAAAGACCGAAACGTTGGCGTGTTAAAAAAAAAGGTTTTTTTGCAACCTACATCACACTAGACCGCACCTCACGATATCTCAAAAAATAATTATTGAATGTTTAAATTAAAACTATTTCATTTAAAATTGTGAAGACTCTAGTTAGAAATAATTTACATTGAAAAGAAAGAAGAAGTTGTTTGCTTGTTTACCGCGGGACTTTGCAATTTAACCAGTAGTTTCGTTTAGCCAATGATTTTCTCTTTCTCCAATTACTTGAGATTTGCATTTAATTAAAACTTGAATCGCAACAGCGGGAGAAATATTTCCAACTTAGGGCAGTATCTTTACATTTAAAAAGGTTTAATTTAGATAGAATAAACGCCTTATGTAGAGGTTGGTAGAAGAGATTAATTTTTAGTTTGTTTTTTTATCTGTCTATCTGTCAAGACAACGGGTAGTTTAATAAAATCTCGATGCAGAAAGCCGGCATGGCTGGAGTCAGCTTCGGCGTGCGTAAATCAAGACTGAGCGTGTCAACGCGGACCATTCATCTCCGACCTAATACGTGATGGAAATATTAAATAATCGAACTCCTGTATAATACACAGCCTAGTTTGCGTTTTTTAGCCATTTTTATATTATAATTTAATGCTGCATAGGCGAACTTGGTGTTATTAATTTCATTTTTGGCTTGTGGATTCCAAACGTAAAAGAAAAATTGTGCCATAGTTAAATGTTCACATTTGGACCATAAATCGATAACTTATATGTGAATCAGTTCATGTTAACTTTTGTTAGGAAATATTCGATGATAATTATAGTATGCAAATTGATCGAAGCCATAGCTTTATTAGCTAGTTTATTTATGTCATTATAAATAGCTGGGAGATAATTAATTTTTTCCAATCGAGCACCAACACGGATACAGCATAAGGTGGAAATTTTCAAATGTCGCAATGTAAGTGTTAGTCATCATGTATTTCTCAGGCCGTGTTGCAAGTGGAAAGAGACGGTTCGATTTATTTTTGAGGTTACGTGAGCCCCGTTTATTCGGGGAAGGAGTATCGTATTAATCATCGTCCTTGTGAAAAGGAAGGAAAAGAAAAGTCCCGACGTCTCCGGTCCGAAATTGTTGCACCCCAGGTGGGAAACCCGTGGGCGTATAGAACGGTAGTCATACATTATAGCCTTATGTACGTATGACGATGTCGGGTTTAAACGACCTCCGTTGTTAAGGTTCGATAGAAACGTTCCCATTAGCAATCCCGCCTTAAATCTTCTATAAACTATTTACTTACCTTTCCGGCAATTTAGGAGGAAAAAAACTTCAAGAACGCCTAATTAATAACTTCGACTGCTCAAAAATGAATAGAGATTTGGCCAATTTTGTAATTTTTACTTTGTCTAGCATTTTTATTTTATTTTTAGTGATTAATTGGGTATCGTGAGATACAGTGGTGTAATGTAGATTTAAAAAAAAAAATTTTTTCTTTATCGTGCCAACGTTTCGGTCTTTATTGAGATCATCATCAGAACACAAAGTGTTCGTTTTCGATAATCTTACAGTCATTAATGTGGATCTTCGATTCTATTAATTGAAAACTAGAATATGTTATATATATATATAGCTAGATAGATAGATAGATAATAAACACCAGAAACATGCTGAATTTTGTACGCTTAATAATGTATTATGTTTGGCAAAAATACAATGAAATACAAAACTCTAAACATGAAAATGAGTTTGAGACAATTAGAAGAAATAAAAAAAGACGAAACAGGGAACCTGAAGAGGTAGAGCTTAAATATGCGGACAGACTTGCAAATTAAAAACGTTTATTAAAGTGGCTTGGACCCATTTATTTGTTTTGTTTCAAAACATTGGACTTATATTTTACTTTTTCTAGTCATCAACAATCTAAAACTGAACTGTTTCAACTTGAGACTATTCTTGAAGAAGGACGTTCTTGTGTCTTCAGTGAAAAAGGCTTCTAAAAACGAAATTGAATGTTTCATTACAAGCATTACCTGGAGGAATTGATAGGTGATTTATAAATGTAGATTAAACTAGTTCGAAGTTTATCAATGTAACTGGACAAAATAGTATGTAAGCTGTAATGGTATTCTTCGAATTGTTTCGAGTTGTTTTTCGCAACTTAAAAAGCAAAATGCGACACTGTAACACGTATAAAATATCGACTATTTAAAATATAATATTATAGTTTTGAATAAAGTACCTCATTAGGATGTGCTACGTTCATCTCCGGTCTCCTTTCATGACCTTTTTCCACGTTTGTGCGTGAGAAGGTTATAAACGTGGGACAGGCTGCTGTCATCGTTGACTCGTTCTTACAGCTATATATATCATTAAATACACGTGACGCCTTTCATTTATAAATTTAATAAACAATAAATTCCTTCACCAATTACCAATCATTAATCTAGAAATAATTCTGTTCATGTTTGGTTGATGTGTAATATATAGATTCCCCGTATTATTTTCAAGTGAATGAATCTAAAATTAATTTAAGGTTTTAAGTTGAGATAAAAAAGCTAGTGTCAAGAGCAGGATTCGAACCCACGACCTTCGGCTTGATACACCGCTACTCTATCACTTGAAGTCACGAAAGCTCAAGTGGTGGAGTAGCGGTGTATCAAGCCGAAGGTCGTGGGTTCGAATCACTCTCGTGTCACTGACTTTTGTGTTAACTAAAAACCTTAATTTATTGTAATTCACTATTTTTCGTGGCGCTTTGACCAATTAATATCATTCAATTAATTAAGGTTTTAAGTTGAGATGAAAAAGTCAGTGTCACGAGCGGGATTCGAACCCACGACCTTCGGCTAGATACGACGCTGCTCTACCAGTTGAACTATCGTGACTTCGAACCACTCTTACACCAACTTCCCTCCTGAGTTTTCAAGTTGAAGTACAATTTTTGCTTTTTGCCATTTTTCAATTTTTATCTCAACTTAAAACTTTAATTAGTTTAATGATATTAATTGGTCAAGCAGACCAAGAAAATAGTGAATTTAATGTATCTAAAATATTTATCTGTTCTCTTTGATCATCAGTTGAATTTATTTCTACTTCAAAATGCGCCATAACTTCACTCCCATGTTCATGACTTTTTTATGGCATTTTTATCTTATCTATCAAACTTTCAAAACAGCAAATCGGCCTCCGTCCTTCCTTATTTCTATAAAATATTTACATTTATTCATGTAGTGTGTGCACCCTTTCGAAAATAATGTTTATGTATTTTTACTCCCTTACACAAAAATTAATAATTAATAAATCCCATTGTATTTTGAAAGATTTTATCCATGTGCGAAAGTCTTCATATTTATCCTATCCATTAACATATTCACTTACCAATTTATCTATTAAGGAAATTTTTCTTTATTATTTCATTATACATTATATAAAAATTTTCAAAAGTAAGAAAATATTGTATATCATTAATTATAATTTTCTCTTAATGCACTTACCTGCGTAAACGATTCTTAAATTTATCATATCTTTTTTTCCAAAGATTGTAGAGATATCAAAAATCAAAACAAGTAACTAAACATAACCTTAAAAAATCAGTTTTTTTTTGTCAGTATAGTAAAACTGAAAGAAATACAAACCTGATTTCTTTAATGTTTATTTATTAGGTAAAAACAAGAATATCAGATGATCACTGGTTTATTTATTATTTTTCCATTTATGATTTGTTTATTTTATCAACTCGTTTTACTCAAATGACTACATTAATTAAATTATGACCGCTAATGTGAAGGTAATGCAAGAGACATCATCTTCTTACAAGCTATTTTTGTATATGTTGATTAGTTACCGTTAATCGTTAATTATTTTGAAATCGTGAGATGCGGTCTGATATGATGTAAATTTCAGAAAAGCTTTTCTTTATCGTGCCGTGTTTGGGCAATCTCAACACGACTCGCAAGAATGGAACAAATACACGTAAGACAAACAATTGAAGCCCTGAAGATGATCTTAATAAAACTCGAAACGTAGGCACGATAAAGAAAATATTTTTCTCAAACCTTCAACATAGCAGACCACATCACACAATTTCTAAATAACTATGTGATCAGTTTAATTTGTCAATTTGAGTTCATAATGCGTGATGATGAATCACGGATGGTTCGGTAATATATGTAAAATCGCGGATCTATGTAAAACAGTTAGGCCATATAGTTCATATATTCATTTAATATAAATCTTTTAGTTCAAAGTTTAAAAAAAATTAAATTCAAATGGAATAAATTCTTCTATTCGATTTGGGGTATAAATAGTATTTTTCAACTATGCGGAGAAAACATTTAAATTTTTTTTTATTCTTCAAACTAATGCAAACTTCGATGGTATAATATTGTGCCAATTTGGTCAAATAATCAGTCCGAAATATTCTCATTAAAGCCAATTATATAAAAAATCGTTCTTTTTTGCACGAGAGAAAAACGAATTTTTTTTTGGCATTCAAATTTTAATAAATTGTACTGCAATTTGGTTTAAAAAAATTGTTATTCAGATTCTGAGAAACAAGTAGAACATAAATCTCTTTAATTTTAGTTCCACGTTCAAAACCAAAATAAAATTAAATTGAATAAATTCATCTATTCGATTTGTGATATAAATAGTATTTTTCACTAGGCGGAGAAAACTTTTTAAAAAAATTTTTATTCTTCAAACTAATTCAAACTTCGATGGTATAATATTGTGCCAATTTGGTCAAATAATCAGTCCGAAATATTCTCATTAAAGCCAATTATATAAAAAATCGTTCTTTTTTGCACGAGAGAAAAACGAATTTTTTTTTTTTTGGCATTCAAATTTTAATAAATTGTACTGCAATTTGGTTTAAAAAAAATTGTTATTCAGATTCTGAGAAACAAGTAGAATATAAATCTCTTTAATTTTAGTTCAACGTTCAAAACCAAAATAAAATTAAATTGAATAAATTCATCTATTCGATTTGTGATATAAATAGTATTTTTCACTAGGCGGAGAAAACTTTTTAAAAAAATTTTTATTCCTCAAACTAATTCAAACTTCGATGGTATAATATTGTGCCAATTTGGTCAAATAATCAGTTCGAAATATTCTCATTAAAGCCAATTATATAAAAAAATCGTTCTTTTTTGCACGAGAGAAAAACGAATTTTTTTGGCATTCAAATTTTAATAAATTGTAGTGTAATTTGGTTGGCATAAAGTCATTTAACCGACTATCTATCGCTAAAAAAAAAAAAAAAAAAAAAAAAATGTTACTCAGATTCTGAGAAACAAGTAGAATATAAATCTCTTTAATTTTAGTTCAACGTTCAAAACCAAAATAAAATTAAGTTGAATAAATTCATCTATTCGATTTGTGATATAAATTGTATTTTTCACTAGGCGGAGAAAACTTAAAAGTACATTTTTTTATTCTTCAAACTGTTTAATGTTATAATATTATGCCAATTTGGACAAATAATCTGTTCAAAGTATCCTCCATTCTGTATAATATAAAGCAGTTCAAATGTGTTTTTAAGATAGTGAAAAAATGCTTTTAAAAAATGCGGCTAATATGACCGAAATAATTAAAAATCTCAATATTTCTTGATTAGGTTCTTTTTAAATAATTGAACTATATTCATTTTGGCTATTGAAACAAAATTCGTTTTACTATCGAATAATATTTAAAAACCATAAAAGATATTCTAACTAAATCCTGAGAAAAGGATATCTAAGGAAAAAACGTGCTGTTCTGTACGAAGGAAAGTTGAAGAAAATTCCTTTTTTATGATTCTAATTTTATTAATTTGTCGTATAATTTGTGTTACATGAAGTCGTCTAGTTGACTATCTATTGCTCAATAAAACATAAAATAATCAATTGTATTACTCGAATTTCTTTTACTTTTAGTTTTGATTTTTTTTAACTCCTCCAATTTTATAAATCCATTAATTCGCAGTATGCACGATCGTTTTCTGAATTATAAAGGAAAACTCAAGGTTATTCGGATTTTCAAAATAGTGTTCATTTATCGTAAAATCACTATTCTGTCGATGTTTGAATTGTATAAATGTACAAATAAGAAAAAAACCTTAGCTTTGACAAAAATCGTACTTTTCAGTAACAGTAAAAAACAAAAAAAGGAATCGCTTTTTTTCCCTAAATTTTATATTTCTACATTTCAAACATGTATACAATTGCCTAACCTATTTTCTGAATAATATAAACAAAACTTACTAAATAAATTGATTCTGAGAGACGTCTACATTAGGACAAAAATATGTAAGAGCATAAACTTTAAAAGTCTCACATTTTCATCTTTCAAAAATTTAACGGTTATATTTCTATTTGAATAAATTGATCCTGGGAAACCTCTACAATGGGACAAAAATATTTAAGAGCATAAACCTTAAAAATCTCACTTTTCGTGGTTCAAAAATTTACCGATTATATTCCTATTTGAATAAATTGATCCTGGGAATCGTCTACACTAGGATAAAAATATGTACGAGCGTAAAATTTATTTAATTAACATTCAAAAATTTAACAATTACATTTCTATTTGAATTTTATAATCACAATAAAAATACCTATTTTTAAATAATAATAAATGTTATCCGTAGAAACGTTTACAAATGGAAAATCGTATCTGTGCCATAAATAATTCAAAGTTAAAATTCCACTATTTCCTTTGTAATAATAACCTGGCTAGCCGATCCTTTTATTAAAATTTATTTTTCTATCACGTTTTTCCTTTCTATCTTAAACTTATTTCTCGCTCAAATTTTAAACTTGTTAAACATCAACTTCCTAACACCCCTAGAATCTTTTTTTTCACTATCGCGTGTAAAAGAAAGAACATATTAAATATATTAAGTGCATAATATGTTTATTAATGAACCGTGCTGACGAAAAGTTCCAAATAACCGGAGGAAAAAGTCCAGTTTAAATCCAGGAACGGAGATAATACAATTAAAATTTATTATTGATATGTAATTTAATATTGTTTAAAAATTTATATTATTAAGATGTTCATTGAGCAACATCATAAAATATTTTTGGAATATTAGCAATTGTCGGTTTTAGTATTGTACATTTGTTATATTTAAACTTTTCAAAAAATCATGAGGACACAAAAGAGATGGAATTAACAAATAAAACAAAATCTCTGAAAAAGTTCTCTTTATTTTAAAAATGAATCACAAAAATAAGTTTTTTAAAAAAAAAGATATATATATATATTTTATAATAGTGATGCCAGACGTTATTTCGGTTCACTAAATCTATTTTATTGAAACATGATCACAATGATTTTTTTTCAATCAGTTGATCCATTTTTTAAGATTTATTGATGGCCCAAAGAACCTCGATGAAGGAAAATAATGGGTTTTCTTATAACGTTTAACATTGATAAGTAATATTTACTTACGAATTATATTGCGAACAATGGTTAAAAGTGAAGTTTAAATTCCAACACCAAAGTTTGAAAACGGGCATAAGCGTGAATTTTGAACGCGCTCGCCAGGTCCGCCCTGGAGCCGAGGCTGTGAAAGAAAATGCACCATAACCGCATTGAACTCTCCAGAGTCCAGAAGAAAGTTCAAGGTGACTCGCGGGTGAAGAGGGGCCCGCGGGATCCGGTTAAAGGACGCGTCCCGGGGTGCGAAAGAAGGACGGCCCGGGGGTAGCCGAGTCCTCAGGAGGAGAAGAAGAAGAAGAAGCGCCTTCGTTACATAAGTTGATGGAAGGGGACCGTCAACCCCCACCAGAATCATGTTGCGACCCTCGTATATATACCCAAGGATGAGCCTCTAAGACGATACAGTGCCAATGTTCATGTGCTAGGGGGGCATCCGTAACATCATGTATTGGCTTCCCTACGCTTTCGTAAGTCCTCTTTAATATTCTCACAGAGTTCACGATCATCTTATTTATTAGACAACGCATCTAAGTCCTTTTTAAGTAATCCAAATATTTAAAAAATTAATATCTCGCAAATTTTAGTTTAAAACTTTTTTTTTGACAAACCTGCTAAATTTTAATTTTGAACAAAAATGTATTCCTCTAAAAACGAATACATCGTTTGTAATTCAAACAAGATCATGATTCAAAATCAATAGTCTTATTTCGATATTATTTCAACATCCAACACACGATGGGATTAAATTTTAACAAGTCTACTGACGGAAATTTTATTTAATCCAAAGCACAATAATAGGTCAGTTTCTATTAAATCTACTTATTTTCATATTACACTGACTCCTAAATTTATCGTTTGGCGATTCTAAGCTTTTCTAGGATAACGAAATTTTAAACGTTTACTCAAAAATAATTTACAAAAAAAAAATACAAGACTACTTTTTAATATTTTTCTCAATTTATTTCAATTCATTAAATTACCAATCGATGAAATTAGTAATTGATTAATGAGAAAAAATATAATTTTTTAACACAAAAGTTCTTAAATATATCTCCATAAAAATACATTTTATAGTTCAATTACTATCGTCTATTTCAACAATCGTTACCAACTTAACCAAAGCTGTTTTTTCAATTTTTGATTAACAACTATTAATTTATACGCAAATTTTTTAAATAATAAATTTATATTAATAAATAGTTAAATAAACACTGTTCAAAATAAATGAACTTTTATTTAGTCCATGGCACAATAATGGGTCAGTCTACTTATTTTTGTATTACACAGACTCATAAATTTATCGTTTGGCGATTGTGAGACGTTTTCTTTTTGATTCTTAAATTGTCATTCTAAGGATAACGAAATATTAAACGTTTACACAAAAATATTTTTAGAAAACAAAACACTACTTCTTAAGATTTTACTCAATTTATTTAATTCATTAAATTAACAATCGATTAAATTAGTAATTGATTAATGAGAAAAAATATAATTTTTTAACACCATAAAAACACGTTTTGTGGTTCGATTAACATCGCATATTTCAACGATTATAATCAACTTAACGAAAGTTGTTCAATTTTAATTTTTGATTAACACCTATTAATTTATTTTCTATTTTTTTATTTTTTTAGTAATAAATTTATATTAATAAATAGTTAAATAAACACTGTTCAAACTAAATGTTGGCAAATGGATTTATGGTTAATCGGTGGCTAATTGGTTAGTGGTGGTAAAATTATTCCAGATTTATATACATACTATAATGGAACTTTTTGAAAAATATTAATATAATTCAAGTGATAGGATTTTTGTATTTTTATATTACAAAGCCCAAAAAATTATCAGTTGAATTTTTAAAAACAACTACGAATATACTGAAAAAATACAATTTTTAACTAAAAAACATCCTTATCACTAAAAGTACAGTTTATATTTGAATTAACAAATTCAATAATGTTATCCTTGTTAACAAAAAAATCAGTTTATGATCAAATTTGACAGTACAAATTTTGTTAGCAATATTTTTTTTAAATAATTCTCTCCTTTTCAATGTTGTTGCGAAGTTTAATGCGAAGTTAAATCAAAGTTTAGATATGAAACTATTTGAATTTCGAAGCTACGAAATTTGTCTTTCAACAAAGTTACCCGAACTACGTTTATCCGAAATGATCATTGTCCATTTTACAGCATTCTCTTCAAAATTCACCCTTCTGAATACATTTAAAAACAATTTAAATAAAAACGCGACGAGTCAATTTGTTTTTTTAATAAAATAAAGTACAAGTTTTAATATTAAACTTCTTTAATTTATTCCCTGGAAATTACATTCTAAATTTGAATTAATATCGTGCATTCCATCAGAAGATTATTTTTAAATTCAAAGTTTACATTAAAATTTACTCCTTTTCTTTGCCGATTTTTACACCGAAAATTTCAATTTTGATTTCAATATAATTCTAACGTTTAATGCATATGTAAAAGAACAAATATATAAACGTATAATTTTCTCTGTCAACAAAATTTGCCAGAATCATATTTAAATTAAATGATCATGTTAAGTTTCCTCCGAAAGTTACGATTCATTCTGAGTACTTAGTAATATGGCAAGTTTTTTCAAAAATAAATTACACATTTTCAACAATAATATTCGTACATTTTAGCCCATTAGAAGAAAAAAAAATGTAATTAACGTAGAACAGGGCGTCAAATACTAGTACCCGTCGTGTTTCGCGGACATGGAATTAAACCTCTTTTCAATATGTTCTACTTGCTCAAATTCCACGACCGGGATTCGAACACAGAACCGCTACCCTGAAATACTAATTTGATGTCCAAACCTCCCGGCCACTATTGACTCCAGTTAATATTTAATTTTGCGCAATTTTTTTTTTTTTTTTTTGTAATTTAAAGAATTTGCACATCCCGATTATCATACTCTTTCGAAATTCAAGTCAAAACAATCTTACGTTTTTGAACGTTCACTGAATGAAATTTATTTGAGAGAAACCGAAATGTTTCCAACAAATCTATTATTTTATTATCACTATGGAAAATTTAAAATATAAACAACTTTAACTAATTAAAGATGTTATTGTTTTTTTAATAATTAAAAAACCCAACTTTTTTAATTTTTTTAAACAAAAATAAATCAAATAATCGAAAAAAAAGTAAAAAAAGTAAATGTATTTATTTTCCATCACTATTTACGTCATACTTAATTACTTTATTTAAATCATAGGTGATCATTGTCTAGCGTCTCGTAAATTTATGGTTTTTTAATCCTCATAAAGGACGTTTTTCCTGGCCTTGCATGCTTTGTGCTTTAGAAACAAATGAAATTTACTTTATCAAATCTCTTCTTCATCTGACTAAATCAACACAAAATTCACTCGAAAGACTTCACATCTTTCTTAAAATTGGATAACTTCAGACAAATCAGTTCAGTTTCGGTTTTTGTTTGATTGAAATTCATTTTTTTATTTAAGTATGTATACCGGAAATAACACAGGAATATTTTCAATTTTAAAAGATATTATGATACTCTGGGTGCTTCTGGAAATTATTTAAAATATTACAAAATACGACGACGAAATTTAATTTTCAAAGTTTAAAGACTAAGTTCAAAGAATGTGGACATGTTATTTGAAACATTCATACATTTTTCCATATTAAAAAAAATTAAATTGGCAATATTTTAATTTAAATAGATACACAGATTTAGATTTCCAATCTGGATATTTTAATTTAATTTTAATTTGTATACATCTACGAAATAAAATTTAATTAAATTTTAATCATCGCACGATTTTTGTCTAGTTGAAGAGATTAATTTTCATTTTGACGTATGTTCAATTAAATAATTACACAAAACTGAACGTATTTCTTGGTATTTTTACAAAATAGATAAAATACACCTTACACAAGTCTACTGAACAAAATTACTCTTTTTTTGCGAATAATTTTGCAAAATTTCTGAGATAAAGGCTTACAAGACTGATTCGATGAAAAAGTAAAGAGCACGATTGCATATTTCATACATATACACAATCTATGAACCTTCATATTTTAATCTCAACGTTCCTTTTCAAATGCTAAAAGTTATGGGTCACGTGAGATTAGGAAATAAAAAGGTTTTTTTTTTTTTTAATAATAAAAAGAAAAATTATTTTTACAAATTAGAGAAAACTTTCACTCATCAAGTTACCAAATATATTTCAGAATTGAACTAGAATATGATACATACATATTTTTGAACAGTTTTGTTTAAAAAAATTATGTTTTTGATAATCATTTTTCATCCAAATAATTATCTAGAAACATGAACAATCAAAGGTTTTCTTAATTTTAATAATATAATTTTGACTGTAATGGCAAAATAATTATTACGGATTTCACAAGTATATTAAAAATGGTTTAAAAAATATTGAAAAAAAGATAAATAAAGTTTCTGTTATAAGATTCTCTCTCTGTTTTCAGAGCAAAACCGGTTTTTATTGAAAGCGTTAAGTTCAAACATAAATTTAAATATTTACATTGCCTTGTGTTAATTTTCGTTGAGCCTAGATACCGCCGTAAGCATATTTTGCATGACTGGGTAATTTTGTTAACATCCGACTCGCGTGTGTACGCGTAGATTCTTATGCCCGTTGTGAGCAATCCGCATTGACATTGATTTACCTCTGCGCTTCTTTCACGTTCAACAGCCTATTTCGGTTTTGCCAATATCGAGTCACCCTTCGCATACCAATTGCGCTCTCAGTCTGAGGAAGGAATTCGTAAGCGTTACGCTGTTTAAATTTTACCTTGATTCTACACGGGTCACACCACTTCCCCGTTTGACCGTTATACAAATTCACTGCCCAATTTAACAATGTGAGGATTTAAGGCAATGTTTAATTACTCCGATACCACGAGGTCCATCTGTAATTCATAAATAATAGTTTTATAATATATTTTTATATATTGAGAGAGAGAGAGAGAAAGAGGGTGAGGGGGAGAGTGGTTAGGAGTGAGTGAGAAAGGGCGAGAGATGAAGAGAGAAAGAGAGAGAAAACAGAAATAGAAAACATGTGAAAATGGCACAGAGGTAGAGAACCATTATAGAAGTTATTCAGATATCGTGAATGTCCCTGAAGCCCTGAAGATGATCTCAGTAAAGATCGAAACGTTGGCACGATAAAGAAAATATTTTTTCTGAAACCTTCATCACACCAGACCGCATCTCACGATATCCGAATAATCATCGATTAATGATCACTAACCTCTACACATTACAGAAATTGATGACAAAGAGGGTAGAAAAATTTTGCGTGAAGGAAAAGAGAGAGAGAGAGAGAGAGAGAGAGAGAGAGAGAGAGTGAGAGAGAGAAGGACTAAGAAAAAATTACTAAATTTAACTTTTTCCAACATATAACACCATGCTATTTGGAATGGTGTAGTTATGATTTTACATTAACATAAAATCGGCTATAAAGAGAATTTGAATGAAAGAAAAACTTTTCGATATTTTCATCAAACATTCAGACGAATATATTCATCTTCATCAGGACTTTAAGAAAAGCACATCACTTTCAACGGTAAAACAAAATCGATTTATTATTTTTGAACTTATAAAACACTATTCCTGGGCATTTTAACACCAGAAGCACATAATTCTCACAATCAGACGTATTTTTATTTTATTTTAGAACATTTTCGCATGGAGCTATCACGCTAGCATCACTTTCGGTAAACTATATCTTATGTTAGTCAAATAAGTCCAACATTTATACTTTTTATTTTAACAGCAAACAAAAATAAAAATCACAAAAACACTGCAATAACTTTGAAAACAGTAAACAAAGAATTGTCGGCCTTAAGTAAATGATAAACTCGCATAGAAATGATTTTTTTTTTTTTTTTTGAACAAAAGGTATCATTGCTCAAAAAATACTATAAACATGATGATGGATTAAATGGAGTCATACATTCGCTGCCTAGATAGACTAGTGTATTTCTAGAAATACTTCACAGGTATTGAGAAAAAATGCCAATTGTAAAAAAAAGTATTTTTTTGGCCTTTCTATTTTTTCTTTATGTTTGATTCAAAAATTCCTCAATATATGTATGTAAAATCGTATCAAAAATATTCATAAAATGTTTGAGCAATTTCTCAAAAACATTTTTAGAGAAAGACTCCCAAGATGGGTAAAATTACTTTCATTTTTGTGGGGAAAAAAAATTTCATAAATTAAATTATTCTAACTATATGTGTGGTGATTAGTGACAGTTGGTCGATAATCATTCAGAAATAGTGAGATGTGGTCTGGTGTGATGCAGGTTTCAGGCCAACGTTTCGATCATTATTGAGATCATCTTCAGGGCTTGGGATTTACAATCATTGTTCACATTTAGCAAATTCATTTTCGATGTGGAAAAGTATTAATTAAATGTAAACCCCTAAAAATGTTTGTAAATCCCAGGCCCTGAAGGTGACTTCATTGAAGGTCGAAACGTTGGCACGATAAAGAAAATGTTTTCTGAAACCTACATCACACCAGACCGTATCTCACGATTTCTGAATAATTATTGTAACTATAATTCTATATCAGTATATTACCATATTTAGAAAATATGAAAATTCAGAAAGATCGAATGCACGAAAAGAAATTAAAATTGGGAAGTCGCATTTTGCTAAAGGTCCAAGAGACATGCTCTCCTTAAGTCATTTTCGATTATTTACACGATTTATCTTAGTATTATCGAGGTAAAATATGAAAAAATACAGCTTCAATCATAATGAATGCATGATAGCTTTCCATATTGGATTACTACTCAATGCTGAGCCGATTCTGTTCATTCACCCTCACGGTTTCTAAGCGAACAGTAAAGATAAATCGTGCACAAAAGTTATAGAAATTACAAAAAACTTTTTAGGTGTAGTAGGTAGAAACAAGTTATAGAACAAATGCCGATAGAATTTTCCAGTAGTAAGTAATCCATGATGTACAATTAAGGGAAGTAAAAAGGAACCTGGAGGAACAAACCAACATGCGCTGAATTTTTTTTAAACAATATTTCACAATCTTAAAATACCTTGATTACTGTTCGGCCTAGTTAAAAATAACTTTAATGAATCTGTCCGAAAACCTGCCGACGACGGGAAAGAGTCAACGAACGATGAAAAGAAGGGAGCACCGCCCACCGGTTCAGCCGGCTTGTCGCAGATGAGATCTTCCCTCAAAACCACTTGTTGCATTACCATAATGACATTCGCATTGCTACACAGGGTGCCGTCCTGTGCGACTCCGTCTGTCAAGAGCGAATACTAAACGCGAGCCAATATTTGAGGGAAAAATTATCGTTTTAATGCGTCCTTAGACGGTCGGCCTTATGGCCTTTTTTCCCCTAGTCATTGCCGTTCAAATGACATATGCGTACAAGCTCGTCGATGTTGCGACTTTGGCTGAGACAACGGTTGAAGCCAGACCGTGAGTCATTTTGCCGCGTATAAAATTCCCCGGATTTCGAACATGGGAATGGGTGATTTGGTCAATTTACACAATTCAGACATTCCGACAATAATTCTCATTGGAAAATTCCTATTTCATCAATATCAAACTTTGCCAACATGAATGCTCCGGTGATTTTATATCAATGTGGGTCCTGCTTGATACAAAATATAAACTAAATTACAGCGCGAAATGGATTCAAACTCGACAGAAATATAAAAAGACAAAGTCGCGTAATTTTGGTCGATTGTTCCAAACGTCTCTGAGATTTATTCCATTCAATGAATCCGTGTTAGAACGAACTTTTTTCTTCTTCCGAATCTGAATGGTTTGGGTAGGGGAAGTTTCAGCCACCTACTTCCTTCAGAAAAAAACTGAAATATAAAAAAGTAAATTCGCATTGTGTTTCTGTAGAGAGAAAA
>CM077105.1:14210296-14224246 GCA_039619505.1 Cimex hemipterus
TTTTTTTTTTTTTTTTTTTTTTTTTTTTTTTTTTTTTTTTTTTTTTTGCGAGGGTTCGCAACAGCAGAGGTTATATAAACCCTCAGGGTATCGGTGTTTTTGAAAAGAAAAACATTTGTAACTATGTCGGGTTCGAATGCAGGACCGCTGGATTCGAACCCGGGACCTTTACCTTACAGTGATGAGCGCCGTGTCAAGGACGAAACCTTGCAGCCACCCCCCCGGTATCTCTCTGTTGTTGATGTAAAAAGAGGCCGGTCTTTAATCTCAAGGCGTTCCTGGTTGTTGGAGGTAGCTTGGACATGATTCGCGCAGGTTGTGTTGGTAGGTCAGAAGTTTAAATGGTATATAGGATAGTACCAAGTATACTACCTTGCGATACACCGGCTTGTATCTGTTTGACTCCCGTGAATTCATTGCCGCACCTGGAACGGCAATCAGGTAGGTTCAATAAAAGGTATTAATGAGGTGATAGTTCAAAATCTACCCTGCCGAAAAAAAAGTTCACTCATACCACCCAACATTTGGTTAACCAATGTTTGACACTATTTGTTGGTACAGGTTTGTATAGGTTGATATAGGACTTTTTCAGGAAAATACACCTCTAAGATATTCAATTGGGGGCCCCGGTAGCCGAGTGGTTAGCGTGAGAGACTCTCGGCTAGTAGACCCCGCGGTCGTGGGTTCGATTCCAGCCGTCGCCTCTGGCCCTTTTTTCACGATACCCCTCCCCCCTCAAAAAAAAAACAAACACGCAATAATAAATATTTACAGAAAGTCTAGCTAGATATGCAATGTTCATGAGGCCATTAAATAAAAAATATAAAAAAAGTTATTCAATTTCAAACAGCAAAATATTCAATAGGGGAATATGCAGAGTGTAAGTGACATCTGAGAAATGCAATCAGGTAGAAAAAAAAAATGCGAATTATCATTTGCAGTTTAACTCTACGACCTTTGGGCTTTGCGAAGGAAGCCGTCGACAACCGGAATAAAATCTGAATCGTGAAATATTGGGCTTTATCCCTGTTCCATCGGTCTGGAACCTTGTAACAATCAAATCTCGATAAACAGGGGAAGATAGGAAATTATCCATTGCCTTTATTGTAACGATAAGGATTGGGTTAGCATTGGAAACATTTTGAAATATTGTTATTCACACGTAACAAAATGTTCTGTGTAAAAAAAATTCTCTTTAGCCTTGTCACAGCCAGGTAAAGTGAGTTAACCTTTTACAATTTATTCAAAAAGAAAGAATGGCGAAATAAAAGTGTATTTTTTTTGTTTTAGTTGGCAAATACTATCTCGTTTGACTTCTTCAAATCGGCTAGGTCTTTGTGTGCCCATAAACCATAATAATATTTTATTGCGTCATCATAACAGCGGCGTTCCTTCTCCAATTTGTCACGAGAAAGTCAAATAAATTGGATCCGCCCAAGATCCAGAAATGACTGTGGCTCTTATTTAATCCGGTGTAATTCAAAAGTTGATTCCCGCCGGTAAAGATAAGAAAGAACTCCTTTTTACCCCTATCAACGAAGCACCAATGAATCATGTTCTAATCTTCCTTTATAATTTAAAAACACTATCTGGCAAATCAGGAAGAAAAATAACAGAGAGAGATTTTTCTTTAAAGGGGGAAAAGTAGAAATGTTCGTTCGACCTTTTACTTGGTTTTGGCTATTATACATTGAAGACTGTAACCGTTCATAATTATCGAATCTTGTCATTAGGCCTCTATTGATCGACCAGGTGTGCTGGTATAGTCTATAGTTTTTCACTGTGTTAATCTTTCTACATGCTCCACCATGATTCCCAATGCTCCTGACAGACCGAATACGTTAGGATAAACATGTTAAGTTTAAAACAGAGCAAAAGGTCTTTAGAGCTTGAAATTTGAACCGAATAAAAAGGAAGTACGATTTTAAAAAAAGACAGATTTATATTTAAAGGAGGGAAAAGGTTGGCTGTGTTTATTGGACAATGGAGTTGCTGAAGACAAACAGTAAGCAGACAATACATCCGGTTGAATAAATACGAAACACCTACGCTGACTCTCGACACAAGTCATGTAACGCCCTCGAATTAATTTCAAATACGGCCATTATTCGGCCTATTGACCAACCACGCCGTGAAAATTGGTTTGAACTGAAATTGCGCAACATCAATGTAGATGATAGTAGGAGGTCATAGGTATGTTTAAATATTCGAAAAGCTTAGGAATGATACTTATCGTAATAAATCTTGAAATGATAGAACAGCCAAGACGTAACTGTTTCGACTAGCATAACTCGCGATCCTCGGCGATCCTTTTCGTCGAACGTTTTCGTAAAATCTCGCATGTTTTTCCTCTCGGCCCTGCATCGCTTTCTCCGGTATCAGCCTCGCATTGAAATCGTTTCCATGTTTTACTGCGATTATAAAGTTGCGCAACTATCGCCATCTGACTGTTTAACTTGACACATAATGCTTTAAGGGAGAGTCCGTGTCCCCGGCATGCCGATTGTCATCAAACGGCCCAAATGGGGAATAAATTGTGTATAAAGTTGTAAGAAAGTGTGATGTTCAAAGTTTAAAATAAATATAAAAAAGTTAGGCTTTTAAATAAAAGGTTTTTGTTTTTAGAAAGCAAAATTTGAACTTAGTACATTGTACTTAATTATAAACCACAGTGATACATATTTCTACTGTTGACCTTTGCTCGTTATAACTAATTTCTCTTTTCTTACAATGCTAAACCTTCGATCGTCATATTTTCAAGTTTCGAGCCTATCAGATGTGATAATCATCGTGAAACATTATTAAAATAAACAGTTCGGTCAGTTTGATCTTTCCTGTGAGCATGACTTAATTTTCCGACTGAATAAACTATAAGGCTGTATGTAATTCTGCGGTGTTCTTTAACTAACTCTTTTCCTACCATTTTGACCTGCCTTTTCTCGCTGGTAATAATATATAAATATATATAAATAATATGTAAAGAATAAACTTTGACTTGTGACTCTACTTGAGGTCTGTAAAATTTTTATTAACTTATTTCTTTCCGATCATTTTGGTTTTTCTACTCTCACTTCAAGTTCAATGTTTTTTTTTTTCTTTCTGATAATAGAATACTTTTAACAACCAAGCAGATTAAAAGTAGCTATGAAAAAATATAAATAATAAACGTTGAATTGTGACATTTCTTGTTGAGGTTGCAAGGTGATAAAAATTACCCTGGTCATTTCCGATTATTTTCATCAGTCAGCCCTCGTTCGAACATTTTTCTATTGTTTTTTATACTACGATTAAAATAGAATAAGATAATTAATAAATGTAGCAATAATGTAAACAATAAATATTTGATGAAGGGCGTCGGTGGCCGCAACGGTTTAGGCGTTGACATGACGCTCATCACTGTAAGGTAAAGGTCCCGGGTTCGATCCATAAATCCAGCTGTCTAGTGACTTATATGACTTATACATGTTTGTTTTTTTTCAAAAACACCTCTGGTGTTCCGAACTCTCGTTTTAAAAAAATTTAAAAAATAATCGGACAATTTGTTGTTGAGAACAAAGATAATGAATTTCCCTAATTCCTGCCACCCTCATTTATTGATTGTTCTTTCTATTGTACGTTTAAGTATTGTACGTACAGATTATACGTAAATGAGCAAAATTTTAAACAATGAACTTTGAATTTCTTTTTGAGATCTGTGAGACGAAGAAGTTGAACTTGGTTTTTTTCTAATCTTCCAGGTTTGCCTAAGTTCCATTTTATGGCCTTCGTGATTTTCGAATATTTCGGGCAGACAGAACAAGTTAGGGCAGAACTTTTTTTTTAAGGTAGTTCTCTAATTCTCTAATAAGCTAGGGTCTAGTAACTGTCAAATAATTCGGACAGACAGGACAAGTTAGGGCAGCCCTTTTATTTTATTTTTTTATATATTTTTTTAAAGGTTGTTCTCTAATTCTCTAATAATCTAAGTCTAGCAACTGTCAAATAATTCAGACAGACAAAACAAGTTAGGGCAGTCCTTTATTTTATTTTTTTAATATTTTTTTAAAGATTGTTCTCTAATAATCTAAGTCTTGCAACTGTCAAATAATTCGGACAGACAGGACAAGTTAGGGCAGCCCTTTTATTTTATTTATTTTTTTTAATTTTTTTAAAGGTTGTTCTCTAATTCTCTAATAATCTAAGTCTAGCAACTGTCAAATAATTCGGACAGACAGAACAAGTTAGGGTAGTCCTTTATTTTTTTAAAGGTAATTTTCTAATAAGCTAAGGTTGAAAAACTGCCAAATAATTCTAGTGCTACATTAAATTGTAACAATAACCAATGGTCTGAATAAATATTAATGCCAAACCGTAACGAGGAAACCGAAAAAGTAAAAATACAGGGCGTAGTTTGTTGTTCATTTTAAGATCATCTCCCGGTTTCGGCTGGAAATGTAAAAATTGTTGTAACCGTTGAGCACGTTGGGTAAATAATGCCTGGTTTTTTCTAATAAAAAAGATTCTTTTGTTACTTGGTAAATTTAGAGTAAAAATAATTAACCCCCGCATGGAAATGTTTCATGGTTTTTGTATTTTAATTGGCAACTGAGCTAATTTCCGCAGTCGACCTGGTGAAGGATCTCATCCACTGTTTAGACAATAACGCGGCCCTTTATTAGGGTCGCCCTGGGGAACCCGGTTTCGATTAGGAAGAAACCGTCGAAGGGCTGTGGACGAACGTTAATTAGGGACTTGCAATTTGGGTCAAGCCACGTCATTTTATTGGAAATGGCCCGATAAATACAGGGTACGGCTGTCTTTCGCCTGAACCCAACTAACTAATAAGTATCGGTAAAACGTTAGGTAACTTAATTAAATTTTTCAATTTCAATTTCAGCGTCTATTTGCCGTCTTTTAGTACTGAAAATGGAAGTAGTTCGAGTCGATGGTGGTAAGAATGGACCTATGGTATTTTTCCTCGGACTGGTATTCCATTATTCTAGCGTCTCACCTGGCCGCTATTAGAAAGATGGTCGTACATAATTTGATTCCTTTGACATTTATCCGATTCTTTCATAGGACAACGGCATCATTTAGGCAGACAAGAGGGCGCATGCCGTCGTCCGCCGCCCACGAAGACATTGCATCATATGCCCGCCCAGTCCAAAATCTAACAATGAATGGAAAATCCCCCCATTTCAATCTATCAGAAACATTGTTCTGAAAAGCCTGCTGATTTGGCAAAATGGGATGCTAAAGCTACTTGACAAATTGGGAGTCTCATACTCGTACATTTATTACAAATCCCTACTGGTTTTATATTTCGTATGTTTATCACAGATTGGTATTTAATTATGAAAAATTATATAAATTTACAATTGGGCCAAAAATCAATTTCACATATCACCAATACATTCTTAAACTAAAACATAAATGTTTTCATGATATTGCGAGTTAGCAGGGATCCTTGAAGTTTGCAATGTCACAGCTTCAAGTAAAATTTAATAATTCTTTATTCATCGAAGCAAAATTTGGAGGGCTCTCATTTAGGCCCTTTATTGTTTCTCTTCTTTAATTTTGATTGAAATTCTCCCTCTGGGTATGAACTTCTTGCTCTTTGCTTACAACGCTATGCTGTACCATGTAATCAATAATGATAATGACACAAAAAGACTACAAATCACTTTTCCCCATTTTAGTGATTGGTGCACACGAAATGGACATAAACGTAATTTTGATAAACGCTTTGACATGTCATTTTTAGACGCAATAAAAAAAGTCAATACATCATATTTTGGAAACACATTACAGTTACGAACTCTGACCACATTTGAAGAACTTGGTGTAACATATACTCATACTAAATTCACTAGATTTCCACTTGACCAATTAATATCTTTCAATTAATTAAGGTTTTTAGTTGAGTTAAAAAAGTCAGTGTCACGAGCGGGATTCGAACCCACGACCTTCGCGACTTGATACGCCGTTACTCTACCACTTCAGCTAGCGTGAATTGAATAATTACTACCATCATAATTCAGAAATCGTGAGATGCGGTCTGGTGTGACGTAGGATTCAGAAAAAACATTTTCCTTTATGATGCCTACGTTTCGATCTTTATTGAGATCATCTTCAGGGCCTGGGATTTACTTAGTTCAAATTTAACAAATACATGTAGGATGTCAAATACTAGAAATACATTGATCAATTTTAAATTTATTTTGTTTATTCGATTGATGATAAAAAATATTTTTTGCGTTAATTCACTAATTTCGTGGTCCGATTGACTAATTGATACATGACAATTGATTACGGTTTTTAGTGAGGTGAAACAAAGTTAATGGCACGAGAGCGATTGGAACCCACAACCTTCGGCTTGATACGCCGCCACCCAACCACTTGAGATAGGAAGCAGGTGGTAGAGCAGCGGCATCAAGCCGAAGGTCGTGGGTTCGAATCCCTCTCGTGCCAATAACTTTTTTTCAACTCAACTAAATACCTTAATTAATTGCATTGTTCACTTTTTTCTACATCTACTTGTATGTTTTAAATTTAAACAATGTTTGTAAATCCTTGGCCCTGAAGAAGATCTCAATAAAAAAACGAAACGTTGGCACGATAAAGGTTAGTCTTACGTTGGTTTTATTTTATTATTGTGACATGCCTAGACTATTCAGTATTTGCAGACTTTATTGATGTTCATGTGTTTTCCATTGGTTATATTTATTTCTAAACTAACTGCTTAAAAATTATGTCTATTTTTAGAAACCAAATTTTTGTAAGTTTGTGAAGTTGTAAAGACGATTTATCACAATTTGAATAAATCGGATGTTTTTTAGTTTTCAATAATTCACAAATTTACCCAAAATTTAAAAACAATCAGCCTATTTTTTAAAGGATGCGTTAAAAAAAATAAATGGCAGGTCGTAACACAAATTTCCGTTCAAGCCGGTGATAACTTCACACCGATGCATAAACCATCGATAAGAAAACTTAATATTAACCCATCTATCATTTAAATAATTATGCAAATGCTCTCTCTCTCTCTCCCTCCCTCCTACCTACCTACCTACCTACATACTTACCTACCTATCTACCTACCTACCTATCTACCACCTACCTACCTACATACCTACCTACCTATCTACCTACCTATCTACCACCTACATACCTACCTACCTATCTACCTACCTACCTATCTACCACCTTCCTACCTATCTACCTACATACCTACCTACCTATCTACCACCTACCTACCTACATACCTACCTATCTACCTACATACCTACCTACCTACCTGTCTACCTACATACCTACCTATCTACCTACATACCTACCTACCTACCTACCTGTCTACCTACATACCTACCTACCTACCTATCTATCTACCTACCTACCTACCGTAATGACCTGAGCGCCAATAATGTCACGTTCGTCCATTTAACTTCCTTAATTTGCCTCTTCTCTTTGATCTGTGCTGTGAATATGCATACTGAATTATTAATAAAATATAACTATCTGTGTCATTCTTTGCATGTGACTTTGCTATAAAAATAAGTCTTAGTCGTGGTTTTTGTACAGTGTTGATAAGAAATCATGTTTGAATTTTATTTTTACAGCTTAATTCTTCAAATTTATGTCGTGTGATGAAATAACGATTAAAAAAAATCAAAAATATTATTTTTTAATTTGGAAATAATCTATTAGTACGAAGATTGAAGCGAAAGTGGCCCCGAGACTTTATAATTGAGTGACGATTGAGGAGATTTCAGTTGTAAAGGAGTGTTGCAACTGAGCAACTCCTCCTACAAGAACCGTAAATGACAAATTTAGCATATATGAAAATATTGAATTATTACAATATACTTAGTTATAAATATCAAATAAAAACTAATAAAAGATCAAATTTGGCATGGTTCGCATTATGAATTATTAAAGCAATGTAGTTCCATGATATATGAAGAATATCGCTGTTAATATTTTTTTAAAGTGATTTAATGCGACAAATATGCGCACTAGTGCCTTATAAAGACCTCCGGTGCTGTAGAAAAGAAATTTGCGTCAGGGACAAAATACGCGGCCCACGTGATCTATTGCCCGATAGCGTTTTCCAATCGTGTGAAATTCGTAATCTTGTAAGCATGTGATAATTTTTATTCGGGTCCTGAGCCGTAGGATTTTCACGGATTAGACGAGAACTTCCTTGTGCGAAGGCGGACGGCAACCTTGACCCACGTTCCGACGAGGAATTATGCAACAAAAACCGTGAGGCACTCCTTGGTGAAAGTACCATCCCAGCCACAACTGGTGGACTCTCGCCGGCCCCGATGACTTCGCTCTCGTGCAGACGTTAAACAGATCCCGAGATGCAAATATCGTCTATGGTGTTTTTTATTTATTTACTTTATACAAGGTCTAACTGTATAAATCATTATATACAGAGTGAACCGGGAACAGACGTCAATATTTTAGAACAATATCCTCCAACTGATAAGTCCATAATGTGCAAAGTTTACTCAATTTTTTTCCGCGATATTTCAATTTTCAAGTTACTTCATCGTTTTACAACTTCATTCAATCAATCGCCTCGTATCTCATCGAGTACTACTTACAATACACCAACAAAAATTGAATTAAAAAACCCCTTGAGATTCTTCTTTTTTCAGTTAGAAAATAAACTTTTACCAGTTTCCTGTGTTTTTGTCTAAAGTTTAAGTAAGGCTTTTTTGGGTTGGTAATTTTAGACAGTTATAGCGCTTATTAAATTTTTTTCCTGCTAATAAACTTTACATTATACCTTGTACTTAATTTCTCAATGGTGTTAATTTCAATAAACTGTTGGAAGTAATGAAAAGCCGTTTAATTGCCAAAATATTTGATTTTTTTTATTATAATTATTTAAAAAAATATTCATTAAGGTTTTGAAATTTTGATGAAATCTAAAGAGAGAAACAGAAAGTACATAAAAATGACACTTTGGTCAAAATCTGAACAACAAAAAATCGATTAAAATCGATCGAAAAAAATTAAAAAAAAAAAAACATCCTTCATGTTGTCCTTTTTATATCAAATTTCTTGTTTATAAGAAATTAAATATACATAAAAATATAAATCATAAAAATAACAAGTAATTAAAAGGAAAAAAATCTGAAAATGAACCCTTTAGGATTGCGTTCTTCAAGAACGTGGAAAATTTGAACATTACATTTTTTTGAAACTTTTGTTTTCTAAGTTGCCAAACTTCTATTGCACTTCCCCCACTTTTAGCAGATTATTTAAAAATAGTTTTAAAAATTAATTTTGTATCTGATCGTTTACAATTTCAACATGCCTTTGTAAAACGTAATAATTGGAGTTCAATTATTAATATTGTTTTAAATTCTGACAAATGTTCAGTTATGAATTTCAATAAAATGAAATATCCTATTTAATTTACCTAAGTTATATCAAAATCGCTTCTAATCAGACCTGAAATACTGAAGAGCGTGGCAGTCAGATAAACTTTCATAATGACTTTAATAAAACTATCGCTAAGGCAAATAAAGCTTTACGATTTATTACCTGCCATTGTAAACTTTAAATGATTTAGATACGCTTGAAAAAATGTATACACTTCCACTATAAGACTATATATTAAATTTCTGCTCTTTGGTCACCCTTTCAATCCGCCCGTATCGAGTCCCATAGAAGCACTTTAAAACAAAGAAAGATTTTGCGCGTGATGTATTACAGAAAAATCGGAGAATATAGAGATAAACTCATCGTTAATGTCGGATCTAAAAGTGACGACTGTTCTGTACAGGAGGAAATTCTTCGATTGCTTGACATTATGTAATTTATTACTAATTGCCCTTATCTTAACTGCTTAACCGAGTTAATATTCATTTTCCATCTTACCATTCCAGAAATCAAATAATGATCTACATTGATTATTATGTCGTAATATTAATTATGTCAAATTCGATTTGATTGAATATTCAGAAATTCTGATTTCTATCTGGTGTGATGTAGGTTTCATAAAAACATTTTCTTTACCGTGCCAACGTTTCGAACTTCATTGAGTTCATCTTCAGGGATCAAAGTGTTTGCTTTCTGAGTAATTGTGCCATTCTTGCGTGTCGTGTGGAGAGTGCCCAATTTTAATTTCTAAACAGCAAAAATATGTCAAATGCTTTCCAAAATGTAGATATATCTAATGCCAATTTAATAAAACTTCGCAAATTAATAATTAAATATTATTAATAATGAAAATTAAATATTGTATAATTAGGAGAAATACATAGTTGTAATGCATATTTGAAATAATTTCAAGTAATTATAAATTGTTTTAGATTTTTTATTATAAATATTCCTAAATTTATTTTTTCATTATAATTGTAATTGGGGAAATCGTAAAATAGAAAATAAACATTGTTCCTTCTCGTAGGTTTTTTAGTGCTCTTTCTTTTTGCCTAATCAAAATTACCGCAAATTACAATTTTATCAGGTATGAGAGACCGTTAGTCGATAACTATCGGAAATCGTGAGATGCGGTCTGGTGTGATGTAGGTTTCAGAATAACATCTTCTTTATCGTGCCAGCGTTTCGAGCTTTATTGAGATCATTTTCAGGGCCTGGAATTTACAAACATTGTGTAAATTCAACAAATATGTGTAGCTAGTAGAAAAACGTGAATTTATACAATGCAAAAAATATATTTTTTTATGTTGAGTCAAAGTATTTCTACTCACTCAAAGCGTTTTCTGCTTGATAGCTTTCAAAAACTTCGGCTTTTTTCCACACTCTACATGTATTTGTTAAATTTAACCAATGTATTTCAATCCTAAGCCCAGAAGATGGTGTTAATAAAGATCGAAACGTTGGCACGATAAAGAAATTGTATTTCTGAAACCTAAATCACACCAGACCGGAATAAGTATAAATTGTGGTAAGATTGAAGTAACAAAAAAGTGAAATACTTCGATTACAATTAAGATTCAGTGTTGGGACAATAAAGAACTTTCAGACCAATTCGACCTGGAGGATAACCTCCTGATTGATGTTTGTACATCCTGCATACCACAATTTTATTTATGTATAATACGCATTTATACATACGTAACGCATACGACCGAAGTAAACGAATATTCATTTTTCAATATAATCTTGGATCTACGCAATTTTAAGTGAGTAAATTACGTGATGAGTCATCGAAATTAGCCTCACGTACAGCTTATTTCCTGACGGCTCGTAAAATCCGATGTTGGGCAATATATGACAGCATGAGAGCTTTTTTGAGAGTCGATTCTACTATTTCACAGCTAAGGTAATCACGGATAAATAACGGTATTTTACCATGGTAATCTGTAGAGTGAAAGATTAAAAATCGAGTGAACATGTGCTAATCACGCCTTAACACTTTTTCCCTTGAAAAAAAAAAAACTTTTATGTATTAAATTGACTAATTCCCCGGTACGCTTGACCATTAATACATTAAAATTAATTAAGGTTTTGAGTTGATATAAAAATTGAAAAATGGCAAAAAGGAGGGAAAATTTAAAGATTGGGGATTGGAAGTTGATGTCAGAGTGGATCGAGGTCATGATAGCTTAAGTGGAAGGCGTATCAAGCCGAAGATCGTGGGTTCGAATCCCGCTCGTGCCATTGACGTTTTTTAAATTAATTGTTTAACTTTAATTAAAATTAAAAAACAAACAAAAAACAACGGAAAGGCTATCTGATGACAACAGGTAGCTTTTGTTTGGTGACTTGGACTTTCAGGTTCCTGATGCCGTTGCCAAAATCCACCGAGGACGGTCCAATTGTTAAAACCTTCCCGCCTAATTCAGCCAGTCTAGGCACGTTTCCGATCATGTATCAGGGTAATTAGACCGTTGGTCAAGTTGTGGAACCGTGTCGTCGAAGGTTACGGCATGAATGCAAATCGGGATCCCCTCTAGCACCGGTTATTTGACGAACGGCACTGATCTGCTTGGTGTAGGTCAGACGGACACCGGGCCGGACTCTTGCCAAAATGCGAGTGGATCGACTAACCCCGAAACCGGCGACGGTGGGATTAATTCGCGAATACTAACACCAAAAAAAACCTCATGTTAAAATATAAACTACTTATAGAAATTACTAATAACAAAAAATGTCTCAGCTGTGTCAAAGTAAGAGTAGTAGGTCAGTAAAGAAACATAAAAAATATAACCCTTTTTGCAATTTAAAAGTTACTCTTTTGCAAATTAAATTGCCCATTTTGCACATTAAATTCCCCCCTCAATCAGACAAGCGTGCAATTAAAATAGTAATATGAATTAAATGAAAGTTTAGCTCTGTGCTTAAAAAAGGAACATTCCTTGAATTATATTTCTTCCTTTCTGTTTGAACATATTTGTATTTCAACAGTTTTACAAACAAATTAGTAACTATTCAACTAAATTTTTTTCATAATTTATTAAATTAGAAAGCAAGGAGTTGAGATAGTTTGCCTTGAAAGTACAGTGAATAATTTTTGAATTTAATAATTAATTAATTATTAAACATTTCTTCTGTCTTCGATAGCAAAAATAATGTAATATTAAACAAAGTAATAATGATAGATGAAACAAATTAATTGCCAGTCTCAAAGTAGGACTTAGCTGGTTATGTTGTAAAAATAGTTCGACTTAATAGACCCGCACAACCTAACGGCTTGACGGGTTTAGCGGCGTTTCTGGTTTTGTGATTCCGGGCTCATAACATAAGCGTTTTACATTACACCCGTTAACACTGATTTAATTGTGATTTGTCTTCTATTTTACAGACGTTGGTCGTGATAGCATTAGGACAGGAGCTTGATAACGAGAATAGCTTACGAGTAACTCATGGCGATAAAGAAGTAGTTGTGGACATCGAAGATGCGAATAAAACCCAGTACCACGAACAAAATTTCAATACGAGTAAGTATTCAATGTATAAATAAGTTTGATAATTAATGTTAAACATATTGTTTTTTAAATTTAGATTCATACGTGTTTGGATACGAAGTTGGACCTGACGGACAATTTCATCATGAAAATCGAGGACCGGACGGAGTAGTTTACGGATGTTACGGATACGTTGACCCGAATGGTATGCCACGTGCAACACATTACGTCTCTGACGGATGGGGATATCGTGTAGTCACTCCGGGAGAGGACGTTGAGTTGTTTTTGGAGCCGCACAACCCTGAAGATGAAAACAATGTCGAAAACCACGGTGAAGGAGAAGAACACCACCATCACCATCATGGAAAAGTGACCCCCTGGGGAGAGTTATACTTCCCCAAAGGATGCGGAGGAGGCGCACCCAAACCAGGACAGCAGGGAGTAGAAAAGCCTGGTAAGATACATGAATACATTAATAGATATATAGGAAAATTATTGAACAAATTGCCGGCAAATGTCAATGATGAATTGTGACGTAGGTTCTGTTCAACCTGGATACCCTGGTCAGCCGGGCCAACCGGGACCCTCTGGTCAGCCTGGACAGCCTGGATACCCTGGACAGCCTGGACAACCTGGACAACCTGGCAAACCAGGATACCCTAGCCAACCTGGACATCCCGCACAGCCTGGATACCCAGGACAACCCGGACAACCTGGATCAACTGGTCAACCTGGACAGCCTGGACAACCTGGAAAACCAGGATACCCAAGCCAACCTGGACATCCTGGACAACCCGGATCAACTGGAAAACCTGGACAACCTGGATACCCTGGACAGCCCGGACAACCCGGATCACCTGGTCACCCTGGACAACCTGGCAAACCTGGATACCCAGGACAACCTGGACAACCTGGATCAACTGGTCACCCTGGACAACCTGGCAAACCTGGATACCCAGGACAACCCGGACAACCTGGATCAACTGGTCACCCTGGACAACCTGGATACCCTGGACAGCCCGGACAACCTGGACAACCAGGATACCCAAGCCAACCTGGACATCCTGGACAACCCGGATCA
>CM077105.1:14228571-14242037 GCA_039619505.1 Cimex hemipterus
GATACCCAGGACAGCCTGGCCAGCCCGGACACCCAGCTCAACCTGGATACCCTGGCCAACCCGGACATCCTGCACAACCCGGACACCCTGGATATCCGGCTCAACCCGGATATCCTCACCCCGGGTATCCCTCTAATCCTTCAGTAACTGTCGTCGCTTATCCAGTTCCAATTGTACCCAGCCCTGGTTCATGTCCTTGCTACTTGGTTTCACCCAACGGAACGGATTCGAACGTAGGCACATCCATGACAACCTCGCCTACTCAACTCCCTCCTAACTTTCCTCAAAATGCTGTCCTCGGATACGTCCCCGTAGTTTTCTTCCCCTATTGTCCCGGTAACTCAACTTCCGAAGAAGACGTCAAGCCGATGTTTCCCTCGGCCGTCGCTGTGCCCTATCCGTGTTCGCAGTGCGCGCCTTCATCTTCTCCGCCGATGTACTTCACGCGGAGAGGCAGAGGAGACGTCAAATTTGCCATAGACACTCTAAATAAAGAATTCGGCTCTAAAATAAAAAGAATCCGAGTGAGGAAAGTTAAGAAAGAAAATGACCCCGAGTCGAGTTGACGCTCTTGATCTTGTGCTTGTTTGTGCCCGTCCGCCAGTTAAGATACATAAAATAGCTTTAATTTTTAAGATGTCTATTTAAACAATAACTGGTGGATAGCCACATTTTTAAATGAAATCTCACATCATAAGAATAATCTACGATCATTCTTTTGATATGAAGAGGATTTATTAAATTTACATTAAGTCGCCTGGCCATTCTTTTGTATTCTATTTATAATAATGTTAATAAAACTTTTTTGATAGTTTAATTGAAGTTTTTTTACAATTTGCTTTACATGTTGTGAATATCTTACGAGGAATGTGTTGTACCAAAAGGGAAAGGGTAAATATTAAGTATTGGAATCAATAACTTCATTAAAAGATTCCCCCTCATAGGTTGTTGAAAATGAACGCTATGTTGAACGTACAAAAATCAAGACTTATAACAAAACTAAATATTACCCAAATAAATACTATAAGAAAATAAATAAAAATAGTGATTAATTTGTGTGCCACATATTGTTTAAATAAATGTTTAAAATTAGGAGGGAAATCAAATTATTTTATATTATTCTCCATTTTACATCTTTTTATCTTAAATTACTGAAACCAATGTACTTTCGTCTCCTTTGTCGGAACTGTGTAACACTGTAGTATTTAAATTTAAATTTAAATTTAAATTGTGTTTTGTTTCATTTAGACGGTCTTTAAATTCAGAAAATTTCTTCAATTCGGGCAAGTGTTCTTTAACTCTCGTTTTAATTTCTCTGCCGCTTTGCCCCGTATATTTAACGTAGCAATCATGACGATTAAGTTTGTAAAGCCCACTTTTTGACAAGTTTTCAACATTGTTTTTGTGTTTTAAGAGGGTTTTTCTGTGTGAACACGCACCACTAAAAGCTACTCCAAACCCTCATAGTTTAAGAATTTCCCTACATTTTCTGTTAGTTTTCGAAACTATGGAAAGCTTCGAAAGCCTAATGTAAAAAATGATATATTAGACCTCTTAAATATAAGACTACAGTCTAATTAAGACTAAAGGGGACTCCATTATGCCCATATTGCGGCGAAATATTCATGGAAACCTTTGAAAAAAAAATCGTTCAAATCAAATAATAAATGTATATTATCGGGAACACCATCAGATCTAAAAGAATTCCTCCAACTAATTAAGTCATTATACCGTTGTATAAGTTTTCATTGAAAATAAATAAAAATGGTTGTTTAGAATGTTTTGATTTAAAAATGTTCATAATAAGTAACAAAATTGAAATAAACTTAAATAGAAAGTCACAACTACAGACATTATTATTAATTAAGGTTTTCGGTTGAGATAAGAAAGTCAATGGCACGAGCGGGTTTCGAACCCACGATCTTCGGCTTGATACGCAATATGGTTGAAATGGGAGGTTAGTGTCCAAGTGGATAGAGGTCTAGCTAAGTGGTAGAGCAGCGGCGTATTAAGCCGAAGGTCGTGGGTTCGAATCCCGCTGGTTACACTGACTTTTTTATCTCAACAAAAAACCTTAATTAATTGAAAGATATTAATTGGTCAAGACCACGAAAGTATAACAGAAAATATTAGGTTGCTAGTAAAAGCAATAAAAAAATTAACTTTAAAAGAAGCAAAATTCAGCCACTTTACCAAAAACGAATCGTTAGGCTTTTGTTGATTGCCATATATTGAGAAGTAGAACATCAGAAAAAGTAGGTCACTTCTGAAAAGGAAAGATTTTACAGTAGCTTTTAGAGGTTCTCTTAGAAATATCCTACCCAAACCTAAAGTCAATGTTGACAACCTGTAAACAAATCGGGGTTTTATAAAGTTAATTCTAATTATTGCGATATTAAATATATAGAACAAAGCGGCAAATAAATTAAAACGAGAATTAAATAAAACTTGTCTCAAACTCAAAATTGGTATATCTACCTCCCCCGGATGGCTTTTAGACAATTGACCTAGCCCCCGATGCTATCTAATAACATCCCTTTAACAAGTCAGAAAGCACTTGTATTATTTTATTACGAACTTCCGGATCTTTTGATGTAAATGCTCCCAAGTTGTGGCATTTCCTTCTTGAGAGTTTCCCCGTAGTCAAAGGCCAGCTTTTGAATACTTACGCATCACGCAGAAAGGCCGATTCGCTTGTTTGATCAACTGGAAGAAATCCAACCCTCGTACTTTTACCTAAGCTGTTTCATACTTGGTGTTATTCAGTATTCAAACATTCACATGCATTGAATATTCTTAATTTGCATATCTTCAATGAAACGCGGTTTTTCATCAATTATGACAACTGGGAAAAGTGACGGGATGACAACACCTATGATCTACATCCACTGCGTCACGCGTTTAGGTTAGCTACATATATTTTTTCTTTTTTTACGAGTGTTCGCTCCAGCAGAGGTCATATGGGGGTTCGTGTAGGGTTCGAATGCAGGGCCGCAGGATTCGAACCCGGGACCTTTACCTTACAGTGATGAGCGCCGTGTCAAAGACTAAACCTTGCGGTCACCGGACTTAACCATACTACAAATGAGGAACGTAAACTAACAAGGATAAAACAAATTCCGGTTACAAAAACAGATTCCAATTTTATATCCTGCATTACGGGTTATACTACAGAAGTTGTTGACTGCTTTCCCGTTTTTCTATTTGGTAGAGCGTGGATTCCGTGGTGTTACGTACGTCATCACAAAAGAAAGAAACCTATTAGAAATTATACACTCATAGGATCATCATCACGTTCATCCAAGTCATTATTTTTTACAGTTTATTTTAAACAAATTCGATTAATATTTTTCAACAATTTTTTTTTAATTTGTAATTTTTATATTATGCATTTAAGTCTTTTTCACTTGGGGGAGCGTGGTCAATTTTTGACTATAGAAAGGGGTTCATGCGTCAAAAAAGTTTGGGAACGACTGGTTTAAATTTTAAACACGTATTAACTGTGCGCTTTATGAAGCGGGAGAATTTTTTTCATTTTTTGGCCTCTTGCTCGGCACTGATTACAATATTTTGGACGAGAAGGTTCAATTAACATTCGTATACAGTTCCTACAATTCTGTTTTCACGATTTTTCTGTTACTTTTTTTTTGGGGGGGGGTTGATTCAATGATTGAAATTATGAGCATTCAATGGGCAATTATGCGTCTGAGCGAAGGACAGATTTAGCAATGCACCAAAACAATTAATCGGATAGCGGAAGAGAAGAGGGGCCGTGAGTTAGGGCGAAGGGCGGAGCGCATGCCCTTCCCAAGGAGAGCCGCTACCCAGCCGGCATTCACGATCGCGACTCTCGCCCGGTTGGGCGCCTTTTCCTTTAACATTACGTTTCGACACGACGTCTTGAACACCGATCGTAAGTATAACGAATCAGAATTATTTCTACAACACAACACCGCCCTGAAACGAAACTGTCACAACATCGAAAATTATTTTTTAAAAATTTAATTCTTTTCCACTCGTGCTACTAGACCCTATGAAACGTTTTCCAAAAATATAGAAGTAAATAAACAAAAATCCTTAATTTCTCCTTTCTATGCAAATTTGTTATGAATTTTCTTCAAGCTGATAAATTTTATTATCTATTATAATTTTTTCTCAATTTGGTAGTGAACAAGAAAAAAATTGATTACGCGAGAAAAAATGAGTCAAAATAAGTTTTTAGGCAAATAAAATTTTAATTGATTACAAATCGTCGTTCCTTGCAGTTCTTTGTTATCTGGCTAGAATATGGACTGTGCAAGAGCGAAAATATGAGCGTAAAAAAATTTATGATTATTGGACATGAAGTTCACTTCAATTGTACAGAAATCTCACCCTATTAGATACTAAGACGGTTTTTGAAAAATATCAATGAAAATGAAATTATTTTTTCAAGTTGGCAATGATGAAGAGCAAAGGTTTTTGCATAACCGAAAAACATTAGTCAAAATAATTTTTTGGGTAAATTAAATTTTATTTGATTACAAATCGTCTTTCCTTGCAATTCTTTGTTATCGGGATAGAATATAGACTGCGCAAAAACGAAAATATGAGCATATGAAAATTTAAGATTGTTGGTCATCAAGCGCAATTTAAGCGTACGCAAAACTCCAGTGCGATTAGATTCTAAGCCGGTTTTCGAAAAATATAGAAGAAAATAAATGAAAATTCTAAATTTTTCCTTTTTATGCTACGTTCCATTATTCTCTCCACGCTGATAAGTTCATTTATATCTTATTTTTTCAAGTTGGCAATGATGAAGGGCAAAGGTTTTGAATACCCCGGAAAAAAATGAAATTTTATTTGATTACAAATCGTCGTTTTTTACAATTCTTCATTATCGGGCTAGGATATTGATTGATTGAGCAAGAACGAAAATATGAGCGTAAGAAAAACCATGATTTTTGGTCATCAAGTGCTTCTAGATCCTAAGACGGTTTTCCAAAAATATCGACGAAAATAAATGAAAATCATTAATTTTTACCCTTGATCCTATTTATTTTAAATATCATCTTCAGTTTGATAAGTTCATTTACATCTTTTTAATTTTTGATGTCGGCAATCATGAAGGGCAAAATTTTTGACTACTCGAGAAAAACAGGTTGAAAATAAATTGAAGTCACTTTTTAGCCAACTATAAATTTATTTATTTATCAATCATCGATCTTTGTAGTCAACACTAATTAAATTTTAAATCTATTCCTATTAATGAATAATGTAAATGTATTAATATTAGGAATATAATTAATAATTAATTGAAAGGTGACCGTAAAAAAATAATTTTCATGACACACTCTTACAAGAGTGGAAATTTTAAAGAATAATTAACATGAGTAAATATATAATTTTTATTTAGAATTAACTAATATAATAATTTCAATTTTTTTACGTTTATACATTTATTTTTTTTATATCAAACGTTGTTCTGTGCAAATAAATTAAATGATTGCTCTTATCATGGTAGACATACACCAACTTGTAAGGAATAGATTGAAAAAAAAATATATCGACATGACAAAATGTGGAATTACGGTACACAAGTGCGACCAAAATATGCGGAAAATTAATTTTTATTGCCTACTCGCATTAAAACAAATACATATCAGACATTTTCAAAAACAAAAAAACACCCTTGATCGTGTATATTTCTGATATACTTTAAACTAAGTATATAACAATGAGAAATTTGGAAAAATCAAAACTCCTCTTGCCACTGTATGGTTTGGAAAGAATTTTTTTCCTATTAATAACGAAATGTTTAAAAATTTAGCGTATTAAAATTTAAATTTCTCGATACACTCGTTCATAAGTGAATTGTAAACAGTCGGAAATTTTAAACCAAGTAAAAGTCATTTGGTCACATTAAGTTATTTTTGCAAACCTGTTGTCGTGATTATTTATTTATGTATTGACGGTCTAATTCCCTAATTAAAAACAGTTAACAAAGAATATGGAAAATTTTTAAGACTAAACAGTACCGACAACGAATATTTATTACGTATTGTTTAAATTGTAATTTTTAAGGGACATTACATTTTTACAGAAATCATCTATTAAAAAACTATTTATATTTATGCAAAAACGGTGAATAATAAAAATAACTAGTGGCACACATATGAAAATAAAATGTTTTCCTGGAGGGGTGTGTAGTGATAGTCCTAGTTAATGTAATGTCCTGGAATTTTAAAGAAATTGAATTTTTTTTTAAATGTCAGAAAAGAGCATTATTTATCATGAAGTGTTCTGGAAATGTACAGAAAAGGCGATTTTTTAAACTGCAATACCATCAAACAATCATCAGAGCATAAGGAATTTTTCAAACTGAAACTGCTATTCTACGGGATGAAAAAAATAATTTAGAATTTATTTATTAGGATTATTGATCAAATTGAACGTTAAGATATTTAAATTGATTTTTCTTGACTCTTGAATGTGAGTAAATTTAAAGACGTAGGGAATTTTAAAGAAACAACATTCATTGCGTTGTATCATTTTTTTTTTTTTTGTAAAAAACATTCTCATTTTAAAAGTGTTTTCGTGATCTTGCTTGTTAATAAACGACAAAACGTTTTGTTTCTTTTCGACAAATCATCAAGTTTACCTAAATTCTATAAAGATTTTAAATGAAAGAAAAAAATGTTTATACAATTTAAAGGCAATAATAAATATGTGTTTTTAGTGACCGACAGATAAGTTGTTTCATAATTAGTTGAATTTATAATCCAGTTCAATAAGTAAATAATACGAAAAGTTAAAATTTTTCCGTCCTTAATTTTTGTTTTTGTTCTGAAGTTGTTTAAACAATAAACGCAGTAAAAGCTTGGCATGATGTTGGGAATTTATCGGATTCCGACAAAAAATTCTCTTGCATGGTAAACATTTTGTATTTTCTCATGTCCATATTTTTGTTTTAGATTCATTTTTTACAATCTCCATTACAATCCATAATCTGATCTAATTTAATTTTTTTTCTGTGGCAAAGAACGACGGTAGATAAATAAAATATATTGAAATGTTTGAAAAAATCCTCGAATTTGTTACGACCTGTTTTTTGCAAGTTAATTGTAAATTTCAAAAATATGTACAATGTAATTCTTTCTTATTTACTTATTACTTTATTTAAAATTGCCTATGAATTTACAATCCACTCATGAAGATACTTTAACACAAAATCAATACACATAACTAGTACCATACTTTATGCCCTGAAGATGACCCGAATAAAGGTCGAAGCGTAGCACATAGTTGAAAAAGGTGTTTTTCTAAACTATCTCATTCTTGACCGCTCCTCACGACCTCAACAATTTCATAAACAGTCTATTACACCATTTTTTGTTTAAAATTAGCTTTAAACTTTACAACTAACTTGCCACGATCTTACACGAGTGGTTTGTAAACGGTAGGTAATTTTAAAGAAAGTAAATAAGCATTACATTATTTTTTTTATAAATGATGAAATATTATATTTTTTTATATTAACGTATAATAAATAGGTAGTAATAAATTCGAGTATTTTTTTCGGACATATCAATATATTTTTTATCTATCATCGTTCTTTGCAATAAAAGAAATTAAAAATTATTGTTATCAAGCTAGATTATCGACTGTACCGGAAAACGTAAAAAAAAAAAACAAATTAATAAAAAATAAGGAATTGAGGAAATCCAAAATTTTTGGCTTGCAAGAGTATTTTTTTAATTGGCCAATTTCGGCCACAAACTAAAAATTTGTACATACTTACTTTTTTTTTTTTTGTAAAAGTTGGTTTTTTATCAAGTGTCATATTATTCTTTATAAAAATTTAATCTCCTCTTGATTTTATTCACAGTTAATGCGATAAAAAAAAATTTGAAAGCTGTATTGCTTTACTTTCAGAACTATATTGCCAACATTTAGAATTATGTCATTACGAAGGAGAAAAATTAAATCCTTAAATAAATAAAACAACTCCAATGGTTTGTTTTATGTCATTCCTTTTAATTTTTTTACATAAGCAACCCGTACAAAAGTTACCAGTAGAACGGTAGAAAGATTTCAAACTTTTCGTGATCTTTGAAAAAAACAGAAGTATTCGTTAAGAATGCGAAACTTTTTGAGGAAAAAGTTTTTTTTTGGCAAAAAAAATACATCGATGTGTTTGTGGTTTACAGAAAATTAATATCAATTTTGTATGTTAATTTAAAAAATAACGTACTTTTCTATGTCACCCGGTCACAAATTGTTTCAATATCTATGAGCCGATTATGGCTGGTTGCCAAATACAATTTGGTCGTATTGACAAAGCGATTTAGCAAAATAGGTGTAATTACATTTTAACCAAAGATTTGTCTTATTGTTTTTTTTTCTTCGAGGTAAATATCGAAAATATTTTAGCTTAATTCGCTTCATCGCTCTGTCCAAACATATTTATTTCAATTCTTCACAAAAAATTTAATTACCAAATTTGTGAGTAGAACCATCTTCTACACAAAAAGTAAACGTAATACACACTCACCCCACCTAAGATGTTACCAAGTGAGGATCGACCTTGTGTGTTTATTACGTAATTATCAGGTCCTACGTCAGAATCGGAGTAATTCCGGATTTCATGTCAAGCTTTAGTTCATTGTATAAACCTCTTGTTCCGAATAAACATGAAAATTAGAATCGAAAAATCAACTTTTCATACTATTTACTTATTGAAGTGGATTATAATTTCTTTTCAGGGATAGAATATTGATATATAACAATGTAAATATAAATTATAACTACAAATTAACTATCAGTTAAATGTTTTTATAGTTTTTATTGGTTGTTGATTGGCCAGACGGATGTACGGTCACGGCACGCGCCCACCCGTCGGCGCCGCCCACCGAGTGTCTATCTCCCACGCATTTCATCCTCTTCATGCAGGTGCATCAGGAATATAAAATCATTAACAACGCTTAAAACACTATGGCCGATCTCACAGTGTTCCATATTTGGTCAGGTCTTATATTAATATACACGGTAAAAAAAACAAAAAAAACATTTGGTTCACCATTTCGTTGTATACCGGAAAACCCCTGTGCAAAATGACTTTCTGACCTCATTCTGCAGAAATAATCTACCGAAGAAAATTCCCCGTTTATTCCGGGGAATAAATAAGATAAATAAAATTATACAAAATAAATAATTAAATAAAATTACGGATTACGGCAAATCATAGGTGCCAACCTTTGGTGTCGACTGTGGTTAATTTTATGCACAAAGCACTCACAATTACAATGATTTGTACAAATACGGGAAAGGGAAGGGGAAAGTGTTGCACTGCATTGTAGAAAACCCAGGGATTAGCATATTTTCCGAGAATAAAGATTTGTAAACGCATCCCGCCGTTGCTCAGAAATATCAGGAGGGAAATTCTCTTATCCATTTTTCATTTAACAGGCGTTTTGTGTCTTTTTTTAAGCGAATAATCAGAAATATCGCAACGCCCTCGAGTTCAACAGACAACTAATTTTAGTCGATGGTCTCACATGGAGTGTTGGTGGAAGCAGTTCTATTTGTTCTATTATGTGCACGTAAAAAGTACAGAATATGCGTTTTTAATATTCACATATCTTAAACCAGGGGTGCTCAAACGGTCGATCCCGAGTGCTTTTTGAGTAGATCTCGAGAAGAAACAAATTTTTAAAAAGTAGGTAGGTAACAACATCCAAAGCCACTCCTTAGTTAAGTTTAACACCATATGTAACTCCTTTGTTTTGTAACAACCAATAAACTCGCAATTTTGAATAACTATGAGTTTTTTAATTGATATTGTAGAGAAGAACCTAACTAAACCTAACCCAAACCTTGACTAAAATAATGTACCTATATTGTGCAGATAGCTAATATCTCTGCTACGGTACCTAGGTAGGGTGTATCGTGTATGTACGACAACCCTGCATCATACACACTTGCAGCCTCTCAGAGTCGATCGTAAGTAGTCTAAAAATATTGAGCTAGATCGCCAGCAGTTCAAGTTTGAGCACCCCTGTCTTAAACAAAATGTGATTCCATTACAAATTTTAAAAACAAAAACTTCCATTTGCGCTGTATGATTTGGACAAACATTGCTATTTTGTTTAAACAAATTAAGGTATTTAGTTGATATAAAAAAGTCAGTGTGACGAGCGGGATTCGAACACACGACCTTTGGCCAGATACGCCGATGCTCTACCACTTGGGCTATCGCGACTTCGATCCAAAAATTACTGATGGACTTTATCAGGTATGTTTCTAATCCTTTAAATGTCACAAACGATGTTAGTCCGTGTCCGCTGTAATTTTCGGGGTGAATCAAAAAAATATTTAAGGGTAATAATACTAACTACACTAGTTTTCGTGGTCCGCTTGGCCTAATAATATCTTTCAATTAATTAAGATTTTTAGTTGAGATAAAAAAAGTCAGCGTCAAGAGCGGGATTCGACCTCACGACCTTCGGCTAGTTACGCCGCTGCTTGAGTTGTGACTTCGATCACCTCGGACACTATGGGAAGTGTCCGAGTGGATCGAAGTCAAGAAAGGTCATGCGGTAGAATAGCGGCTTATCTAGCCGAAGGTCGTGGGTTCGAATCCCGTTCTTGACGCTGACTATTTTATCTCAACTAAACACCTTAATTGAAATATATTATTTGGTCGAACAGATCACAAAAACTATTGAATTTGCCAATAGTGATGCCTTAATTGAAATTTAAGAATATAACAAATTAATTTTCTTCGCATATTTTACATGAGTGAACCTCAAACCGTGGGAAACGTTAAAGAAAGTAATAAATATTATATTACATTATTAACTAGTTTTTCAAAATTGTTATCGTGACGATACTCTATGTTAATCCTCGTCAAGATTAAAATGATTTTCGTGACCTCAATCTGAGTATTATGGTTCGCAAATAGTAAAATCAGTTATGCTGAAATAATACTTTATTCTAACATAAGTTTAAAATTTTGAGAAAGAAGTGAATATCAATTAGGTCTATCGCATCCGTTCGTTCTTGGCGTTTGCATTTCAAATTTCTTCGAATAAAATAAACCGATTTGGGACGACATGGGGTCGATAAAGAATTTTTTATTCCCATAGCAAATGTACAATCGCATTTTCAATTTCACTGGGTTTTTTATCCTTGTTACTTATGCATTCTTAGGTTGAACTTAAATTAAAATTTCGATTTATATTCCACCACCTCACCGTTTACGATGGTTTTCCTCCACGCGGTATGGATAAGCTTGAAAAACGTTCTTACAACGGAAACAATTTACAGTTGAATATATTGATATAGATAAATACTTTTTGATTATGCATAATCGCCTTGTTTAAAATTGAGGACCTTTTATCATTAAACCCTACCTTGATTTTTTTTTTTTTTTGAATTTCAAATTGGTGAAGTTATTAAATTCACTAGTTTCCTGACCTGCTCGACCAATTAATATCTTACAATTAATTAAAGTTTTTAGTTAAGATAAAAAAGTCAATGGCATGAGCGGGATTCGAACCATGATCTTCGGCTTGATACGCCGCTGCTCTACCAATTGAGCTCTACCGACCTCGATCCACTCGGACACGACCTTCCCTTCTCAACCCCACCTTTTGAATTTTCCCTCCTTTATGCCTTTTTTCAAGGAGAGAAAATTCAAACGGTGGGCTTGAAATGGGAGATTAGTGTCCAAGTGGATCGTGGTGGCGATAGCTCAAGTGATGGAACAGTGGCGAATCTAGCCGATGATCGTGGGTTCGAATCCCGCTCGTGCCATTGACCTTTTCATCTCAACTAAAAAGCTTAATTAATTGTAAATTTTCAAACTTGAATTCCCGACAAATACTTTTTTTACAGTCTGTTATGTAAGTACGTTTTTGATAAATTTGGAATGTGTCAATGTTTTCAAAGCCTGTACCATGTCATGATTTTGTTTTCAGCTCTTGTTAGACTTAGAAACTAGAGTTTCTATTAGCGCATGAAAAAACTGTTATAATTTTCGCTAATATACTTCAATACAACTTGAAGTTCAGACAAGGAAAAGACTTGGACGCTGGATGATAATGATGCTGTAAAAAATTACCTTTTAACATTTTTTAGTCTAGTTTCAAATTTTTACCTTTTTGGAGAAAACAAAATACAGGGCATTTCAGACACAGATTCAATTTCAAAATTTCAAACACGACCCCTAATCACATATCAATTTAAATGAGTTTTCACGATGAAAAAAACCGGTGCATTTGGGTTTCCAATTGGTTAAAAACTGACAAAGTTATGGCAAAAATTTGATTTTAAAAAATCAGTTATTTGGTTTGCTACTTATTAGTCATATTTCATGTACGAACTGCCTGCCAAGCGTAAAGATGCAAAGATTCGCTTTTTTTAATCACTTTTCACCGGTGCAAAGAGTGATAGCATCAGAGAGATGAATTGACCCATATTTTCTACCCTTTGCAGCAATCCTTTAGCTGAAGTTGCTGGGTTTTGATTGGTGAAGACACTTATTAAATGGACCCACTGAAAATAGTCAAGTGGAGTTCCATCAGGGTCTTATCCTCCTGGTCAGTCCATAACATGTAAGGAAGAACGTTTTCTTCTTCCTCCCAAATCGATACTTGTGCTGGAACGTTATACGTCTGTCATGATCAGAGTGATCAGTCCCGAAGCCACAAGGCAAGATGTGAGCAGTACAGATTAAAACCCAACCATCATTTTGGCGAGTGAAATTCGGATTTTCGTGATCATACAGCCAAATGTTCACCTCTTCGTCGAAATTACGCCGTCGGTTTTGTTAGTGATGGAAGAGCAAACGATCCGTTTTGTGTTCTACTCTGAGGCCATCAGGAAAATTCACGGTACGCAATGCCATCATTATCAATAAAACAACCACACATATCAACTTCCTGTTGATCGGAAAAATGTGCTTTTCTGTTCAATTTGAATGGAATACGGAATGTAACGAATCGGTTGACATAGATCGAAATACATATTATAAAATTCATTTACTTCCAGCAGAAGCATTTGCTCTCATAATTATAGTTTGGCAAATAACGAGGAGAGGTAAACAATAAATCCAATTAATGATTATTTTACTGAAGAAGCAAATTATTGGAACTAACGAAACAATGAGATGCGTTTTTCACACTTTTTTCCGTCACTTTGACATTTTCTGACCAATTGAAATTCCAATTGCATCATTGTTTTTAGCGTTAAAAATTCTTTAAAATGACGTGTCAAGATATATATTTGAAATTTTCAAGTAGAAGTGGGCCTGAGTACCCTACATAATTTTTCTTCAAAAAAAAAGTAAAAATTTGATACTAGACTAAAATACTTTCCAAAAGGATAGTTCCTACTCACAGTAAGTTGTTCTGCAACGATTCGGATTTCGAGCCTCTGTGCTCATCATCAGGTTGAAGGACTTCTACAACCACGTCTCTCGACGT
>CM077105.1:14242137-14291929 GCA_039619505.1 Cimex hemipterus
GAACAACTTACTGTGAGTAGGAACTATCCTTTTGGAAAGTATTGAACACCACACTCACCCCATCATTTAACATTTCTATAGACTAAAATATATTAAACAGGTATTTTTTGTTTGCTTTATTTCTTAATCACAGCTCATGCTTTGAACTGCTTGCCTGTGGTAAAGATGGATGCTAAGAGCGATAGTGTCTGGGCGGATGGATTGGCAAGCATTTTCTATCCTTTGCCGCAGTTCTTGTACTCAGGTTGTTCAGTTTTGATTAGCGAAGACATTTTCTTAAATAATCAAGTGGAGTGGGAGATGACTGAAAGGAAGTAAGCTCAGTCCTTAAGATGTAAGGAAGAAGGTTTTCATCCTCCCAAACCAAACCCTCCTTTTTGCCATTGATTTATTTTATCTCAACAAAAGCCTTAATCGATTGTAAGATATTACATGGTCAATCGGCCCATGAAACTAGTGAAATTAGAAAGTTTTATTTTACATCTTTTGCACCAATTTACTTACGGAAGCAACCCCTGCAAAGTTCCCAGTTGAATGGTAGTAGGTTTTCCAAATTTTCGTGTTTTTTTTAAAAAAAAAACATCAGGGGTATTGTAAGTATTTTTTTAAGAATAGGAATGTTTTTCGCGTTTTAGCGTGCAGAAAATTAAGATAAATTTTATATGTTGATAAAGAAACATTTTAAACTACTTTGGTCCCAAATTATGTATTTCAATATCTATGGCTTATGGCTATTTGCCAAGTACAATTTGGACGTATTGACCAAGCGATTTAGAACTATTTTATAACCGAATACATAAATATTTAGCTTATTGTTTTCTTCTCAAAGGTAAAATATCGAATATATTTTAGCCAAATTTGCTTCATCTTTCGGTTCCAACTTATGTATTTCTATATTTCAGACACCCATTTTATGGGCTAGTTGGCTGAAAGGACGGAAAATTCAAAAGGTAGGGTTGTGATGGGAAGTTCGTGCCCGAGTTGATCGGAGTCACGAAAGCTCAAGTGGTAGAGCAATGGCGTATCAAACCGAAGGTCGTGGGTTCGAATCCCGCTCGTGACACTGACTTTTGATCTCAACTAAAAACCTAATTTTTTGGATTAAAATCAATTATCATACCTCCGTAACTACCCCTTGTTAGTTTAGTTATTTTGATCTTTTCCAGTCGTATATGATCCGTTTAGCCTCGCTTTTTCTGCTGGACGCGTTTCGCCTTCCAACCGTTTTAGTTAAGGAGTGTTATTTTATTTTATTAAAAATTTATTTTGCAAACATCAGGATATTAAAAAGTAACAAAAATTTCTTATCAATAAGACTTTTAAAAACTTCGATTATTATTAAAGTTCGAAAGAAAAATCGTAAAACAAGTTATTTATTTTTTAACCATTTATTAGCTAGTTCAAGTCAACTGTAAATAGTGGATAAGAATTTAATCTGGTTCACGTTGGAAAGAGATTTCGCAAATCCGCCTAACCGTGATAGAGCTCAAACTGAGCGGAAAACTTTAACAAGCAAACACAAAGTTCTAGATTTGTTGGTTTCGTTTGTTGCAATCTTTGCGAACTAGGAAATCTATACCATATTATTATATAATTTTTACCAAAGTAAGTTTTTCATAGGGCCAGGCGATTTTAAATTATTTCCAGGAGTGTCCGACAAAATATATGAACCTATTAGTCCATACGGAAAACGACCACATCAGACATTTTTAATGGAGGGGGAACCCAAGTGGATTTTCCTTCCCCGTTGTGCCATTATTTCTGAATTTGGCACTCGAAGCCGTAATATAAATCACATGGAGTCCATCGCATTTTCAGACGACGCGAACGTTTTTCTAATTCTTTAAAAATCTAGTGGCCAGTTTGGTCAATGGTCCCATTTTATTTTCGGAATTATGGAATTATATTAACATAGGAAAACGGATGGCGAATAACAACAAGGCAAGCAAACTCTAACAAGGTTAGTGGTTCACCTTCGTTTCATTTTTTCATGCAGTTATGGCAATTTGCCTGGCCCATCAGAAATATAGATCAGTGCAAAATGGGATCGAAATGAAGGCTTAAAACAGAAATTATCTGTGGACTGCTTTGACAATAGTACACAATGATCTGTCGGATCTCTTTTTGAAAGGAAAATTCCAGCTAGTTCTTCTGCAGTTTGTTAATTCTACACACATCGATCGGGACACGGCAAAACGCAAGTTCAGATTAAAACACTCGTCTTGCATTATTTCAGCTGCAGTCCTATACGTTTCAGCATGAGTGTTTTTAGCCAATATGACACCAAGAGCTGTCAAAACTACCCGGTCTTGGTTTTTATTTACTGGGCGTCCTGAACGCACGTCCACAACTTTGGAGAAGTCCATAAACTATGGACGTATGACGAAACTTCACCCCCACCTGACAACAAACCCTATACGAGTTGCTGAATCTGTCCCCCATTTTAAAAGAGAACGGTCGAACTCATGGAATTGTTTTACTTGTGGCAGAAAAAGACGCAAATACAATATAAAATTTGAACGAATGGATTGGATTATTAGAAGGGATACTTAATTCTTTTATCTCCAAAATTATTTGTGACCCAATGAGTAAAATGAGGCTGTTGTGGTAGCAGGAGTTGAAACGGTCGCTGGTTTTCTCTTCCTCCAATTTTCATCAAGCATACTTTTTCGGAAATTGTTATGGAGTAAGTCGTTTTTTTCGTGTTCGGAACGGAAAACCTGCCCTTGCGGTAGGGCGCCCACTCCTTCTTTGAATATTCCATTTATCACCTTGCTAAGTTTAGTGGGTAGCACAACAAAATACAATGGAAAATATAGTATCAAATAAATACAGCAATAAAATACCCATTAATTCAATAGAACAGTCCCAAGCCCTGCTTGGCACAAACAAAATACAACACACGATTTTAAAAAATAATTTTAATAAAATAATTTAGAAATAATACAATACAACAATATTAATAGTGAAAAGTACTTTTTCTTTAGTAGTGAAACGTGCTGTAATTGTAACGGCAAGTACGCAATGAGCGACGGATGATTTACGCAGTTTGAATCCAACCCCCCCCCACCAATCATACTTAATTACTTATCTTCCTCCCGATTCATAAAAAAACTTTTGATCATTTGCTTAATAAATTTGCGGTCAGGAATTTCGTTTAAGGTACTACCAACAAACAGCCTAGGTTCGGCCGTAGTTTTCTCCACCTTTCTGGGCATTCATATAAAGATATTAACTGTAATTAATTATACTTTTTTATTTAAGGTCTTTGTTGAGGTAAAAATTCTGGCGCCACGAGCGGCATTCGAACCCACGACTTTCAGCCCAATACGTCGCAGCTGTACCATTTGAGTTATAGTGACTTCGATCCACTCGGCCGCCAATTCCTCATCTCACGACAGCTCAAGCGGTCATAGCAGCGAGGTAATGATCCGAAAAGGTCGTGTGTTCAAATCCCGTTCGTGAGACTAGCTTTTTATCTCAACCAAGATCATAGATAAAAAGTTTAATTAATAAATATAATTATTACGGTCAATAATTATTCAGAAATTGTGACATGTGGTCTGGTGTGATGTAGGTTTCAGAAAAACATTTTCTTATCATGCTACGTTTCGACCTTTACTTATATCATCTTCAGGACTCAAAGTGTTTGTCATCTGTGTAATTGTGCCGCTGTCAACACGACACGAACGAATGGCATAATTACGCATAAAACAAACACCTTGAACACTGAAGATGATCTCAATAAAGATCGAAACGTTGGCACGATAAAAAAAATGTTTTCCTGAAATCTACATCACACCAGACCCCATCTAACTATTTCTGAATAATTATCCATTAACGGTCACTACTCACCACACATTTCATTAGGTCAATAATGAATAATTATTATATATTAATAAATATATTCTTGTGTTAAAGATAATCTCACCTGTTGCAGTTCTTGGCATGAAAGCAAATATAAATCCTGCTTTTAGGGAAGGGGAAGATTAAAAATTTTACTGGGTCATATTCGCCTCATTTGTCCTTCTGTGTTAATTTCATTCTTTCATTCTAACTACTCTCCTACGACGAGCACTATTAAGGTTTTTGGTTGAGGTGAAAAAATTATTTATATTGTTATAATTAAATTACAAAATATTAAAACATTTAATAATAGTATATCTGTTTCGTATTAATCTAATTTTAATCGCTAAAGCTGTACTCTCTATTTGTTTAATTTGTACAATTATTGTTTATAAATTTGGGGTGATATTTCTTTGTTTCTACTATTCAAACTAGACAAAATATGTTGTTATTTTTAAATTTCTTTTCTTTTTTTAAAACAACTTAACTACATTATAAGAGTTTTTCTTATATGATTGAAAAAAATTAAATTTCTTAAGCATGAAAAATCCGTTTCATATATACGTTTTACTCTCTGGTGGCTTTAAACATTCATTTTGATAATTTAGTATTAAAAATTTGGTAAAATTATACAAAATGACAGTTCTATTATATGCAAAATACAAGACGAGTTTCTATGTTTTATTAAGTCCACTGATTCAAAGTTTAGGTTGATAGCTACGGCCATGGGGTCACTTTTGGTAATATCAGGTCGGAAAATGTTAGACATCAAAAGTATATCAAACTTTTTCTCTGACTGGCTCAACGAAACACGAACAAGGTTTAGATTGATCGAGCATAACGCTAAAAATATTGGATTCGGGTTTAGTTTCACGGACCTTATTGGAAAAGAAAGGTTAAACCGTAGGAGGACGAGTGTATCTCGTATTTGTCCAGGGGTAGTAACTGGGATATGCTGGAAAGACGACTCCTATCGATGTTGGACTGATGACAAACACTTTGAGTCCTGAAGATGATCTCAGTAAATGTCGAAACGCAGCATGATAAAGAAAATGTTTTTCTGAAACCTACATCACACCAGACCTCTCATCTCACAATTTCTGAATAATTATTGACAGTAATAATTATATTTATTAATTAAACTTTTTATCTATGGTCTCGGTTGAGATAAAAAGCTAGTGTCACGAACGGGATTTGAACACACGACCTTTTCGGATCATTACCCCGCTGCTATGACCGCTTCAGGTGTCGTGAGATGAGGAATTGGCGGCCGAGTGGATCGAAGTCACGATAACCCAAATGGTACAGCTGCGACGTATTGAGCTGAAAGTCGTGGGTTCGAATCCCGCTCGTGGCGCTAGAATTTTTACCTCAACAAAGACCTTAAATAAAAAAGTATAATTAATTACAGTTAATATCTTTATATGAATGCCCAAAACGGTGGAGAAAATTAAGGCCGAACCTAGGATTTTTGTTGGCAGTACCTTAAACGAAATTCCTGACCGCAAATTTATTAAGCAAATGATATGCTGGAAAAACGACTCCTAACGATGTCGGACACTCGAAGATTGATGTTTTTTTAAATTTGGCAAGCATTGATATAAATTTAATCTTCCATATCGTAGGAAATAATGATATTTTATTTTTGTGATATCGAACTTGGGATAATAATTTTTTTCAATATCATATTTGATCCAGAAGTCTTGAAAAGGAGGTTAAGCGGTCATTTGTAAATTTCTATTGCACCTTTTCCATCTCCCACGCGTACGAAATATCCCAAATTTGAGCGGTGTGTATTGAGATTGGGTTTATCTCATAAATAGACTTTTGACAACCACGAATCCGACTTGGCATTGCCTAGGTTGCCTAATATCTTACAATTACATTTTTATTTTTTGGGGGAGGGGGTGTTAAATGTTCAGCTGCTTTTGTAAATTTACCACAGGACATGTACCCTGTACTTCGCGAGTATTCCCTCGAGTATTAAAAAGGTCTAGTTTACTTAATAAACCCGGTTTCTCAAAGGGAACTAGAATGTTTACGAATATTAACCAATATGGCCAGGTCATCAGCATAATTAATTGATCAGTTAATGAAGTCATTAGCAGAATCATTGATCAATATCTGAAATGTACATGTACAAGATCAATGGGTACAGTTTTCCCTTGTAAGACACTATTCATAAGCGTTATTTCGTCTGTCTTGTATTGTAGTTCCGTAAGTCAACTGCGAATTTGCAAGTGATTTTTCAAATTAATTTTATGATTTTAAGACTTATATTTAAATTAATGGTTTTCGAAAAAGTGAGGCGAGGTTCACAGTGTCAAAAGTAGTCTAAAAGTCGAAAAATAAAATGTAAAACAGATTTATTCAATCTTTACTGGAAACTGATACAAAAATATTTCATCTAGTGTACAATTTTTAACTTTTCTAAAAGTAAACTATTCACTTTCATTGCGGTTTTCTTCTGTCACTTTACTAGCGTACCAGCAAAAGGTTTTCTTACGCACTAACGCTATCCCTCTGCGTTCTTTTGCGGTAGATTGGGACCTTCGTTTTTGGAAAAAAGTATTTTCCGCTTAGAAATTACCCAGTCTCTAGGCATTACCGTCTTCTCACAAAAAACTTAAGACAACCTTTGAAAATTATGATTATTCAGAAATCGTGAGATGCGGTCTGGTGGGATGAAGGGTTCAGACAAATATTTTCTTTATCTTGCCAATGTTTCGGTCTTTATTGAGATCATCTTCAGGGCCTGGGATTTACAAACCTGGTTTAAATTCAACAACTGACTTCCTCCTCCACCCCTTCAAACTCCAATGTATATAAACATAAAACATAAAACTCTCAACAATACACGCAAGAATGGCTTACTTACGCAGAAAACAGACACTTTGAGTGAGTACAAATACTTTGAATGAATATAAAAAATATATTTATATTATATAATTGTATAAACTCACTTTGTTCCATATCCTAAATTTTTTTGTTAAATTTAAACAATGTTTATAAATCCCAGGAAGATGATCTCAATAAAGGTCGAAACGTTGGCATGATAAAGAAAATGTTTTTCTGAAATCTACATCACACCAGACCCCATCTCACGATTTCTGAATAATCATCTACTAACGGTCACCAATCACCATACTATTTCTACACTCAAAATGATGTTAATATATGAAGTGGATTAAATTTTTACTCCAAATATAACCAGTTGAATAAAGACGCCTGATATGGAATACCTGACAAAATTAAATTCTATTCAAACTTAATTAAACCATTCCAAATATGAAAGTGCCTAGAGGTAAACAAAAAAGAACCTGATCGATCAGAGAAAGAAACATATCGACAATAATTCAACTTTTCTAAAAACTGACAAAGGCAGTACACTTGTACTAATAAACAGAAATTAATACACCCAAAAAATTTTAAAATTTCGTTAAAGAAAACGATTTTGAGGAACCCAACAATGTCCCATCGAATTATAAAATAAAGGATAAAAAATCAATGTGACACTTCACGACCATGTCATAGAAGAATATCAAATAAATAACCAGAACCCGATGAATCTACGACCACAGCTTCTATACGGCCTAAAAAGCCACAAAGAATGACAATCAGACTTAGTATCCCTTGACAATAATAAACATTGTGTTTTTTTACACTAATTATTATCAATAATTAAGATTTAAATAATGTATCATCTTATCTATTAAATTATTTTCATATTTAAATAAGACAGGACGGTTTCGGTTTGTTTCAATTAAAATCATTCCTTAATTGCGGAAACAATTAAAGCAAGGGAAAATGGCTAATTAGCCAATACAAAACGGAATTTTATCGAATTATTCTGTATAAAACTAACCTAAATAGCTCGAATTTAAAAAAAATTCAATCGTTTGAGCAAACTAAATAAAAAGATGGATGGGGTTTTGTTAAAACAAAACGCAGCAGTTAGTGTAAAATAAAAGTCAAACTGAGTGTAATTTGTTTCCCGAGCGTAATGAAGAATTCATCGACCACAAGCGGAGGAGAGCCGAGAGACTAATTTTTCTAGCTTGTAACTTTAATTTCTTAACAGCGTTTTGAAATGAAAAAGTCAAAAGAATCCTGTTATATTATCCTCCTAAGTAATATTTACACCTAACCGTTAAGTATAAAATAAATTTGTAAAATATTTACTTAAAATGAAATAAATACAGATGGTACAAATCTATTTATGACATTTAAAAATATTAATGGCGAAAAATTAATTTGATTGAATTCAATGTTTTATTCGCTAAGAATTAATTTTCATTGTTAATGTTTATTACATTTATAACGATAATATTCACGGGATCCACTGGTCGGCTAAATCCAATTAAAATATGCGGATATTGTGCGTGCCAGGAAAAGGGTGGTTTTAGCCTGGATTCAGGGACACGTCGGACTGGAGGGGAATGAGAGAGCAGACCTGGCCGCAAAAACGGGTAGTCTCGTTCCTTACAGTGATAATGTTGAGACCACCACGATTGGTCCTGACGACGCTAAGTGAATAGTGAAAACATGATGTTGCGTCGTTGGGCCGACTCGACGGCGTCGAACGTGTTGGAGGGGTGTCGCAGCTTGGCCCTGTATCGGGACCGAAATGGAGAATGCTCGAGCACCGCAGCGAGTTCAAGGACAAACTTTTTAGGTTTCTAAGAGATATTGGGATCATGGGTTGTATATAGGGGGGGGGTATTTATTTTATAGGTTAAAGTTTCGGTTTAGAAGTAGAATAGAAGTATGTTGAGCGGCGGCGCAGCATATTATTTCAAGGCTCCACCACTGCTCTGTTAAGCCGGGTCGGGGCGGAATATTGAGTACTCTCCTCGTCTAGACAGAGGCGTGATGGGGTTTGTATATATTAATATGTATATATTTATTGTATCAGTGAGTGTGAGAATGACTAGTTTTAGGGAACGTAAGGGCGCCGAAATGACCAAAGAATTCCATGGCGCTCGACCAGAGACCAACCCGGAGTCGCTTAGGCATCAAGGTGGGTGATAGGATCTATCAGGGAGAGGCCGGAGGCCTCCTAGGAGGTCTCGCAATTCTATTTCTATAAGGATAATAAGTAAGAAAAAATTATTCCTCAACAACGACTAGATACGCCGCTTCTCTATCACTTGAGCTATGATCCACTTGGAGAGTTGCTAAAAGCGTAGTTTATCGTATCTAGGCGAAGGTCGTGGGTTCGAATCCCATTCGTGACACTGACGTTTTTGTCTCAAATAAATACCCTAATTAATTAAAATACCTTACACTGTACGCAACTTTGGTATAATGTTAAATCGTTCGAAAATAAAACGTATCACTTGTGTAACGACCGTAAACTGAACTGAAAGGTGAAGACAACAATTTTTTAGCCTTCCCACATGAATACAACGTTTCCCTACCTTTGGTAGAGCGAAAGAAAAAATTCCTTAGAAATGCCTGAAACTGAACAAGCGAGTGGAAATTTTGATTTTCCAGAAATACACCAATTATGAGTAAGTCGACTGCCGTGGACTAGGAGTTAAACTATTTTACTTAATTTTTTTTACATGCAATTTCAAGTAAAACTTCTTAGGCGTCGCAGAGATTCGAACCTAAAACTTCTAGCGTGCTCAATGTGTGTTCGGGCGTGTCGCATTTGACAAACACGCCCGATTTATGACGCAAAGTGTACCCCCCGATTTGCAACCCCTACCTTTTGGAAATCCACCACTCACAACATATTTCCCTCTTTTTCATAAGAAACCTCCATCCCTTCCAGCCCTCTCGGGCTCTCTTCTCCGCCAGCTCTCAGAGCGAGCACACGTCTTTTCGCCTTGCCCGCTAAAGTGTTGCGCCATAATATTTCGCCTCCGTGTAAGATCGTCGCCTTTTAAAGTTTTCCTAGCCACGCGAATCCCCACGGATTCCCCCGGAATTCACTATATGATGTTCACATCCGCGTGCTTTTCATCTCACGACCGCATGGCCGACACACCTATCATCGCTATTGCCCTTTCACATATAATTTCCTTCTTCCATCTACCATCCTTATTATCCCGCGAAGACTCCATCATCTCACTGGCTACTACCTGACTGCATCGTCTCATCCTCACCGCAACTGGATTACATCATCCAGATCATCATCAACCCCGCTGCAAGAACCAGGTCGGTACAACGGCTTAACCACCGCCGCTTCACGCACGATATCGCATTCAGGAGACATTCACCGCTTCCGGTCTTCATCTCCAGAGGGATTCATCGCCTCTAAAGGCCTCTTCGTCGCCATCATCTCCAATGCGATCATCGGCCATCTTGTAAGCCTTAGAAATCGCATTCATTATTTATTCCCTCATCTAACTCTTCCTAAACTAACATCTCTCATTAAATCGGGAATCTTCCATTCCCGTTGGTGCCGAAACACGCCTATTATTAATTTAAATTCCTCTCTCCCGGTGGTGTTCGTCGGTGCCATTTTAATCTTGGCTGCTGGCGGACAATGTGATGTGGACGCTCTAACCGCGGTCGCCCATAGAAGTGTTTTAAATAAAATTACAATAATATAAGTGATAACCAGTGATAATTCTAACTTTAACCTCAAGTTTAAATATTTAAAATTAGTAAAATTGGAATATTTTTACTATAATTATTACATGGTCTTAAACTATAATTGTTAAAACAAATTATTTTTGTATAAACAACAAAAGCAATATAATTCTAAAGTTTTCCATCTCTATTTTTCTGAATGATTCTTGATTCAGAAAAAACGAATTTCCTCGTACAATATAACAACAATACACTTCTTTCTTTTGTGCAGGCTCATAATAGACAGGGAAGAAAGCACGTAAGCTTTTTAAAAGATAGTTCTTACCCGCAGCTCGTACGACGAATTGCGAGTAAGAAATTTCTTTTAAAAAGGCTAATAGCTCTACTCACACCGCGTTCATCATTTCTATTAAGCGCGTAAGTGTTTCCCTACGAACTGTTTTTATCGGTAGTGTTGACAAAAGTTCTTGCTTGAAAGTGGTCGCAAAGAAGTTGCCCAGAATTCATTGCATAGCTGGTTCAATCGTGAAAAGCATTGTATGTTATACAATTAAACATTAAATTTTTGCACGAAATAGACTGAAATTCTGGCCATCTTGTTTTTAACGATATAAATTAACGTTCTCAGTTACTTTCACTAATTTCGTGGTCCGCTTGACCAATTAAAGTATTATAATTAATTAAAGTTTTTAGTTGAGATAAAAAAGTCAATGGTACGAGCGGGATTCGAACCCACGATCGTCGGCTTGATACGCCGCTGCTCTATCACTTGAGTTATCGTGACCTGGATACACACTAGAAGTTTCAAGTCGTATCCCAACTGTAATGAGCAATTGCGCAATAAAGTAAAAAAAGCCCGGAATATAATATGTTTCCAAAAGTTTCAGAGGCCAAAGCAATTGAATACTACGATTAAGTAAGGTTTTTAGTAGAGATAAAAAGTCAATGGCACGAGCAGGATTCGAACCCACGATCTTCGGCTTGAAACGCCGCTGCTCTACCTCTTCGTCACCTCGATCTACTTGGACACCAACTTCCCATCCCAACCCCAACCCCTTTGAATTTTCCCTCCTTTTTGACATTTTTCAAATGTGGTGTATTCTCGACGAACCATAAGTGAATTTAATGATTTAAAATGAAGTTAACTTCAGTAAAAGCTATCCATGGCCGTGAAACAAATAGATTAAAACGACATTTGAAAAATGCCAAAAAGGAGGGGAAATTCAAAAGGTGGGGTTGAGATGACTAGAAACATATCTGATAAAGCCCAACTGTAATTTTTGGTTGGGTGTCCTGATAACTCAAGTGATAGAGCGTATCTAGCCGAAGATCGTGGGTTCGAATCCCGCTCCTGGCATTGACTTTTTTATCTCAGCTAGAAACCATAATCAATTGTAGTAGTTAACTTGGCCTCTGAAACTTTTGGCAATACATTATATTCCGAGTTTTTTTTTGTTTTGTTTTTTTTACTTTATTGCGCAAATGCTCTTGAAACTTGTGGTGAGGTCAAAACGGCCAGCAGCGTTCCTCAGTGAGATCGTTAACAATGCATAGGTATATTTAGTATTAAACTAATACCATGCGCTATTTAACAATACGTTTTAACATCAATAAATAATAATGTATAAAGTCTGGTTGTCCCTTCCTGTTGTTTTTGTGTTCTTGGAATTGGTTGGCTCTGGTCAATTTCTTTCATCAGTTGTTTTGGGTGCGCGTAGACGGAGTGGTGTTGACAGTAGATCTCTTGACCTCAGGGACGCCCAAGTCTTTGTGAATAACTTAGGTCCGAACATGGTGCATAATTTATTAACCGAGGTAAACTGTTTTGCTGGTTGGTATCTTTTAAATTGCGAATCCAATGAACATATGCCCAAAAGGTAATATAATCATCTAGTTAAAGCACTTAAAAATCATAGTTTTAAGTTATACATAATATATATATATATATTTATTTATGTTAAGTAAATATCATTCCCAGTAAGTAAACGGGAGAGAAAATATTATCGAAATCATTTCACTTCTCACGGTTACTTAAAGGAAATTAAACTGGCATGCTTGACATTCAGGCGCTTTAGAAATTAATTAACTTGGGCATTCATCCGAACAATCACAAATGAAATTCAACAAACAAATTCAAATAATATTTAAATGTGAATTAATGGTGGGTCGGGGCAAAAGTAATGCAGGTTTGAAAATTTGTTTCGTTTTCTCAAGCGATTGCCAAGTAAACAAAGCTAAATTCGGAAATCTAATTTATGTATTATAATAAATACTTTTAACTGTTAAATTTTATTCGAAACATTTTAGTTTATATTTAATTCCACTAGTTTTCGTGGTCCGCTTGACCAATAAATATATTTAAATTCATTAAGGTTTTTATTTGAGATAAAAAAAGCCAGTGCCGAAAAGGTCGCCAAACCTGGGATAAAATTCTCCCGCTCGAAAAAGTTCACAGTTAACCGTTAAAAATTTAACCCATATAAATTTTTAGTAATCATCATTGACCTGGATTATGGAATTATGTCTATGCCAATGATAATGTTATAAAAATATTTTAAGAGGTTTCGTGGTCCGCTTGATCGAATAATTTTTTTTTCAACTAATTGAGATAAAGTTTCTAATTGAGATTAAAAAAGTCAGTGTCACGTGAGGGTTTCGAACCCATCATGTTCGGCTACATACGCCGCCGCTTTACCACTTGTGCTCCACTCGGACACTTACTTCCCATCACAACTCCACCTTTCGAATTTTCCCTCCTTTTTGCCATTTCAGAAATGTCAATCTATTTGATTCTCGGCGACAAATGAAATGGCCATGGAGAGCTTTAGTGAAGATTTACTTCATTTTAACTCACCAAATTCACTACTTTTCTGACGTTTTTATCTCAACTGAAACTAGATATTAATTGGTCAAGCGGACCACGAAAACTAGTGAATTTAATCAGTTAATGTGGCCATTTCATTTGTCGCCGAGAACAAACAAATTACACGACATTTGTAAAATGGCAAAAAGCAGGGAAAATTCGAAAGGTGGAGTTGAGATGGGAAGTTAGTGTCCGGAGTGGATCGAGGTCACATTAGCTCAAGTGGTAGAGCAGCGGTGTATCTAGCTGAAGATCGTGGGTTCGAATCCCGTTCATGACACTTATTTTTTTATCTCAGCTAAAAACCTTAATTAATTGTTATATTAATTGGTCAAGTGGACCACCGAATTACTGAAGTTATCGAGATTGTTTGGTAGTGTATTGCCGGGGTTATTCACTATAATTTCCTGAATTAAGATGACACTGATATGGCTAGAAATATTGCCAAGAAATTGACTATATACACGGAAAACCTGCATCGTCTTTACCCAGCATTTTAACCGTTGGCCGATTCTTCTTCACGATAACGCCAGATCACATGTCGCAATGACATCCCTGATAAAACTTAGAGACTTAGGATATGAAACCTCACCGAACCCTCCACATTCTCTGACCTCTCGCCTTAAGACTTCCATATTTTTCGGAATTTTGATCATTTCTTGAGGGACAAAATTTTTAGAGAATGCGTTGAAGCCGAAAACTCCTTCCAAGACTTTATGAGTCGAAATATGCTTCAGTTAGCAGAATAGAAGAGCCTATTACACGTTCCTAAAGATGTGTAGATTACGATAAGAAAATAGTTCGAATAGGTTTTCTTTATTTTATAAAACTAAAAAATAGTTTTGACTCCTTTATCAAAACCTGCGTTATTTTTGCACCAACCCAATATAACCATATTGGTCTAATTGATCATGACAAACGTAATCTAAAATTTAAACGTAAACGTTCGTTTTCGTTAAAAACTCAGACGAGAGCTCGTACATTTCAGCGAAACGAAAATAATTATTGAAAGGCACATTTCTATTTAATCATAATTTATTTGTTCTTAACAAAAGATCTCAAATAGACGACACCATAGACAAATAAAATACAATTATATGTAAAGATAGGAACTGGAAGGAAATTAATATATTGATTCAAAAACGACACAGATCCTTCAAGAAAATAACATTGAAAACAATACAACAAAAAACTAAAAACTAATAATGGACAAATAATAACCAATACATCACCCGCTCCTTTCAACAACCAACGGGCCCAACGACATATAAGCCCTACTTTGACAAAGTCTCTGACAGTTCCTCACTGAAGAAGGCATAACACCCAGCATCCTCCAATCTGCAGTTGTAAATGAATAAAAAATGGTATTTTTCAAGTAGCCATACAAAAGACAATATTTGAACTAAATACTGTAGATTGATATTTCCATTTATGATTGCTATAGTTTATGGGCTGTTTGAACATATGATTGATTTGATTGATTGAGAATTTCCGGTGTGTGTACTGCGCCTGTTAAGAGCTATTGTATCCCCCGTTCTCTGTCTAAAGCACATCGTTGAGTCCTAATTCATCAAGAAACTTGATTAATAGACCCGCTTGTATTGGTTGAAGCTCTTCTATGATCACATTGTACATCCCAAAACCCTTCCTCTATCGGGCTAATGTTGCTCCGCAGTTTGTTAGTAGATGTGTTGGTGTTTCCTCTGCTTCTTTGCAGAATCTGCATGTGCCATTTTGTATTAATCCAATTTTCTTTAGATGCCCTACAATCTACAATGTCCTGTTGCGATTCGCAGTTTATTTCTGCCTCCTTTGACACATTCTGTGATTTCTTTCTTTCCGAAGTTGGTTAGAAGATTCTTGGATTGTTTCTGTCCAATAAGTGAATTCAAGAATTCCCTTATTTCCTTTTGGTCCTTCTATCTGAGATAATCGTTGATAGTGTGGATTCCTATGTCACAGAAGAGTTCGGGTCCTGTCAGCGGTGTAGCTGCCCCTTATCTTACGAGGGTTTCCACTTTCTCATTGCCTTCTACTCCCGTGTGTCCTGGGACCCAACAGAGGATTACTTTATTCTGCGCACCTAATATGTTTAGTTTTGTTTTGCAGTTCAGCACCGTTCCTGAACTAATGATATTTGAACTTGGTGCTTTGATGGTTGCTTGGCTATCTGACATGATAGCTATATTCTTGTTATTGTACCCTTTATTTAGGTTGAATTGGATACATCTTTCTATTGCGTGAATCTCAGCTTGGAAGATACTGTTGTGTTTTCCCATGGGTTCCGAGTATTTGGTTACTGGTCCAAAGACTATTGTTCGTGTACTTTCTTATGTTCTGGACCCATATGTTGAACATATATGATTGTAGCACTATAACCAGATTCTACAACCGAACTAAATTCTTATAATCGCAAAGTAGAATCGATTCTGGCGTCAAATCCTTGATATGTCACAACCTGGTAATTTTAATTGGACACTGGATATTGCAGCTGAAGTTTTAGATCGACGTAATTAATGAATATGTCCGGAAATGATTTGACAGGAACCAATTATGGCCCTCTCTTGACCTTTTATCCGACGTTTCTTAATATAAAATACTTTTCCCATCATCTTTTCAATCCATCACGTCAAGTGATCCTCTGATCAGTAACGCTGCCAGTAGTACTCTGCTAAATCGTCTTATTGGCATAGACAGTTTTTACGTGGTTGTACGTGGTGGTAGAAACACTATTTGAAAACTGAATGTACGCTTTTAATCCTATTTACCCATTTAATCCTATAAGATCAGGAACTTCTGCCTAGCTATAATAGCAAGATTTTCACGAGCGGTTGCTCCTGAAGGAATAATTTCAACGTGAAGCGCACGCCACGTACGGTCAGACAACGTGTATCACAAATCGCAATCGCAACGCCTTTCTTCCTATACATTATTTTGAAAAAGACCATGTGATAAGTTGTTAGTTGTAATACATTGTTTGTTAAAATTGTTTTAAACAAAGTTATTCCGGTGTTTTGATAAATTTTCTGTCCTAACCATTGGAGCTATCGTAATTAAATAATTTTTATAAAAACATACGAATTTCTGGTCTCTTTTAATTTGGTTTACATTAAAATAGGAATGTTGTAATTACTATATCGTCAAAACTACATGTTAACATAAATTACAAAAAATATTAGTGTCCTCGTCTGACGCTACTCGACGCAAATGGCGTAATTTTATGAGCAAAACCATGAAATAAATTGTTAGTTAAATCCATTGTATCAAAAAATGATGTTCAAAGTGTTTTGAACAATTTTGTAACAAACCATTCAAATTAATTAGTGTCCGAGAGGATAGATGGCACGATATCTCAAGTGGTAGAGCAGCAGTATTTAGCCAAAGGTCGTGGGTTCGAATCCCGCTCATGACAGCGACCTTTTTTTATCACGACCAATACCTTACATAAAAATTAATTAATTGAAAGTTGTTATTTGGTCATGCGGACCGCGAAATATGATGGATTAAATTTAAAAAAATGAAATAATTTGGTTTATATTAAAATAAGTGTATTGTAATAAAAGATGTAGTTTGAATAAAAATATAAGTGTCCAGTTCTTTTGTCTTTGATTTTACTCGATACTACCCGACGAAGATCTGGGCAATGGGGTCCCAGAGCCTTTAGGGTTGTGACCCCTCCCAACCTTTGTCTACAAGGGGGGGGGCAATATCTCTTGAGCACAAGCTGTTCTCGTGTCGACCTCTGGTTGGCATGGAGCGGCGGGTGTCTTTACAGAGGCACACGAGGATTGGGTACCAGATCCTGTCTGCATATGCATGGGAGGGTGCTTAACCTACTGTACTACGGGTTAGCAGAAATGTTTCAAAGTTCAGCCTCTGCTACATTAGAAATGGATTAGTAGAGGTTAGTAGCGAGGCCCCTGGCGAGTACTTGGAGGAGAGGCTGTTCTTCTATCTGTGACTTTCGCCCGAGCACTTGCTTATGACCATCCTTATTAACTCGGCCTCACGGGATAGGAAGGATCGGACCATCGATGCGTATAGCGTAGGGTACCAGATCCGGCTGACCTAGACGGGGAGGGTGCATAATCATCTGTACTACGTGGTAACTAAAATGTTCCAAGCTTCAGCCCCTGTAACACTGGGAATGAACTCGTAGTTGGCTGTGGTGACCTGGAGAAGAGGCTGTCTTCTATCTGTGACCATCGCACGAAACATGGCTATTGGGCATTAGTATCGTTATACACCCCACTTCACGGGATACGGCAGATCGGACGGCAGTGTATAAGCTTCGAGTACGCAATGCTTACTCTGAAAAGTCTCTCGAATGCGTGAGTAGTGGCGGGAAAGGGTAGTGAATCGGTTGATCCTACTCGAGTACGATTGCACTTAGGTGCAGGCTGAGTTCGATTGGAGGCTTTTACAGTAGGCGGTCTCCTCTAGTGAGTGGTTAGCAATTACAGTTTAAATTTCTACGCTGGGGAAGCCCAAATACTCTGGGAGGTAGAGTGGCCTTCCCTACCTAGGAAGCGCGCGAGAGATGTATTGCTTTAAATTTCAATTTACAACTGCAATGACAATTACAATGTACAAACGATACATATGATAATTTATTTATTACAAAATAAACGCCTTTGCCTGAGATTTTTTAATCAATGGAGCAAGGTAAGCAGAAACGTTCCTTTTTATTGATAAATTGGACATCTACCTCTCCCGGATGGCTTTTAGACAATTGACCTAGCCCCCGATGCTATCTAATAACATCCCTTTAACAAGTCAGAACTTGTATTAGTTTATTACGAACTTCCGGATCTTTTGGTGTAAATGCTCCCAAGTTGTGGCATTTCCTTCTTGAGAGTTTCCCCGTAGTCAAAGGCCAGCTTTTGAATACTTACGCATCACGCAGAAAGGCTGATTCCCTTGTTTGCCCAACTTGAAGAAATCCAAGCCTCATAATGTTCGGGTATAGACTTGTACAATTTGTACTTTTACCGATTTTGAATTTGCCTGTTTCATCCTTGGTGTTATTCAGTATTCAATCATTCACATGCTTCGAATATTTTTATTCTGCATATCTCCAATTTTCATTCATCAGTCAGTTTTTCATCAATTATGACAGCTGGGAAAAGTGACAGGATGACAACCCCTATGATCTACATCCACTGCGTCACGCGTTTAGGTTAGTTACATATATATGTGTTTTTTCTTTCTAACAGCAGAGGTTATATCAACGCTCGGGGGTATTTTTTGAACAAAAGCCCATTTGTAAAAATGCAGGGCCGCTGGATTCGAACCCGGAACATTTACCTTACAGTGATGAGCGCCGTGTCAGCGCCTAAACCGTTGCGGCCACCGATGCCCCTTACATACATGTATTATTAATAGTTTTCGCGCTGAAAAATTCCATTCCACGCCAGCCTCTTCCGATCTATTATGTTTTGCATGTTAAGATAATCGACTCTTTCGTTTCTTTATACTATTTCCCCTCCCCAGTTCGGTGTTTACCCACTGGACTTCATTAACCCTGGCCTATTAATGGGGTAATTTGGGAAGAAGTTCCTCGATTCAAGCTAATAAATTCCGCCAACTTGCTAGACAACTAAATTTATTAGCCCAGAGTACTCGACATTCCTACAGGCTATACGATCGACAAGACTTTACAATAGTCTCGTGGGGACTATTATATTTTTTCACAGTAATAATTTGCAAATACATGGGTACAAATAAAAACTGTTTCTAATTGATTATAACAAATAAAGACAGTCATACCCCGTCCTGCCATAAGTTTTGTTACAATCATTGAATACAATCTTGCAAATAATAAAAAAAAAACGCCTGGTGAACCTTGCTCTCTTGCCTATTGCTTACCTTTGATATAATGCTAAATTCTTTTACTCAGTTGTTATTGAGAATTGATAACGTCAAGATGGAACGCACCCTTGAACAAAACCGTCATGCCATCAGCGCACTGTATAAGGCAGGTAAATCAAAATCAGAGATTTTCAAGGCGCTGAAATTGTTAGGAATAAATCGAATGTTTGTGTGGCGCACCATAAATCGCTTCCAAGGTCCGGCCGTCCTCGCTCTGTGAGGACGAAAAATGCCATCAAAGCGGTTGAATGCGAAGAAATCCGCTACGGACACAAAAAATATTGTCCCGATTAATGTCAATAAAAGATGATCTTTCGATGAGTGCTTATCGTAGAATGATAGGACAAAGGCTTACAGTCAATTAGAGTCGAAACAGCCATTGTTGACCCGGTTGTACGCGGATTTAGTTCTGAAGAGACTAAAAGCTTGTGTGAAGGTAAAAGGTGGTCGTTTCGAGTAATATTACTTTATTTCAATCTTAAAAAATATTCGATTTTTAAAATAAATTTCTTTTTCAAATTATCAAGTTTCTCTATTCCCTAATGGCCCTTTTTCTTTAACAGAACTTATGTCAGGACTAGGTACAATTGTTCATTTCATCGATATTTCTCGCGAATCTATCTGACCTCTAAATTCTCGCTAATAAATACAATCGTTCCAATGAATACCATGCACTAAAAACATTTCTATACACAATTAAGAACACTTGCGGCGCTGAGGTACTACACAAGCGATCTGTACCAGCTGCTGAGACGGTCGTAGGTCATGGAGGATATCCAAGTTCTGTTTGCATACTTCAGTGATATTTTGTGTCCTATCTGCATGCTCAATGCAAAAATGTTCTTTTTCCTTCTACATCCTTCTAGGGAAATTCGGGTGTTATACTATATAGTATGTCTTATGTGTTGTGTATGTATGATTTGTCTGAGTGCATTTATTAGCGCGAATCTCGAAGAGTGAGGGTGAGATATAACATCATCATCACCCCTCGAACGATGAAAGCGAGTGAGTTTGTATTCGGGGTCGATGGCTGAATATTTATACAAGTACTCCATCGATCCCAATCTAGTTTAGTTTATGTATAGGTCGGTGGAGGAATATCAAGTCACCGACCAAACGGAATGAGTGTACTCTATGGATGTATTTATTTGCATGAATGTAGTGTTTGAATGGGTATAGAATATATAGATTTAGTTAGGGGCTGAAATGACATAGATGTCGGAAGCCCCAGCAAAAAAAAATTAATAATATAATCCATATAAGTATTTAATAGTCAGATTTGATCGTAATAGCTATTTTGATTAATTACACTTTTGAACTTACGTCTTCGTTTATATGAAAAAGTTGGAGGCAAAGGTCATGGGCTCGAATCCTACTCGTAATACCAGCTATTTCATTATTCACAATTTTCGTGGTCCGCTCGGCCAGTTAATATGTCACAATTAATTACGGTTTTTAGTTGAGATGAAAATGATTTAAAAATGAAGTAACTCCACTCAAGCTCTCCGTCGCCATTTCAATTGTCGTCGAGAATCCAAACCGATTACACGACATTTGAAATATTGCAAAAGGAGGGAAAACTCGTAAGGTGAGGTTGAGATGGGGAGTTGATGTCCGAGTGGAGCGAGCTCAGGTGGTAGAGCGGCCGAAGGTCATGGGTTCGAATCCCTCTCGTGTCATTACCTTTTTACATCTCAACTATTGTAAAAACCGTTGCTATTTCGATTGAACCAACACCTTAGATAAAAAGAGGATGGATTATTATAATTATCGTTCCACCTGGTAACTCCTGACTGACGTGTTCTTTTGTTGGGTCATCAGCCGTGAATTAAATGATTTCACCGAGGGCATTGTAAACGGGCTCATTATTGAATTTACATCTCAACCCGCGGCAAAAATATGAAGGGGGAGAAACATCAGCTGCTCTCTAAGGGCTCGGTTTGCCACGATTCATCCCTCTTGGGCCGCATTGATTAAACGTGTTAAATTAACTTAATTAGCTTGACTGAATTCGTGACACAAAAGGTGGAACGGCCTTGTTTGACAAACAAAGGGAAACAAAACAACTCGCGGCCGCAAGGCCCCCTTTCAAGACAGACAATGCGCCCATCAGTAGGATTGAGCCGAATTTAATAAATTAGAAAAATTGATTTCGGACTGATTTTCTATCAAAGAAAACATAATTGGAGCGTTTCAACTGTCAAAACAAAAGATAGAATGTCTTATATTCATTATCATTGTTCTACTATGATATCATAACATATAAATGAAGATTGTTCAGACAATTTTCAGTAAAATTCATTCTGTGTTTACTGTTTCATTGATTGTGGTCGGGGTGAACCTCAGGTTGTTCCTCTCACTGTTTTATCTTTAGGTCTTTCGTCATCTTCAGTGGTGAGGTTTTCTGTTTTTTAATGGTTTTATGTTCTATGCATATCAGCCAACGACAGACAATATGCTATGCGTAAAAGGCCACAGGCGACGTCGGGAATCGAACCCACGACCGCGGGGTCTAAGAGACGAGACTGTCTCACGCTCGCAACTCGGCTACCGCTCCCCTCCCTAGAGCTTTAGCTTCAGGCTTTTCGTCACCTTCAATGGTGAATTTTGCAATGGTAGGTCTGATTTTTTGTTTTAGTATCTGAAGTCAGGTTTGATCGTTGTGAGTTATTGTTCCAATATTGCTAGAGAAACGCAATTAAATCACCGCTAATTAGATAAGTAAAATTAATTCTTGACTATAATCACGATTTCGACTGAGCATTGTTGATAATTGGTTTAATGATCAATCAATATAATAACAGAACGAATTTATTAATGTGCTTAATAACTTGTATACATAATGAAGACTGTAACACTATCAAAAACCAATTTCAAACGCTAATTTCATTCTTCTAGTTCAGTGATTGGCAAACCACTTAGCAGCGGCTCCTTCACTTAATGTTTATTGGAGACAAGGAGCGAAAAGTATGTCAGGTGCAGGGAATAGGATTGTCACTCTTTTTAAAGAAAAAATTAATCATGAAATAATTATTTACCATTGTATTGATTGTAATATTATTCATCAGGAAGGACTACGTGCGCAGAAATTTCCTAAAGAAATTTGTTCAGCAGGTTCGAAGATTTCCGAAACAACAAATCGACGCTAGATTTTGTTTTAAAAAACCTCTGAATGCCACGGTAACAGAAATTAATTTTTTCACCTGTAAGCGGACGACGTCGCGGAGACCGAATTATCTCCCAATATTCGCCTTCTTTTTTATAAGTCGGCATAAGCGCGTCGCTACTTATTTTTGTGTAGGGGAAGGTAAGGTTCCTGAATACAATAAATCAGAGACATTATTCAAAGACATTTATTGAACAAAACTCCTTCTCTTAACGGTACTCTAATTGCTAATATTAATTTATCTATTAGTCAGCCACAACTCTACATCTGGGATGAGTCTATTGACAACGGGACTTACCCCACTCGATACTCCCTACGATCCAGGTCCACAGCATCTCTTGTCTCGACCTTTGGCTTGGCACGATGGGTAGACACGAGTGGTCCTCGCTGGCTCTGGGTGGCTGCGTCTCCTTGGTGTATCCCAGACGGAGTGTGGCTGATTCGGTCCCGATCCTGGGATCTTATGCCGACTGACTGGGGGTGAGCTTCTTATCCTTGACTGCCTTTTGGTTTTCCAGTCATCCGTTTTTATACCGGGTCTCTCCCGAAGTAGGGGCGAAAAGGAAACTCCAAAGGTCGGGGGGAGTTCTCCCGTCGCGGCTGGGCCGAAAAAGACGGCGGTATCGTACAAATTTGACGTACTCCCAATTTACGATAACCCTCTTTTCTTACCTAAATGGCTCCTGGGTAGCCATTTACAACCCAGATGTGCTAGATGTGTCCTGTTCTTCCCGACTGGGTCTGCTTCGCATTTGGACGTTCCTACCTAGCTGGCTACGTGCGTAACCATTTCCTAGCCAGATGTGTCACGTCGTGCCGGTCTGGGTCTGCCTCTTCAAAGGACCCCTTTTGTCGGTTTTCCTTGTTCACTTAGTTGGTTCTTAATTTACAGTTTAACTAAGACGGGGCCGGCTTACACACCCTTTAATATTGATATTGGCAGCTTTGAAATGGAGTTGCTGGATTAAAAAAAAATTGGGCTCAAAATTCGTGCGTCTTTAAACCGATTTATAGCTATTATAGAAAAATAAATGTGACTTAAGTTTACAGCACAAATGGTCTGCTTGAAAAATCTGGCTAGGGGAGATTTGGTGGTTTTTGATTGGATGATGATGATGATCAACTAAAGAAACTTACGTGTGCTTTTCTTTCCCTATTTCTGTTTACATATTTATGCGAACAATGATTTTCAAGCTTGAACATTATCGAGAGTAGATCGATGAGAACTTGGAATCGCGCCTAAAATTAAAAGCAACACACAACCCTGGCTTACGCCTACTTTCCGGGGAAATGCAAGGCCATTTTTCAAATTAGTCGAGTATTTATATTATTGAACGTGCTATATTTTTAAATTAAATTATTTTAATATATGAATGATACCAAGGTGTGTGGGGTGATTAGTGACCGTTAATGGATAAATATTTAGAAATCATGATATGCGGTCTGGGGTGATTTCAGAAAAAACATTTTCTTTATCGTCCCAGCGTTTCGATCTTTTATTGAGATCATCTTCTGGGCTCAAAGTGTTTGTCTTCTGTGTAGCATTCTCAACACGACAAGCAAGGATGGCACTATTATACAGAAGACAGACACTTTGAGCCCAGAAGATGATCTCAATAAAAGATCGAAACGTTGGCAGGATAAAGAAAATATTTTTCTGAAACCTTCATCACACCAGACCGTTTGAGATAGACCAATCTTTCACCTTCGTGACATCTTTGTCAATCAAATTTCTGATTTAAAAAAAAACCATTCGATACAACATTCTTGGTGATATTATAGTTTTAATTAAAAACGGAAATGACAGTTCGTAATAGAGATGAAAAACCGCTCTTTTTTAGGGACGGGTCAAGCTCGCCCCCTCAGTGAAATTGCTGGTTCTACTAAGTGAGTGATGAACCGAAGCAATATCGTTGATGAACATGTTACATGGAAAGTGGCCCTATGGGGGGTGGTTGAGGACCAATAATAGGATAAGATTTTTATCGCTTCGATAAGAAGGGAACCAAATTAACGACATGCCGTTAGTACAATAATAGTTCTTAGGTCAAAGTTTGCATCTTGGCCTGTTCTCATGCCTTCTTTCTTGCAGTCTCAATGTGGATATGACAAGGTGAAGGTCATTTTTACAACCACTTTGGATTGCTCGTCCGAACTTTAGCACCTAATAATCAACCCATGTCGAACTGGCTACGGTTGATGTTCTCCTTTGCTAACATTTTCAACGGCACTGATAAATTTAATTAATTGAAAGATGTCGGTCAAGCGAACCACGTAAACTAGTGTATAATAAGTTAAATGAAGTATATCTTCACTAAAGCTCTTCATCGCCAGTTTATTTTTCGCCGAGAATCAAATAGATTACACGACATTCGAAAATTAGGAAAAGGAGGGAAAATTCAAAAGGTGGGGCTGATGGGAAGTTAGTGTCCGACTGGATCGAGGTCAACATAACTCAAGTGGTAGAGCAGCGGCGTATCCAGCTCAAGGTCGTGCGTTCGAATCGTGACACTGACTTTTTTATCTCAACTAAACCTTACTTAATTGAAACCACGAAAACTAGTGAACACGATAATTTTTGTATTTTATGAGTACGTAGAAGAGAACTTTTTCTTTAGGATCTAAAGCCGATTGGACGATAACTTTTACCTTGCATAACGTAAAAAATAATGCCAAACCGTTTGCCGACATTCAATAAAATAATATGAACCACCTAACGATCACTTTTGTTGGAATTCTAAGTTTCAATTGCTAATATAACGAGCCTTGTGCCACAGTGACGTTAAATTGGATCATTATTGTTGATCATTTGTATAATCAACTTTCAGAAATAAATCACCGGTTCAGTTTGCCGACGATTGTAAGTTGTGTTACTTCTAAGGAAATTCCCGGGAAACAGAAGTTAGTTTAATTAAATTCCTTGTTGTAAGGCAGAATTATTTTCTCGAAATCTGAAACAGTCACTAATAATTTGTTTTGTTTGCTTATCTGAAAATAAATTAATTAGTAGTTGTTTTTACAAATTTATGCTACATTCCGTTTGCGAACAGAAAACATATCATAGGTACATTTTAATGGTTTGATTGGTTATTAAATTGTTGTCATTTGTTTTTTCATTTTCGTAGTCCGCTTGACCAATTAATATTTTTCAATTAGATGAGATAAAAAAAAAGCCAGTGTCACGAGCTGGATTCGAACCGATGACCTTCGGCTAGATACGCAGCTACTCCTCCTCCGATCCTCTCGGACAGTAACTTCCCATTCCACCCCCACCTTTTGAATTATCCTTCCTTTTTGCCATTTCCTTTTTTTAATTAATTGTAAGATATTAATTGGTCAAGCGGGTCACCAATTTAGTGAATATTTTTTGACATTTTGACACACTCATCGGTAGGTATTTAGATTTTTTTCTATCTGAAAATTTCGCACGTAGTGATTGTGGAAATGACAAAAAAGGAGGGAAAATTCAAAATGTGCTGTTGAGATGGGAAGAGACTTGGTCACGACTCAAGTGTTAGGACAGCGGCGTATCCAGCCGAAGATCATGGGTTCGAATGCCGCTCGTGCCATTGACTTTTTTATCTCAGCTAAAAAACCTTAATTAACTCTGCACTACGTTTGATCAGTATGTGAATTGTCACACCATTCTTCAATATTACAAAACGATTAATTTTTATGTAGTTATATGTTGGTTCTAGAAAGGCATGTGTATACACGAAGTACATCTAGGTTATCTGATGTTAGCAATGTTTTTAAACATTAAAGTTTGAAATTGAACCAATTTCATTCCTTCGAATGAGCAGATGAGCATGAAGACACAAAATGAGTTTAAGCGTTAATAACAAAAACTATAATCGTACTAACACTAATGACCGTAATGTCGTGAGACATAAGGCGTAGGTTGCGTGCGTGCGAACTTGTTTCAAAAGTGGTTTGAAAAAGAGAATGACTTTATATTATAAACCATGGATCGAATTAAAAGCGAAAGCTGAGATATCAAAAGTGCCAATGTGATATGCCTGACGAGGCGAAACGTTGCGGCGCCCACGCATCTACTTTGATTTGAAAAGACAAAACGACGTACGACGTATGTCAGGTAGCCTATCCGCCAAGGGAAGCGGAACCAAAATATACACAGGTTTCTGATGAAATCCGTACGGCCATACCCAATCCCAATTGGCCTCATCACTGATTTTTAACTAAAAAACGAGCATATATATATATATATATATATATATATATATATATATAAGTTTATTTATTTATATATATATATATATAAGTTTATTTATTTATATATATATATATATAATATATATATATATAAGTTTATTTATTTATAGATAAGATAATGTAATATATTTCGTATTAATTGTTGTGTATTAATTGTAAATAATTGTATATTTTCGAAATTGTAGATAAGCCAGAACTAAGTTTATTTTTGAGTTCACAGTTGAAAATATAATTCCATTCAAGTCGTTAATTCCGTGGTACAACTATTAATATGTTGTTAATAATAATAATTAACAATTAATGTGTTACAATTAATTAAAGTTTTTAGTTAAGATAAAAAATGGCGAAATGGAGGGAAATTCAAAGGGTGCGGTTGAGATGGGATGTTGGATCGACGTGATGATGGCTCAAGTGGAAGAGTAGCGGCGTATCAAGCCGAAGATCGTAGGTTCGAATCCCGCTCGTGCCATTGACTCTTTTATCTCAACCTTCATTAATTGATAAAAATATATATGACTAATGGACTATAATAATATGGATTATAATATATATGGACTAATATTTCCAAAGCTTCTGAGTTTTTTAAATCCTGTAATACCGAACACACAATTTGGATTCTGAGCATTTCATTATTGTCCATTGCAAGTCCATAAAATATTGCAAACTTATGAGGAAAAAAAGTTTCGTCTATGTCTATTTATAGACACCGGAATGACCTTCGATCGAAGACATCGATAAAAGATTAAAATGCACACTACCGGCTGGTGAAGTCTTATGTGACTGATAGAAATTTGTCTGCATCTCAGCGGGTGTTCCTCAAGGAAGTGTTCCTGTCCCCCTCCTTTACATCCTGTACGAGCATGACTTTCCAACAGCGAAATAGCCCAATTGGCCGATGATAAAGCTGTGCTCACGTTCAGAGATGCAGAAACGAAGATGCAGAATTACTGCCAAAAAAATAGATGATTGGGAATCCAAGTGGAAAGTTAAGCTGAATGCAACTAAGTCCAAACAGATTAACTTAACTTTTAAGAAGACCTCAAGTCCCTTGCACATAGTACTCGGTGGAACTAATGTACCTCAGGCGTATTCGCAGTATCAAACTAATCCTCTTTCCAAATTCCACTTAAGCGACTCCTTTATCTAAGCCTAATAAAACCAATATGGTTTTATGGCTCGTCCATCTGGTGTTCTGCGTCCGCCTCACAAAGAAAAAGGACTCAAACGCTGCAGAACCGTCTGTTACGATTAATAACAAACGCGCCCTGGTTCGTTAACAACGAACAGCTCCACACTTTTTATTTGTGCTGTATATAAGTATGTAATAGCAAAACATAATATGTATGTACACAAGAGTTAAATAAAATAATTTTTTCAAAAAGAGTTCAAAATTGAGAATTGTTGAAGTTGATTAGGTGAACATTCAGAGCTAACATTAAAGGTGATTAGGTTTATTAAATGTTTTAGTTTATTGTGATAAATTCCAAGAACTGGAGGAGTTCCTGTGGCGCTGTTTGTCAGTGTTTTCTGAGCTAGGAACACCTGTGTGAATTGAGCCCTCGGTTTCATTAAATGGTTACAAGTTATTGATTTTATGGAAAAGACATGTTTTAGCTTGCTCCCCTCTAATGTGATAGCCTATCAGGTTGGGGATTAAGCACAGTAGTTCCGATAATCTGAACACCGATAATCTAAAAATACTTTTTGCCCGATCACGTTTCGATCGAGAAGAACAATATTTTTGAATTGAACTTTTAAATTACTGTTTTTCATTTAAAGTTTAATTTTGATATTATTAGTCAGGTTTTTGTCCTAGCACCGACGTTACCGCCAGTATAATCTGTATTTTGCTATTTCCCGATCATTTTGATAAGCATATTAACGATGCTTCGCCGGGTAATCGGCATTTTGCAGTGTTGGGTCTGAGGTATTTGATTGGGCTGTGGCAGGCATATGGAATGAAAACCAATCACCTGGCCAGAAACCAATGCCTTTTGAATTATAATTGTTACAAAACATTAATTTACACATCCTGAAATTTGGATCGTAAAGAAGAATTAGTCCAATCCCTGAGATTGGAATATCGTACAATATTGTTTGGAAACCAGCTTTATAAAGGTATTTGACTCGACGGTATAGATTATACTTGCCCAGATTTGGCGTGTTTATATTTAGGCTATTGACCAACTTGTGGCGATAAGAGGCTTTTAGTCCATTTCAGTCTAATCACAAAATGGTTTTCAAATATTGCACAATCCACCAATACAACTCTGTACATAATCAAAAGTCAAATTTGCTTTTGAAAGCTGATTGTACTTATAATTCATTAATTAAAAAATATAGCTTGTCATAAAAGAAAAATATTTTAAATTCGTTTTTCTATTCTCTCTTGCAATAACCACGAAAAAGTATGAATCCAGTTTGTTCGAATTTGCCGTTGTTGTGTACCACACCGTCAATTATGCAAGCATTTGACAAAACAAAGTAATTAACATTTCAAAGGGTGTTTTTCGATTATTCTATGAATAATTGCTTAAGTTATTACAAAATATTGGCGTTTTCCTGTTTATACCAACATCCCGGCGATATACCAGAAGCTCAAGGTGAATGTTTTAAGCACTGATTAAAACAGGGCGCTCCATTACATGAATATAGAACTCTTTCAGGTAATTATTCACAAGGCAGAACAATAAAAGATACAGATAAAAATAAAACATTTGTGTTATGCACTGATCAGAGTTTGTGCCGGAATCAAAATTTAGTGGAACCATCTAAACTGATTCCGTTCCGAACTATTACAAAACCACTTTGGAAAATCGAACATAATTTGTCCTAGGGGTTCGGTGTGTAGCAAAGGAATCCACCCTTCAATTAGGTGGGACACATCGAGCAACCTTTCTCTGCAAGCCGGACACGTACTTCCAAAATTATGTGTCCCTGTGTCAACCTCGTATGGTCTAGGCCTTCTTCTACGAGTCAGGTCCTTCGAGGGCACCTGTCGTTGGGACTTGAATCTTCTCTGCCTGTCTGGCCCACCGACTATGCTACTTTCTTTTCATCAAGTATTTATTGCAATTTTACCGTCAGGGAGCCGGATAGCGGTGGTTAAGTTCGGAGGAATGGACGTACCGGGCCTAGCCCCCCCCCCCCGTCTGCCTGAGCAGTCAGTTTAATTACTAGAATCTTAATTTTATAATTTCCAAAATTTCATATTTATTATTTACATAATTAACAAAATTGTATAAACCCTCTAATTAAAGTCATCAGCTTAATGAAAAATAAAATTTATTTATTTATTCACAGCAACGTCCCTCAATTAAACATTTTATACTTTAATCGCTACAATGAATTATCGTAATTTACAATGGTTATTTGAAGGTCGTGTGATGTAGTTTTCAGAAAAACATTTTCTTTACCGTGCCAACGTTTCGGTCTTTATCGAGATCATCATCAGGGATCAGAGTGTTTGCTACTTCCTTGTAGATTCTTTTCTGTCGTGCTGAAAGTGACCTAACACGATCTAAGAAAAACATCGTATAAAAAGTACCAAATTTTAATGGAGCATATTATATAAGTCCCTCCACTTAAAAATAAAAATCTTTGGATAAGAGATAATAAAAACAAACCGAAAACATTGCCAAAAGCGTTAAAACAAAATGACGCTGAATCGTTTCTAGAACGATTCTAAAAGAAAAAATTCTTTGCCTAGAAGGAAATAGCAAATGAAATAAAAACCAATCGATATAATAGTAAAGTCACTAGTTTTTGTGGTCCACTTGACCAATTAATATCTTTCAATTAATGAAGGTTCTTAGACGAGATAAAGAAAAGTGAGTGTAACAAGCAGGATTCGAACCCTCCATATTCGGCTAGATATTTCGCCAATGAAATAAAAAACAATTAATATCTTTGAGTTAAGGTTTTTAGTTAATATAAAAAAGTCAATGTCACGAGCAAGATTCGAAAAACGGCAAAAAGAAGGGAAAATTCAAAAGTGTGAAAGTGATGGGAAGTTAGTGTCCGAGTGGATCGAATACTCGATAGCTCAGGTGGTGGAGTAGCGGCGGCGTATCTAGCCGAAGGTCGTGGGTTCGAATCCCGCTCGTAACACTGACTTTTTTATCTCAACTAAAAACCTTAATTAGTTGAAATATAATAGTAAAGCTTCCAGATTTGACACATTTTGACAAACATCCCAAAAAAAGAAGGAAGAATACCCAGATAAACCCCTCACATAATTTGATTGTACCGTCCAATCTCATTCCTTCCAGTAATCTCCAAACTATTCGAAAACCAAGTGCTGAAAAGCTTGGAAACCAATTTTGAACAAGCGAACATTTTACCCTCTATTTTAAGCCAATATTGATATATGCACAAGCACTGATTTTAATCTGAATGTGTATTCTCGGGTTTATTCGTAGACTTTTGCAAGCCTTTGGCAAGATCTGGAAAGAAATTTTAGCACACAAGATAAAAGCAGTATTCCAAAAGCAGTATGTGAAACTCTGTATCTGTCACCTTTCAAAAATATTATTTCAAGTTAGAGGAGACGAATGTCTGATTTGTTTGAGATCAAACCTGGCATAGAATAGTTTCCTAGGCCGCGTACTATAATTGATTTTTACGATACACGTGATCTACGCAAACGTATAAGCATCTCAAGTTTGCCTCTTTGTGAAAACCGACATGGACTGGTGTGATGTAGGTTTCAGAAAAACATTTTTTTCATCGTGTCAACGTTTCGATCTTTATTGAGATCATCTTCAGTACCTGGGATTTACAACTATTGTTTAAATTTAACAAACACCTGTAGGATGTAGAAAAAAATGAATTTATACGACGCAAAGAAATTTTGTTTTATGTAGTATTAGTAAAAATGTAGTATTTCTACGCAGAAGACGGACATTTTGAGTGAGTAGAAATACTTTGAAAAATATAACAAAAAATGTTTTCTACATTGTATAAATTCACTTTTTTCCACATCCTACATTTTTTGTTAGATTTAAACAATGCTTGTAAATCCCAGGCACTGAAGATGATCTCATTAAAGATCGAAACGATATAAAGATAAAGAAAAAAGATAAGCACGATAAAGAAAATATTTTTCTGACAATTACATCACCCCAGACCGCATCTCACGATTTCTGAATAATCATGACACTAATAATTGTTCTCAAGAGAATTTATTGTTATTCGATGGTTATTAGTAAATATAATATTACTCGCATTTGACTAGTTTTGATAAACAAAATGTAAGAAAAATTCCTTGGCAAAACACCTTTTCAGTTGGGTGTTAATAACAATTAACTAGATCTTCTCGATGACAGCGCGTCAAAAAATTGAGAAGATCCTAAACCTCTATCATTATTACTTGAAATACTGTCCCTGATTTCTTTCCTCACTTAGGGTTTTCTATCTAAGACATTATTGAGTGATTTGTGTCTTGATTGTGAGCTTATAAATGACAGACTTCGTACGTTGTCGTACGCCAATTTTCAGTTGGCTCATGTTCATCTTTCCGAACTTTAAGGCAAATAGCTTGCTTCCTCCACTGTCAAGTCATCTTTTTAAATATTCTATCATTAAAACAAAGACAATAAAATGTTTATAAAAGGGACAGAGAAAGATAAAGCTGGCTCATTAAGAAAAGCAAATTACTATTTAATTAGTTTCAATTGTACAAAACACATTTTTGTAATTTGCCTCCTGAAGTTTAATTGTACAAATAAACAAAACCTAATGTTATTTGGCCACGATTAAAATTTAATAAAGTCCACTGGAGCATTGCTCTGGGCTTCTCTTTAGCGTAAAATATTTAAGTCAAACAAAATTATTTTATTTTTTAATTTAAAATTGTTAAACATTATATTGCAAACTGTGAAGATTTTTGTAGGTTAGTAAATCACTGTCAGTTTTTTAATTTAGGCTGTGCAATCTAGAAACATTATTTATCTAAAATTTAGGAGCAAATACTTGAATGTTTTATTATTTTACATTTTTGATGTACCTATAGGTTTACGTCATCATTTTATCATACTACTGTCCTTGCTGTTTTGGTCTGTCTCGTGCATATTGTCAGCCGTTTCTTTTTTATGTACCAGTGCGAAAAGGGTGTTGTAAACTCCATAAACCTGCAAATTTTTGCAGTTTTTCTTTCGTGACGGTTCTTTCTTTATTCGTTCGTTCGTTCGTTGCCTTTTTAACTTGTGTATTCAGCATTGAAAAGACAGCCCTGCATTGCTACACTGTCATCATCACTAGGAACTACCGGCTTCCGTTCAATTCAGGTACTTAAGATAATTTCTAGACTCCAGGCTGACGTGGACACACACAAGTCCCAAGAGACAACTTAACAGGATGAACGGACATGTACGAAGTACCACTACCCGTCGTTTATAAGGTTTTAAGCACCAGTAAAAGTTTTGTGTAATTTGTTTCTAATTTATAATAACTTTTGTGATTGTTGAAAACAAGCAAAGGCGAACAATTAGAAAAATTTTCAAACATTTGCACTCAAAGTTATTTTTTACGCAAAAAAAGAAAATCAATTTTGTTTCGTGAATTTTTTTTAAAAATATGTAGAGATTAGTGACCGTTAATCGGCAATTATTCAGATATCGTGAGATGCGGTCTGGTGTGATGTAGGTATCAGAAAAAAGATTTTCTTTATCGTGCCAACGTTTCGATCTTTTATTGAGATCCTCTTCAGGGCCTGGGATTTACAAACATTGTTTACAACCGTGATGTAACCATGTCAAGATGGCATTATTAAATCGAATAAAAGCGTAACCTGCCTATAGTTTTTTAGTGTTCCAATCTATTACTGTTTAGACAAAAATTTGTTAACAGTATCGAAAACCTACAATTTCTTGGCAGTTTCGTTTTATTCACCGTCGAAAATAATCAACCTCTGTGTAATCCGCAGTGCATGTTTACACTCTATAACCTTGACGCTATGACCATAGCCTAACCTCCTTCAACATTTATTGTTAATACGCTCATTCTTTTTCTTAATGTTGTGGGATATCATTTCTCTTTAGCCGATAATCAAACGGGTTTGAAACCATACACATTTTAGCATTTTAGTTAGGGTTGTAATTCCCAGGCCCTGAAGATGATCTCAATAAAAGATCGAAACGTTGTCACGATAAAGAAACTGTTTTTCTGATACCTACATCACATCAGACCGCATCTCACGTTATCTGAATAATTTTTAAAAATATATTTTTCTACGGCACAATTGATTTTTTACAACTACTCTGCATAGTAGATATTGAAAATCAAAAATTCCGATCGAAATAGTGAAGAATGACAACTTAAAAATGACTTAATGATATCAAGTGTGTTTGGTCTTTTTAGTGCAATTTTTCACGCCCAAATAGTTCTTGGTTAGGTTTTTCTTCTATATATGTATATGTTACCTATTTGAGAAAAACTTTTGTTCTGTACATGGGGTTCTTAGATTGCTTATGTAATATACAAATAACGAGCGAAAAGTTGATTATCGTTTGGCAAATTCGTAGCCCTCTTTGATTTTCTTGGTCTTCCGGTAACCATCTTCTGTAGTGCTGAACATACGAAATTCCAATTATAAATAATGATTATAGCCGGACCCAATCCGGAAACGGATCTCTCATTAGTGGTCCCGGAATCTCAGCTAGCCTTTATTACAAACAAATTGCTTATGGGTCTGATTAATTATTTCAAAGGGAGGAGATGGGCGTCGGTGGCCCTGACGGTTAAGGCATTGACACGGCGTTCAACACTGTAAGGTCCCGAGTTCGAATCCAGCGGCCCTTCCTTACCAAACGGATATTTTTCAAAAACACCGTCATCCTCGAGGGGGGCCGCGGTAGCCGAGTGGTTAGCGTGAGAGACTCTCGGCTAGTAGACCCCGCGGCCGCGGGTTCGATTCCCGCCGTCGCCCCTGATATGCTCAGTTCACGAGAAAAAAAAAAAAAAAAAAAAAACCGTCATCCTCGAGGGTTCAAAGTGCCTAGAAGTTGAAATACCCGCGGGAAAATAAGAGAGAAGCATACACCTTGCACATATAACCAAGTGATAAAATTATAGACACATTAAAAAATGATGATTTGAACAGTCAAAAATGATTTCTTTTGCCATTAGAATATTGTTCATGATATTAAATGAAAATTAACTCTGGAAATGGCTTAATCTTATACAAATGCACATCTCAATAAACAGGATTGTTTTGATTTAGCTGCAACAGAATTATAGACACATTTTGTTTACGTTTATTTTTTGACTTCAAAGGTTTATTCAGTATTCACTGTACCGTTCCTTAGTAAAGTGATTACTGTGAGTTCATTTGGAGCAATTCAAAGTTATTTTAAAATGCCGAAAGGAAGAAGATTTTCTGATGAGGAGCGCCGGTAGATTCACATGGGCTGCCGAGATATCCCTCGACGCATAAAATGAGGTTTTTTATCGGTATCGAAAATAATCCTACCAGGTGAAGGCTGAGGAAGACCTCCTTCATTGACCAGAAGAGACAAATCGCACATTCTGTGCGTTGCTTCAAACAGATTTTCGAGTGCTAAAGCCATCGCAGAGAAGGGAAGGTGTTTGTATTTCTGTTCGACCTGTTCAGAGATTCCTTAAAAAAACTGAAAACATAGTCCGAAGAAAACTGAAACGCAAACCAGCTCTGAAAACCCTGTCAAATTTTCTGAAAACCGCATTTTGAAAAATTAAGATTATTGGCGAAAAGTTATTTTTTCGGACGAAAAAAAATCAGACCCGGAAGGATACGCATACTACTTTCATCATCTAACTAAAGAAGAAAATCTTATGTCACGGCGCCAAATGAGTTGTGGATCTTTGGTGATTTGGGGGTGTATTGGGTGTAATAAAAAAGGGAAACTTTGTTTTCTTCCAAAAAAAAGTCAATTCGGAATATTACAATAAATTTCTGAACGAAGAAAAAACAAGTTTCAGCGATTTGTGCGAAGGGATTCCATATTCCAGGTGTACAACGCCCCTATACAAAATGCAAAAATGATTAAAGAATTGTTTTCACAGAACAGCATTGAAAAACTTGAATGGCCTGCACTCCCACCAGACTTGAACATTATAGAAAATGTATGGGGAAATTTATATCAAGACTGTAAGAGTGTAAGCAGTACAATTCTGTCGACGGACTTAAAACAGCTGTCACCACTGCCTGGAATAATTTGCCTCGAGATTTTTCTCAAAATTTGTACTGTACAGAAAGATTTCTGGAAATGATAAAACTTAGTAGTAATGCCATAAAACATTGTAAACGTGTTTTAAATTGATTTTATCCCATGTGTGTAAAAATTTGTCGCAGACCAAACCCTTTAATAATTTGTTCCCTTTTTTATTAAAAAATATAAATTTAATGTGTAGAGATTAGTGACCGTTAACGGATAATTATTCAGATATCGTGAGATGCGGTCTGGTGTGATGTAGGTATCAGACCGCATCTCACGATATTTGAATAATTATAAGTTTAATAAAGAAATATATTTATTCCATGTGTTTTGAGTAAATATTGTATTTATAGTACAAACCCATTACGTTAAATAATCATAACAATTAGAGGTATGTCTATAATTTTGTCACTCGGTTGTATTTTCATTTTTTTATGATTTCGTAATTTATTTTTAATTATTTAAGATTAAGGTTGTTTTAAACATATTTATATTTAATAAACAATTACACAGAGAAAAATCTTTTGTCGTAACCGTTAAAATAGCTGAACAGGTTGCTTAGTTATCGACTGTTGTTTACATAAACTAAAAGCATACTTCTCCTATGTTCTCATTTCTTCATAAACGAAGTTGTACAATCATTAGTCGTACTACTAAATTAAATGAATTTATCCCAATTTTCTCTTTCGTTACTATAATGTGCTCGTATATACAAAAGCATTACATTCTCTCTTAAAATCTCATGCCTAGATAGTGTTTTCCTATTTCTGCAAGCTTAGTACAACATAAGAAATGGTACATATATTCTTATTGAGGAAAATTGCACAAGGTACGTTCTGGGATTGTTCGTCATTGGGGGTCATGTCTTAATCATGCCTTAATTTTTTTTTATTTTACTCATTAGGTTACTTTATTTCCTTTAGGTTTGCACAGTTGATTAACAATCAGACGTAATTGTTTTTTTTTCTAGGTTACGTTTACGTTTTAGTGGTCAATTGATCAAGATACTTCTTTAAATTAATTATTCTTTTTTTATGTAATATCTTGGTTGAGATAAAAAAGTCAATGTCAGGAGCGGGTTCGAACCCACGACCTTCGGTTTGATGCGCTGCTACTCTACCACTTGAGCTATCGCGACTTCGATCGAAAAATTACTGATGGACTTTACCAAATATTTATTGGATTGTTTCTAGTCCTTTAAAAGTTACAAACGATGTTAGACCGTGTCCACAATAATTTGGGGTGTAACCAAAAAAATATTTACAGGTTATTAGTTGAAATTAAGAAGTCAGTGCCACGAGCGGGATACGAACCCACGACTTTCGGCTAGATACGCCGCTACTCTACCGCCTAAGCTATCGTGGCTTTGTGAAAAATATAATGTTTCTAAAACAATTCATTTATGCACTTGTGTAAGTGCAAATGTGTATTTGATTATTTGACTGCAGTGTCATTGTAGTATATAATCTGTTATAATTTTTTTCGCCCGTTTCATTTTTTTAACTTTACGGCACTTATTAAATAGGTCGATTATTTTTTCTTTATTTTTCACAATTCCCGATATTTTGAAACGAGACCCCCCAATTTTCTCAATCTCCCGACTTCATCCGAAAAATTATAGAGTATTTTTCTCGACAAAAGCGATTAAGGTTGTAACTTAGAGCATATTTAGATATTTTTTAGACATATTTAGTTTAAAAAAGGGGTGTAAGAATCTCTCGTAGAAGCATTAGGCAGCTTGGATTATTTTCGCATGCTGTCTGCTATAACCTATATTTCGTTAAAATGTTCCCTATGTCATTTTCTTATGACATTTAAGTTGCTACATTTCAAACTTTATACAATTTTATACAATACAATTTTTATACGTACAACGATATTTTAAACTGTATAACTGGTCGTTTTTTATAACCGTCGTCGTTATAAACTTGATTTTTTTAAATTTTGGGATTTGTTTGTCATTAAAAGATCTTATGTTCCGTATGACGGTTTTTCCACGCTATTATAGCACTGTAGCACGCACAGATCACTGATCCAAAATCTCAGGTCCATAAATGTTTTTAATTGTATACAGATCTTTAGTTTTATGTAGGTAGTATGTGTTATTTATTGGAATTACGAATGTATACATTTGCGTGAATAGCAAAGTTTATCCCCCAATTATTCAAGTGATATCGAATACTCTAGGGTAATGTGAATGGATATAATTTATTAGCATGAATGAAGGGCATGCCCCCAAATAACCCTAGGGATATACGGAATACTCTGGGGTAATGTGAATGCTAACCAAACTAGTGTGTATTTGTGTAATAGCATTGACAATTGACCAGGCCCTTTAGATACAGACGCTAGCAGTAGAATAAAGAAAAGAGATAGTTACCGTAACAAAAACAAATTTACTTGGGAAGGGAATCAATAAACTAAATTAGAGTGTTTACAACGCGAGGAAGGTAAAAAGAAATGCAAACCTAAAGTCGAAATGCACTCTTGGCATACAACAAAATAACCCCTTCCAAAATAATTAGACTTGGATTGGATTTCTGGAGATTAGGCTGGCGTAAACTTCCAACTTAATCAAGTACTTTCCATGTCCTCAACGCTACCTTCTACTTTACCTTGATTCATAACCACCTACCAGTTCAAGCCGGAAAATAAATGATCCAAACGTGTTAATTATCGATTAACGGTCACTAATCTCTACACAAATTTCACGATTCTTGTTGAATGATGACAGTTTTTCACTGAAGAAGGCGTAATACCAAAACGTGTTTGAATAACTCAAACAGAAAACTTGCTCGTGAAGACCGACCCAGTAGGGCCCGTGTGCGGATTCAACATGAGTTCGCCCACTCGCACCAACCACATCATCTGTTAGAATTTCACGATTATTTTATCTTTGAACTCAATATTGGTAATCTTGTCTTTCTTTGTTCGGAAGAAGGGTCGGAGGCATGGGGAGAAACGATCGGATTCGCAACCAGCGTAAATGAGGGGCTCAGGGAAAGTCGAGGAGAGCCCGGAGTATTGTAGGCTCGGCAGCGGGAACGCGGCTGCCTTTTCAATCCGCCACTGATGAATAGAGCACGGCTCGATACAACTCTTTATTACGACATTCGGAGTGGGCTCCGACGATGAATGGTGGCCGCCTATTCATTCTCGGGCTCATTCACCGAACACAAATTTATATACGATATACATAAATCCAAAGCCGCGGGGCGTATCTTTGGAGCCCTCTGGCAATCCGCACCGCTGCTAATAGATCACCTCCTACCGTGCAAATTTTCAAACCTTTCTTTCCTCATTCTCTTGTAAAACACGGTTCATATCCCACCTCCCAGATGTAAACAGAGGCGACTCAACCCCTTCAAAAGAACGAACGTTAAAAAATTAAAGTATTCAAATAGAAATATCAAATTAGTCTTCAATTTTAAAGAAAAGCATACTTATAAAAAGACGGTTGGTAAAGTTTCTGTACAAACTGTTTACATATCATGGATGTCTTTTGTATGAATGTCAACTCACTCTTTCAAACAAAAATGTTTGCCATACTCAGGAGGATTTCGTTATTTGGGAATAATAGAGTCTTTGCTAAGATTTTAGCATATTTTCATCAAACGGCCCTAAACATAAATTAAGTCATGGCAGTCTGAGTGAAAGCACTGTTCGGGGATGGTTTAAACCAATGGTTCCCCAAATGGTCCCTACGAACCCCCAGGAATCCCCGGTATCATTCAGTTTCATGGAAAATTCAAATTGATTTGGAAGTCTCTGCAAAACGTGGGTCGGCACAAGGTTTAATATAAAATAATATAAATAATAATATAAAATAATTTTAATATAAAACAGAGGTATGTGGGTTATCTAAAATTTCATGTTTAATTCGATTTTATGCTCTCTTTGATTCAGTGTTGGAATTCCTGGAAAGCAGAGACAATGATTTGAACGCAATTTAATTAACTCAAAAAATGCTATGGCTTATATGACTGATTTATTTGCCAAATTTAATGAAGCTAATTTGAAACTACAAGGTAACCAATTAAATTTAATCAAAACTAAAAGCGTAATATCTGCGTTTGTTGCAAAACATTTTTTGCACAAACAAAATGAAGAGGAGAATGTTCTCAGTTCGAAATTTGCAAATTGGAGATCAAGATTTGCTTGCGTACTGTCAACATTTAATGTTTCTTCGTACAGACCCGAACCAAAGATTTGAAGGCATTCTTTACTTGGATATACCGAACTGGGTGTTGAACCCTTTAGCGCTTGGGCAAACTCAGATCCAAAACACAGATGAATCCATACTAACAGAGGAGCAGCTTACTGAAATATCCACAAATGAGGAACTTAAACCATTGTTCGAACAAGGATACCACAAATTCTGTTTTCAAAAACAGAATACCAATTTGATATCCTGCATTATAGGTTATTTTACGGAAGCTGCTGACTGTCTTCCCTTCTTCCTATTTAGTAGAACGTAGATTCAGTATCGTTATGAACCTTATCTATGAAACAGTGTTCGTGGGGATTTTCGGTTGCTACTCACAAACAACGAGCCGAGCATCTCATCACATTCATCCGAGTTATTAATTTTTTTAAATTTTATTTTAAAAAAAGTAATTAATATTTTAATTTATATAAACATATTTACAATTTCAATAAATACTTCTTCAACAATTTTTTTATTTTTTATTTTTTCTCTTGGGGGCAATTTTTGACTAGAAAAAGGGGTCCATGGGTCATAAAAGTTGGGGAACCACCAGTTTAAACAATTTCGAGTGGGAAACATTACTCTTGAAGAAAAAAGAAGGTCGTGAAAGGATTTATTCACTAGATCATGATGTTCTGCTAGCATGGGTCGAAGAAAATCCCACATCAACTATTCGAGCACTCATTGAGAATTTTTCAGTGAGCAAATCGACCGTCGCTGACCACCTCAAGGCAGTTGGAAAGGTGGAAATCTAGAAAGTTGGACTCCTCATGCATCAAACGACCGCCAAAAAATGACCGTTATGAATTTTTGCGAAACACATCTTTCCCGAGACAGAAATTAACCTTTACTGAATAGAATTTATACTTGTGATGAAAAATGGATCTCTAAAACATAACTAAAAACAATTTTATTTAGAAATCATGAGATGCGGTCTGGTGTGATGTGGGTTTCAGAAAAACATTTTCTTTATCTTGCCCACGTTTCGATCTTTATTGAGATCATCTTCAGAGATCAAAGTGTTTGCTTTCTGTGTAATTGTGGCATTCATGAGTGTCGTGTTGAGCGTGCCCTAGGCTGAAGATGATCTCAATAAGGTTCGAAACGTTGGCACGATAATGAAAATGTTTTTGAGAAACCTACACCACACCCAGAACGTCAGTAATTACCACACATAATTAAAAACCTGCCGATGTTCTCTTTATAATCTACCGGCACCCAAAACGGTTGCAAAATGTAGGTATGGGCACGGTTGGATTTATTTAAAAGAACGACTTTTGAGGGTTTGGCAAGAGGATAAAAAGCAGCGAATCGATCTATTACTTAGATTAAGTCGATAGACGGACATAACTATAAACATTTTTATTTAGAAATCATGAGATGCGGTCTGGTGTGATGTGGCTTTCAGAAAAACATTTTCTTTAATGTGCCAACGTTTCGATCTTTATTGAGGTCATCTTCAGGGCTCAAAGTGTTTGTATTCTGTATAAATGTGCCATTCTTGCGTGTGTGACTGTGCCCTAGGCTGAAGATGATCTCAATAAAGTTCGAAACGCTGGCACGATAAAGAAAACGTTTCCGAAACCCAGACCACACCAGACCACATCTCACGATTTCTGAATAATTACCGATTAACGGTCACTAATCACCACACATTTCTGAACGAGAAGAACGAACCACATGGGATTCTATGTACAAATTTCAACTACGCATGGACACGAAGCTAAAAGTATTCTGTAGGACATCACCAATAATAATAAGAACCTAGATTGAAGATGATGACAAGCAAAGGCGATCAATTAGAAAAAATTTCAAGCATTTGCACTCAAAGTTATTTTTTGGGCAGAAATAGAAAATTAATTTTGTTTCGTGAAATTTTTTTTTACATATGTAGAGATTAGTGACCGTTAATCGACAATTATTCGGACATCGTGAGGTGCGGTCTGGTGTGATGTACGTATCAGAAAAACATTTTCTTTATCGTGCCAATGTTTCGATCTTTTATTGAGATCCTCTTCAGGGCCTGGGATTTACAAACATTGTTTCCATTTAAAAACAAACACTGTTTGTAAATCCCAGGCCCTGAAGATGATCTCAATAAAAGATCGAAACGTTGGTTGGCACGACAAAGAAAATGTTTTTCTGAAACCCACACCAGTCCGCATCTCACGATTTTTGAATAATTATCAATTCTAACATTTAGACGTATTTTTATTCAATAATTCGCAATGGTACTTAGATTGCCTTAATAGTTGTATGTGCTAACGGAATGCAATCATGATGTAGTCATAATAATAACATAAAACAGTAATTAATCCAATGAACGTTCACAAAACTAAATTAATCCTGTTTCATTTCGTTTTTTGTCTCCTGGCCTTCTAATAGGTAGATCGTCATAAAATGTTTCATAATGACAATATGTGCCTAACAACACAACACAGTTCATAAAGTGCTTAATTTCTTCATTTAAAGGAATAACTTAATTTGGTCATTAGTCTGTTTGGTAACGGTTGAATGCAGTATTGTAGTGAGCACATCTTTTAAACATGGCTTTGACTTTGTAGGAAATGTAACAAAGCCAGAAACGCTGATTATATAAAATGCGAAAATACCAAAGTTAGATATGCATAAAGGGATTTGAAAACGTGCATACTCGTGATGTACAACAAACATTGATGTTAAATTCAACAGAGCTTTATCGGTCTCGTACATATAACATTTTATGTCACTTTATCTCATATCTAATTCTTTCTGCAAAGAAATTGGATTGGTTTCACTTCCTTGTTCAACTCCAGTGACTTATACAATGACTCATTTTGAGTTATACAAATTCCCTAATAAATTACTATGTCTCGTGTAAAATTTGAGAGGAAAGTACTGAAGCAAAAGGTTCTCCTATTCATAATTTAGTGTGTACAAATATCATTTTAAATTTTACATTACCACAAGTTCGATTTATCGCCAGTGCCATTCAATAGCAGCGGCCCATATGTCAAAGTGCTCTGGATTGCCTGAACCTTTCGTGCATTAGAATTTGTTTGATATCTAGAGTGAAAGCAATACTTCTTGTTAAGTAATACTTCATCCTCAAATATTTCTTATTCGATCCTTACTTTAATGTAATCCAAAGTTTCTCTATAATCTTATTCAAGAGTAATGGCTCGTTGAGGGATACTAAAACTTATTAATGTTTAATATTATTAATGTTTGGAATATTAATTCCCATTTATTATTTCATGCTTTAAGGATCAAGGTTAATTTAAACAAATCGAAAAATTTATAATTTGGCAACCACTCTGGACCGTTCCGGCAGAACTCGTCTGCGGCGTCTGGCGAACTTGCCCAACTCTTATGTACCGCCATACCTCTAAAAGGCTAAATCACTAGAACTTAGAAATAGATACGCAGGTTTTCGTCTAGTTTTTAGATGGGGGTGTGTCTTGTACAGCGAGGGAGTGGGCACCTTCTGTTTGTTGACCCCTCATTACAGTGTATATACGGTATCAGGTGTGTAATTTGGTGAGGACCGAGGAATGTTCAACCTCAATCGAATGTACGGTCTTTCTGTGCGGGGTTACGGCTTTACGAGGCAGGTTATCTATAGATCTTCTCCTCGTGCTCTTATTTAACAAATCCGCTGAGCTGGAGCGCCTCGGAAAAACGGTGGTTGCTTTCTGGATTCCGATGTGACATCCGAAAAGTCCCACCCTCCTGACACGACCATCGCAATCAAGCTCTCTGAAACTAAACGAGCGGTAAAGAACATGATAAAAGAAAGATGGCAGCTTCAGTGGGCGATCCTAGGCAGTGGTCATCTAGGGGTTTCTACGCTGGGGAAGCCTCTACACTCGGAGAGATAGAGTTCGCCTTCTCGAGCTAGGGAGTACGAGGAAGAGCAGGCCGATGTATTTCGACCTGCTAGCCATTTGCGTGCGACATTACCATTCGAACAAGTTGGGAGCGAGGTGGTAACAGCGAGGTGCGAAGCCTCTACATCTACGGTGCGTCAGCTCTCATCTTGAGATTCGGGCGTCCGGTAAGGGCTTATTAGCCTAGGTGCAGCCATTAAAGATCCTCTTGTCAACCTGTGGCGATGAGCCCGGGAACGAATATTCCACCGACTAATCACGACTAATGTAGTCACTCAGGGAGATATTCGCCTTCTTTATCTAGGGAGTACGCGGGAAAACAGGCTGATGTATTTCGGAACAGATGCACAATGCCCGAACATTCGGAGTGGACAACCGGAGAACGAGGTTGTCTTGGCCGTTAGGAGCTGGGGCGCCTCTACACCAATGCGGTGTTAACACTGCTCCGTCGTGTACGGAGGTGCGTCATCTCTCATCTTGAGAATCAAAACGTCCGATAAGGCAAATAGGCCAGATGCCGACGCTAAACATCCTCTTGTCTTGTTAACAATGGGTACTAGGGAACGACTGTTACACCGACTAATCAGAATGAGTGAATTGTATGAATGTATTTATTTTTGCTCCAGCCTTATCGAATATTATTAGAGTTAGGCTAGATCATACATACCAGCCATATAACACGGCGAACGCCACGCTGTAAATACTAGACGAAAACCGTCGTATCAATTTCTAAGTTCAATTAATTTAGCCCTGTAGAGGTATGGCGGTACAAACGACTTGGGCAAGTTCGCCAGACGTCGTGGATGAATACTGTCGGACTGGACCAGAGTGGTTGCTCAGCCAAAGCACCGCTCCAGCGCCAGCAGAGCACTTCCTATGACCGCACCGAACCGCAAGCCAGGAAATATGCCTTTTTATTAATAAGCTTTTATTTTACGTCTTGCAATGTTTGAATATGTACACATTATTTACAAGATACTAAAATAAATAAAAAACCAGTCAAATATAAGTAATAAGAACAAGTCATTGATAGATAATTAAAATAAAAGAGGAGGCAAATGTCAACCTAGAGAAACTTCTGCAACATGTTTCTGTGCCAGTCCGTGACATGGTTAACTTTGACGTCTTTAAAAAATCAGTATAAATTACTTGCAATCTTCAAAAATGATTGCTATATAAATTTGAAAACAAAACAGGTAAAGTATTGTATAAAAAACGCGAGGTTTATTTTTTTTTTTTTTTAAATAATACGTTTTGGCCAATAAATCTGCAAAATTAAAGCCAAATATAAATTAATTTTAACTATTCAGCTTTCTAAAATGAATAATTCATGCAGCAAACTTAAAGAGAAAATTATTTTCGAGAAAAAACTCTGGCTGAGAAAAACTGTCCGGGGAGTTAACTTAAAGATATTGTTTAGTTAGCAGTTTAATAATGATTAAATACTACTTTCAAAGAATCACTGTATTACTTGCACGACTGCCTAATTTATGGTTTGTTTGCTAAGCCGGGTGGAATTTTGCAAAAATGAGATTCCTTCGCATAATTGGTCTGAAGGATCATTACTTGTATTATCTATATTGTAAATCCCAGGCTCTGAAGATGATTTCAATAAAGATCGAAACGTTGGCACGATAAAAAATTTTTTTTCGGAAACCTATATCCCACCAGACCGCATCTCACGATTTCCGATTAATTATCTATATTGTAGGAATAGTGTTTTTAACCTGCAATTATGTTCGTTTCGCTAGAATTAAGGTAGTTTGCTATTTTCTAATAATTTTAAAATTACTTCAATTAGTTAAAGTTTGTAAAAACATTACTTCTACAACGTCTGTCTAATTTTGAATTATTTAAATGTATAATGAAGAATATTTATGCTTTGTAAATAAAGCGAGTATGATTAAAGTATCTTTGCACCTTAAAAAATGGCAAAAATTGAAACAGAAACTTGCTGACTCTATAGATGAAAAGCTGAGACGTCAGAACAATGTGGCCAGTGAATGTGGGTTTTTTAATTGGTTAATTTGCCACCAGCTCAACTCGGGATGTGTCTACACCAGCAGAAATATAGTACTTTTCCCATGTTACAAGAAATTAAATTGGCAAGTTTTATTATCAGTACTGATAGCACGTAGACAACTGTTTGCCTGATTTATATCTATCCACTATTTGACTCGTTTTATTGTTTTGTTACTCAATAAAAGAAGAGATTTATGGATAATAAGAATACAAACGGAACAAACATTCCCATGGGAAATTAGCGGTCGTTGACAAGTAGGGACATCTCATGAAGTATTGAGTGTTAGTGGAGGCTTCTATCCCCTGGGGCGGTTTATTAACCATGTCATTCCTTCACGAATCTTCATATCCGTTCGGCTAAATCCGCTCAAAAATCTGGTGTGAACGTCAGGTTCGTTTCATCTCGCTGTCACTCCTGTCATTGTGGTGAAAAAAATATTCAACGCGCTTACAAAATTACGGTAAATAAACCCCAATTTAAGAAATACATTTCGCGGTCCGATCGACCAAATAACTTCTTTTAGAGTAAGGTATTGGCTGAGATAAAAAGAAGAATGACAAAAAGGAGGGGAAATCCAAGAGATGGGGTTGAGTTGGGAAGTTAGTGTCCGAGAGGATCGAAATCATGATAGCTCAAGTGGTAGAGCAGCGGCGTATCAAGCCGAAGGGCGAGGGATCGAATCCCATTCGTGTCTCGATGTTTTATCTCAACCAATCCCTTACATAAAGATTACATAAAGATTTTTTAACAGAAGTTTCTGACGTGGTTTATGAAGTGAATATGAAATAGACACTACGCCAGAAAGATTTTTTGTAATGCTTTTGTTTAATTTTATTTTTTTATACTAGTTTTATGTTATCTTTTAGTGAGGGATAAGTTTATACTACATATTATATTTATGGCATTGTCTTGTACTTTTTAAACATTTTCAAGGAAAAGAAGACAGAATGTATCCGACCATTTCTATTATAGAAATTGGTTATAGAACTTAACACTTGTCTTTTTCGGGTTGTACCTTGTTTTTGCCTGTGAAGACTTCTATCAGGTTTTATAAATTTCTTTATTTAGGATTTGGATTGTTCTTTTCCTTCTAAAAGGTAAGAAAACCCACTTGGGGTTAAATCACCATTTTTCTGCTACTTCGTAACCATTCCTAATTGTTAAATAAATAGAAATTAAATTCCTTTAAAAAGCGGATCGCGGTTATTAGACCTCATTAAACAGTGTTCTCTTTGTTAAGTTCCAAATTAAATATTAATACATTATTAAGCTTCCAGAGCTTTCATGGATTTTATAAAGGAATATTTTATGTTTTAACAGTGTTAAATGGTATGTCTTACATGTTAAGGTCGTGTAAAATAATGTCACACCAATGCAATTTTTAAATTACAGTACAAAAAAAAATATGAAAGGCAAGAGGGATAATATTAGTAACTGGTAAGTAAGACGTAATTGCAGTCAATGGGAGAACTTAATTTCTTACTGCTCGTTGGGTGTCCCAGACGGGGAGTCAAATTTAAAATACATTCAATTAATTAAGGTTTTAAGTTGAGATATAAAAGTCAGTGTCACGAGCGGGAATTGAACCCACGACCTTCGGCTTGATACGCCGCTACTCTACCACTTGGGCTATCGTGATTTCGATTCTCTCGGGCAATAACTTCCCATCTCAACCCCACCTTTAGAATTTTCTCTCCTTTTTGCCATGTTTTAAAATGTCGTGTAATCTATTTGATTCTCGGCGACAAGTGAAATGGCCAGGAAGAAGTATACTTAATTTTTCGTGGTCCCCTTGGCCAATTAATATCAATCAATTAATTAAGATTTTAAGTTGAGATAAAAAGTACCCAAATCAAACGGTAAGCCGTTTATATTAAACGAGTTTTTGATCCTTAAGAAATTCATTTTTTCAATCACATAAAAAACATTATAATCTACATAAGATGTTTTAAAAAGGAAAGGAAACTTTAAAAACTACAACATTTTTTAAACTTGAAACTAGAGTTTATTTTACATTGTAGAAACAAAGCAACCTCATCTCAAATTAGGTTTTGTGCGTCTCGTGTTGAGAGTGGCACAATTACACAGAAGAAAACATTTTGAGCCTGAAGATGATCTCAGTGAAGATCGAAACGTTGGCATGATAAATAAAATGTTTCTCTGAAACCTACATCACACCAGACCGCATCTCACAATTACTGAATAATTAATGACGGTATTACCGTCGTGGTTCGTCGTGGGTTCGAATCCCGCTCGTGTCACTGACTTTTTTATCTTAACTTACAACCTAAATTAATTCAATGATATTAATTGGTCGAATCGACCATAAAAAATAGTGAATTTAAATATACATTGTTTTTGCCATAATCCAATAAAATATCATGGGCCACCGAGATTCGAACTGACGAATCCGATTCGGACGCTGAGACAGTATTATGCATTTCAAGCTAGAGAAATAGGTACTTAAATTGAAATGATTGCATTTGTAACATATTTTTTATTAACCGTGCTCCATAATATTGAGTATAACAAACTGTCAAATGTTCGTGTATTTGTTTTATTGTCAAAAATAAATTTGTTGCCTTGGCGGATTTATAGAAATCCATCTCTTCGTGTCAATAACGCGCCAGTTATTCATTTTATGGCAAAGCAATAAATCATTTAGAGCGTACATTTGATTATGACTGATGAATTGATGTTTCCAGCCGTTCCACAAAAGGCAGTTGTTCTATACCGACAGAATTTCGAATAAGCCTTGACCTTCGGGACTCCTTTAAACTGTAATGAAAATTGACTTTGGACACTTTTATCAAATAATAACAAATGGGCTGGCTTATATTTCCCGGAGGAATCGAATGATGAAAAAAATCCTTAATTTTTAATACTGACAGAATGATATGGTTAACAGTTTGGTAACCTGTCGAAAAAAGCAACATTTTTCTTTTATAACATGGCATAGATTTTTGTACCAAATCTTGACTTTAAAAAATATGCCCAACAATACATTGATTATTATAGACTTTACAACTAATTAAATTTACGTCTTTATTTAGCCCAATTGTAAGTTTAATCTGCCGTCTAAAGAACAAGATTGAAGTGCTTTGTATTCCTATTTTTGTATGCAGCTCGCTATGTTTAGATGTCCTTGAAGTGATTTATTACTTTCGTGCATTTCGCGTGACATCGGTGAACCTGTCTGATATTCTCGGTCCCGATGAATATCTTTATTATGTACTTCAACTGTTTTCCTTAGTGATTAGTTAAAAAAAAGTAATACGTGAGAATGGGTGATATTTCCTTGGTTCCAAACGGTTGTCCAGAAATGGTATTGCCTAATGGATGAATAGTACATATCCTAGTCGGTGATAGTATTTAACCGGCATGTCCAATGGCCAAACTGTAAAGTAAATTTTAAACGCTATGCACTTCTACAGATGTGGAACTATTTAAAATGAAGTCTATTTTGTACCTGCCACAGCTAAGGACAATATCCTAGAAAGGATTCAGGAATCCTAAGGTCTTATATGGAAAGAGAAATTTGAAATTTGAAGTAGCACAAAACATAATATCTCGCATAATATATTAACACATAAGTTGTATTATTGTATAAGGGGGTACTTTGTTCGAACTTTCAGCTGAAGCAAGCAAAGTTTCGTCGAACAATACGGCGGAAAAAGAGAGAAGAAGGATGACAGGCGAAAAGGAAGTAAAGAAAGGAGGAAGTAGAAGAGATAAAACACGACACTTAAGGAGTTTCAAAATTTTAATAAATTACTATAACGAAACTATACAAATATGAATAAGATAAAAAATAAGATAAAATCAGTGTGGTGATTAGTGACCGTTTAGACGATATTAATTCAGAAATCGTGAGATGCGTTCTGGTGTGATGTACGTTTCAGAAAAACATTTTTTTTTTTATCGTGCCAACGTTTCGATCATTATTGAGATCATCTTCAGGGCCTTGTGTTGTCTGC
>CM077105.1:14291939-14317534 GCA_039619505.1 Cimex hemipterus
CGTTTCGATCATTATTGAGATCATCTTCAGGGCCTTGTGTTGTCTGCATTTCAACAAAAACGTTTTCTGATTGATGGCCGATGAGAGTTTCTGCTCATTGGCGATGTCCTTCAGAATATTTTTAGCTGGGGGTCCGTATATAGTTGCAATTTGTTCGTAGATTCCCATATTCTTCGTTCTTCTCGTGTAGGAATGTAGTGATTAGTGATCGTTAATCGATAATTATTCATATATCGCGAGGTGCGGTCTGGTGTGATGTAGGTTTTAGAAAAACATTTTCTTTATCATACCAACGTTTCTATCTTTATTGATCATCTTCAGGGCCTGGGAATTACAAACGATGTATAAATTCTTAAAATAAAAATTTATAATATATATATATATTCACTTTTTTTCCACATCCTACATGTATTTGTTAAATTTGAACAATGTTTGTAAATCCCAGGGCCTGAAGATGATCACAGTAAAGTTCGAAACGTTGGCACGATAAAGAAAATGTTTTTCTGAAACCTCACACCAGAACGCATGTCACGATTTCTGAATAAATAAAAAAATCTTTTCCAATGTAAATAACATAGAAAGTTATTTTCAGCTCCACCTAAACTGTTTTTTAATAATCTGTTCTAATATCTAGCTAGTTTATGGAAAACATCGCTCTCATGGATTAGTTTTATCAGTTATCAGCTGTCAAATTTTGATAAGCTGATGTTCGATATGAAGTAGTGTTCGTGTAAATTTCGTATACGTTTTTCATTGCCCATGTTCTTTCTCCATCCAGAAATTTTATTACATGCAACAGTTTTGACCATAGGCATTGCCTAAAAGAAACTGTTTCAAAGGACTTTTTTTTACCACTAAACTAATTCAAATAGGATCGTAGTTTAGGAGGTCATTTGTGCTTAACGGCTTCCTTCGACCTTGCCCTATAAGGGAAGACCCAAGGAAGGAGGGAAATATTAATTTACCTAATTTAATAGTTCCCCCTTGCTGGATAATCCTTTTGCATATACTTTCTAATAAAGATTTATATATATATATATATATATATTTTTTTTTTTTTTTAAATAAATAACTAACTATTATGGGTGCAAGTAGTAACCAGCCCAGAATTAAAAATTTAGGGAAACGCTAAGATCTAACAAGTAACTTAGTTATGACAGGAAAAAAAAAGAAAAAGTAAAAAAAGAAAAAACTAGTCAGGCGACTATAGCTCGGATAACAGGCTTGAGGACTTCAAACGTCTTCTTTTTTTTAACCAGTTCGTTGAGGGTCGGTGGCCAAGTGTGGCGGAAGATGAGCTTTAGAGATTCCTTCGCACTCTCAAGGAGGGGGCAGTTGAATAGTCTGTGTTAGACACTGTCACCATCTCCGCAGTGGGGACACAGTGGATTGTTGGCTCTTCGGAATCGGTGCAGGTAAGCGTTGAAATTTACGTGACTTTTGATTGTTTACGTGATCCAGAAATCTGGTTGAAACCACTTTTCTCTTGCTCAGTCCTCAATACTGGGTTAACCTTCCCTTGGTGCTTCTACCTCAATCTTTCCTGCCACGCGGTGGGGGGACGGAAGTACCAAGGGAAGGTTTCTAACCAGTTTGTTCTTGCTCGGTCTTCAAAGGACGACATGAAGGAAAAAAGATAATAAGCAAGTCGCTGGAATGTTGCTCAATAAACCATAGAAAAGTTTATGTGTCTCTTCCGAGCCAAACCAACTAACAGAAACTTTAAAAAACAGCAATAAAACATGTCGAAAATAATTTGATACACTATTGAAGAGTTGAAAACATAAAAACTATTTAGTAGCAAGCTAAAATGATAGCAGAATCCGAGAGAAAAATATGGGTTTTAAAAATGGATACATTAATCTACAAAAGCAACTCAAAGAAGCAGATAACAATGCGACGCTAAACAAAAACCTCTGTCTAACAATTTAGAAATACGCGGTAATCCTTTATGTTACAACGAAGTATCTGATATCATCATAACAATTTGAGCTCCGTTGGATTTCCTGGGATGGAAATAACGAAGATAATAGCGATTATTGATCAAAGGAGAGACCAAAAGAAGAGCGGCCTACCGTGCTCCGAATTCTGAAGCGCTTTCTAAAGGACGAATAGCTGCAATGGAGACTTCGCAGCACTTTACCGTCATACCTTCATCTATAGACACGTACGGGGATCATCTCTTGTACATAAATGAATGCCTTTGTCCCGCATATCGTGGGGTGTTCAACGCCGCAAGAATTACTAAAATACAAACAAACTTAAATGATCAAAAATTTTTTTAGTTTCTTTTCAGGAACTGAACAAGCATCAGACTAAATTTCTTGGTTGTCTAGAGTAGAAATAGTAGTTGTAGTAGTAGTATAGAGAGCAAACAACCGGAAAAGAAAAGTAAAACTTATAAAACATATCTATGACTTCTTGGAGGTAAGGGTACTATTGAGAAAATCCAATCGAGCCGCTGTGGGTGTACTTTTTTCAATGCTGGATATAAATTAAAATGTAATTTGGATGGCAAATGTATTGATATTTTATTATTTTATTCGCAAAGTATATCTTTTACTTTTTTTATTATTTTTCGTTGCAATTAAAATTGAATGTTTATGATGGATCTAATTCGTTAGCTATTATAAATATTATTGTAAATTTTAACGTTCTGGAAGTTCGTTTATTCTAAAACTAGTCGCGCAATTAGGAACTAGAAAATCTTGTTTTATTCATTGCTCATCAAAAGATAAGGGGCTTAAGAATGAATTTTAATATTTTACTAGTTGAATTGAAAAGTAAGTTCGAAGTTTTCTCTGGTGTTATCATTTTCTCAGAGATTTGGAATAGTGGAAAGATGAAATCTCTTATATTTTACTGAAAGATATAAAAGGTATTTTCAACGTAATTCAAGACTGAGAGCAGATGGAGTGTTAGTTTTAGTTTAAAAGCAATTAATTTTGAAAACAAATGTTACAGTTCACGGATCACAATGAAAAATTAATTTCGATCATGTCTGATTATATTAGTATAAAAATAATAGGAGGTACAGAAATACTTTCACACATCTCTGAGTTGATGATGATTTTTAAAAATTTTCTTCTTGTCTGTGAAGGGGAATCTTATTGTAGTGGGGAATATTAATATAAATTTAATGAAAATAATTTTATAAATCATATCAGCATGATTTATTTGTTCGTCATATGACTCTATCTCAGTTTGATTTTATATCTGTCAATTAATTAAGGGTTTTAGTCGAGATAAAAAGTCAGTGTCACGAGCGGGATTCGAACCCATGATCTTCGGCTAGATACGCCGCTCGCCGCTGCTCTACCACCTGAGCTGTCCTGACCTCGACCATTAACTTCCCATCTCAACCACACCTTTTGATTTTTCCCACCTTTTTGCAATTTTTCAAATTTCTTCCAAAAATTGATTCGCGGCGACAAATGAGAAATGGCATCAGAGAACTTTACGTTAAATTCATTATTTTTCCTGGTCCACTTGGCCAATTAATTTCATTCAATTAGTTAAGGTTTTTAGTTGAGATTAAAAAAAGTCAGTGTCAAGAGGCGTATCAAGCAGAAGGTCGTGGGTTCGAATCCCGCTCATGACACACTTTTTTATATCAACTAAAACGCTTAATTATTTGAATAATATTAATTGGTCAAGAGGACCACGAAAATTAGTGATTTATTTTTCTATTTTTTAAATACATGAAAGTACTTTTATGCTAATGTAACATAGTCAAGTTTAGTAGATATCACTTGTAAACATCGACAAAGTATTTTAAGAAAATGTGTTGTGGACGAAAGTTCGGTGGTATTTACAATCTAATTGACAAAGTTAATTTACAACTTAGAGTCTTCTGCGAGTTATAACAAGAAGGCCTCCGTATCAATGTCACCTATAATTTAGCCGTATTTAAACTTGTAAATTGGTCGTGTCAAACCGTGCCAAAGTTTTGAGCCAAATAATTCTACACACAAGGTGTTTTACATACGCCTTCTAAATGTCATCGGAGATTAAACGTACTTGATTCGTAACGGAGTAAATCGTTTATATGTTAAAGGCCACAAGGCATGGGTTAGAAGCCGTTGTATTGTTCAATTTAACATGATCCTGACACAGTTAACAGGATTAATTGCGAAGCTAAATTTAGCAAGGCACTACACGATGAGAAGTAATTACACAGCAATCGAGTAATTTCAAACATAAAAACTTCCATAAATCGAAACCAGTCGTTATTACAAGGTCAATTTATGATGAACTATAAATGTTTTCTATTGTTTATTTAATTACTTTAAAATTGCGTCATTCTTACCACAAATTTACCTAATCCACATCTATCGACTTTTTTTTAATTTTTTTGTGGCTTTGCTTATATGCATACGGCCAGTGTACCGTGTTGCGAGCGACACCATCCACCCGACCCGCGCGGGCCGACCAAAGCCACCCCCGGGAAGATATTTTCTCCCTCTCATAGATTATAAAGTATGTTAAGAACTCAGAAAAGAGTCAGATGAATGATATGGTATACATACGGCTCGGGTAGTTTTTATACATTAGTTTTTTAGAATATGAGCAATTAAAAATATTAAGGACGTACACTTCGGCATTTAAAACAGACAACACTGGCAAAAATTCCTTAATAAATCGGATAGCCAAGGAGCTAGTAAAGAATTAGGGCGTAAAAAACACATCAAAATGAGTCAATGAAAGCATTCAAAATCTCTAATATCAAGGGAAAAACAACAACCCGAGATCTTGTATGCCAGAGCCAGAAGGAATTTTGGATAACGAAAAAACAGCTAAGTGCACTTGTCCAATACCTTCCCATATGACTATACTCGTTAGTCATTTCTCTCATTTTTTTATGTTGGTTGTTTTCAATGAGATTCTGCTCAAGGAGATTCTGGTGATAGGAGGTACTGATTTGAATAACCTCCAAATAACCCTCCTCTGTGTCCAAAAATAAGAATGATCTCGTTTAGGGATTTGAGAACCTTTTTCGGTCTCCTTTGTCAAATCCCTTATTTTCATTTTAGACTGTAGTCTGTTTTTAGTCTGTTTTAGACTGTTCCAACCTCAATCGAATCCAATCACTTCAATCTAAAATCCTCCGAACAATAGTACAAGCCCCTTTCTATGTATCCAATCACACCATCCATACTGACTTGTACTTCCCTTTTGTTACCGAGCTAGCCCAACATCGCTACAAAACGTTCCACTCAAAACTACTCCATCATCCGAACCCTTTCGTCAAAAACCTGTCATGCACCACATTACCTAATAATCCCAACAGAAGACTGAAGCGTCGGTGGCCCCGCGACAACCTTAGCGATTGATGTCGATGAAGAAATAAATCTCACTCATCGTATGAAGTACTAACGGCTACCATCACTGGATGGTAATTGTTCAAGCTTTCACGCCACCTTTAATAAGTTAACATGTAAATACTATCTGTTTTACTTGTTGCATCGAAGAATGCAGTTGTAAAAAACAAATAAAACGTTAAAAAAAAGACTGTAGTCCAGACTCTCCATTGGTGATGAATATAATATTTCTCGGTGCCACTTAGCTATCAACATAAGTTCTTATAATCTTTCTAAAGGATGTGTCCAAACAAAGAAAAATGCTTTCTCTCTCTGTTAGGAATTTGAGATTTTGCTCGGCACCACTTGGCAATACTTTTCCCAAGTGTCAGTACTTCATTAAGCCTGTTCTTTTTATGCTGTTTTCTAAAAGATCGAGTCAATGTAGTTTTTCAACAGAGGATGTAATCTGAAACATCCCTCCATAACCAAAAATACGAAAGTTTTCTGTTGTTGACGAATTGGAGTACCTTCATAAATGCCTTTTGTGTTTCAATTCCGCATAAACTTCTTATTTGATTTTGGACTGTTCATCTGTTCAAGAGATTAAGTTAAGATTAAATAAGACTCCCATGATAGAAGGTTCACCAGTATGATCCATCCCTAAAAACTAACCTATATGCAAAGAAACAAAACTACATTTTTTTAAGAATTCATTTGAGTACTTTTGTTGGTGCCACTAAACAACCTATAGTAAAAAAATTATCATCTTTTTAAAGAATCTGAAAGGTTTGTTCAAACCACAAAAATTGCTTGCTTTTTTAAGAATTTGATTAACTTACTCAGTGCGCATGTAAAAGAATAACATCAAAATTAATCAGTGAATGCATGCAAAATCAACAAACCCTGGGGAAACCCAACAACCTGCCAGGAAACAGGAGAATTTTGGGTAACATTGAAAGCAGACCATCTGACCTGAGGAGGATCTGCAAGACAATAAAATGTCATTAACCTATACCTGGGATAACAAAAACAAATATAGAATCCTCCATCGCAGAATGGATCCAAACGAAACAAAAGGAGAAGTGGATTAATTCTAGCAGTGCTAAACATAGCAAACTTACGGTGACACAACCTTCACCAAGACTGGCAAACTCACAACTGCAGTTGGAGAGGGCCAGACTGACAGGACTATTAATCAGTCACTAGCATCTGAGAAAACATGTTGATAACATGGTCGTATATCACGATGATCCAATTGGCTGAGTATGTACTAAGAAGAAAGAAACAAGCCCCCATATCACTTTTGAACGCAGCTCAATGGAGACATAACCTAGCAAACATAAAAAACTTAGAGAATAAAATTCTACAAGAGACAACCAATATCGTTAATACTTCTGAGAAGAATGGTTGAATCGATTACACTCAACTAAAGAACTATGGAGAAACAATAGGATGGAAGGCTGTAGTGGCAGTGAGCACAAATCCCGCTTCCTGGTATCTTCTAACACCATCACCAGGACACTAAGAAATTTTTTGGTTAATGTATGCAAAACTTGCAGTTTGGTTGTTTTTGATCTTCCTTGACCGTTTATCATTCCGTTTTTTTAGCTAGATTCGTCAATAGGCCATCTCCAGTGGATTTTTTTAGTGTGCTTTGATAGTGAAAGGTGCAGACTTTGTAAATAGGACACTACTGTTAAGAAAACCCAGACCCACCGGAGAAAATGTATGAAACAATGGCACATCATTTTCTTTACCCTTTCCACCGCCCCGCCGTACCTGAAGGAGACCCCATGCCGGCGAACAAACGCTTTAACTGAATCGAATTTATATATCTAAGGGATTCCAAATAAATGGGATAAAATTACCTCTCAACGATCTTTCTTTCAAGCGAGACCGCTGATCGGTTTTCGAAGGAAGAATATTTTCGTTTTGAAGTCTAATACAAAAGGCTTTCCTTGCTGGTTTCCCTTGTACATTTACATTTTCCTGATTTTATTTTCTATATATTTACATTAGCTAAAATTTTCTTACTAAGAAGAGGAAAACTCGGAATCCTAAACCTAAACTCTGGTTTAATTATGAAATAAATAAATAATGGTAATAAAACTTTAACAATAACAACAATATTTAGGACTTAGCAATCAGAATAAATAGGGACTTGATCTTTTAAGCATAGTTCAGGCAAAGTCTTTTAGTGCTGGAAATGATTTGATATCACATACTAGTTTCTGGAGATTAGGCGGCCATTCTGCTTATGTGATGATCTTTCGGAAACGTTGCTGCATTGAATTTGGTACATCTGCAGAGTTTATGTTCGGTGCTTTCTCTTTTCTTATATTTATGAAGATAGCTCGAGATGTTTCCATGTCGTGATAGCTTTTGGGTGGTCCAGTAGTCGGGGTGTGGCAATTATGCTTTTTGTCTCCTTTCAACGCTGAGGAAAAATCCATCTTGCTTGCCATGATGCCCTTATCATTTTTCCCAAGTACTCTTTTGCCTCCTTCCCAGTTGTACTACGGAACCAATCTATTTCTCCTTGGCTTGCTCTTATATCGATTGCCTTATTTTTCTTTTTTTGGTGGATGACCATATCATCAGACCTTTAAGGACAAGATCTATTGGCGGGTGGCTATTACTTGTAAGCCGCGAGTACGTACGATCAAATAAAAGAGGAAATGTGATTGGATGATTGGAAACAATAACCGCTGTATGAAAAATGATGCTAAGTTAAAAAACCCAACAGGTTCTCGTCGGTGACGATCTGACGAACTTGCCCAAATTGTGTAAGCTGCCATACCTCTACAAGGTTGGTTCCTTGAACTTAGAAATAGATACGCCCGTTTTCGTCTGATTTTTATAGAGGCGGTGCGGACTGGGGAGGGCTCATCCTTCTTCGTACACAACAAGTTCACTGTGGACCCTCTCGTCGTGCTCTTGTTATAGAAATAAGCGGAGCTGGAACCTCTCGGCAAAACGGTGGTTGTTATCTGGATTCCTGGAAACGCGGACGAGGCGGCAAAAGCCGGTACGTCCCACCCTCCGGATAAGACCACGCGATCAGGCCCCCTGACGTTAAATAGGCAGTAAAAATTATGATGAAAGAAAAATGTCAGCGTTAGTCGCCGGGGTGGCCAGAGAGGCTCTTGCGATCAAGAGCACGACCATATCCCTCAATGAACTTGAGCAGGAGACGAGAGATCGTCCTCACCCGGCTGAGGATTGGCCATACGCGGTTGACACATGGGCTCCCGCTTTTGGGCCAACACCCGTGCAGGTGTTCCTTATGCAGAGAAAGATTGCTCGATGTGTCCCAAATAATAGAAGCGTATCATGGCTTCATCGTTCTCAGTATGGAGCACGTGTAGGTATGCCGCCGGACTTAAGAAGAGCTCTCGAACACGGTAGCGAGTTTTAGAATGCGCTGTTTCGCTTTTTAAGTGACATTAGGTTTTTTTATTGCACATAATATGGCTTATGTGTTGTCTATATGTTTTGTCTGAGTGCATGTATTTATTAGCGTAAATGGCGAGGGGTGAGGGTGAAATATAACGTCATCATCGCCCCGCGAGTATGTATACCCAAACGGAATGAGTGTAGTAGATGGATGTATTTATGTATATTAATGTTTTGTAGTGTTTGAAAGTGTAATAGAAAACTTAGTTGAAGGCTGAAAAGAAAGAAAAAAACAGCTCCAACGCACAATGAAAACATTTTCGATAGTTTGGAATAATGAAATTGAGTCAATTTCTATGTACAAATGTAAAAATAAATAAATAGTTTTCTAATTACATATTTGTTCATTACATATGCTTTCCAACCTAATACATAATATAATTCATTAAACATTAATGATAGTAGTTCTCGGTAAGTATAAAGTTTGCATTCTAATGGAAGTTCCAAATTATTAGATCCGAAATGTTAACTAATGGCTTAAAGCAGCTTAAAGACGTTTCAAAATAATTGAATTATTCTCAAGAGTAAGAAAATTGTTGAACAATTTTCCTTATATTCCGTGGGAAAAAGCAAGTGTGAATCTTCGTAAAAAGATAACTATATTTCAAATTATTCATTTTTTCATTCTTAAAGTTTGTGTCTTAATGTTAGACAATGATCAAAAAAAATTGTAAAATGATCTGGAGAAAGAAAGAGAGAGTGTGTGTGTGTGTGAGAGAGAGAGAGAGAGAGAGTGAGAGAGAAAGAGGGATGTCAGGGTGATTGCGTGCGTTTGTGTGTAAGTTAGGTATAGAGACATATAGACGAGAAAGGCAAAAGTACACAGATAATAAGATACTGATAGAAAGAGAAAAAAGTATATTCCGTTGATATAAAAGTTAGATCGAAGTGAGAGCAATACAGGGAAAGAAACATGCAATACAATAAACTAACTTCCTTCTGATGATGATTGCCATCTAACCTACAAATTAATACTATAACGTAAATATAAGTTTTTCCAGACGTCATTGTGTCGTCAGTCCCAAATCGGGAATGACGTTGAATCCGGCCGTGCTGTCGTCAAAACTCGGTAAGACCGCGTCAACGAAAATATCAATGAACAAAGTCCACGCAAACTTTTGCCCTGGTTGAATCATTGCTTGAGTCGTTGATTCATTTTATCAAATAGACACGATAGCCGATGGGGTAATTGCCACAATTCAAGCTCCTCAATCGATCGTGTTATACTGACAAATTGACCGGCCGGCCATAAATAATCTATCATTGTTCAAGGCATTTCGTTGAACGGATATTTATACAGGGATAAGAGTGATCTATGATTTTCTAAATTTATTTTTGCGGATGGTTGTTTATTATATATCTTAATTTTATAGCATTCTGATTCTTCCCATTGGCATTAATCATCTTCGGGGGATTCTCAAAGAACTATAGTGATTATCCGGAAATCGTGAGATGCCGTCTGGTGTAGGTGTCAGAAAAACATTTTCTTTGTCGTGACAACGTTTCGTTCCTTATTTAGACCTTCTTCAGGCTTCAAAGTTTTTGTCTTATGCGTAATTATGCGTAAGTAGAGCGTAGTGCTCGCAACACTTCCAACAAACACTTTGAGCCCTGATCATGATCTCAATAAAGATCGAAACGTCGGCACGATAAAGAAAAGGTGTTCCTGAAATCTACATCACATCAGTTCGCACCTCACGATTTCTGAACAATCATCGACTAACGATCACTAATCACCACAATTATACTATAGTGATTATCCAGAAATCGTGAGATGCGATCTGGTTTAGGTGTCAGAAAAACTCTTTGCTTATGGTGCCAACGTTTCGAAACTGTTTATTTTATGCGTAAGAAATGCGTGCCCACAACACTTCCAACAACACTTTGAGCTCTGATGATGATCTCAAAAAAGATCGAAACATTATATATATAATATATATATTTATATGTATATATATTTATTTATAGATGGTCATATTATTTGCACCTTTTATAGTACATGCTAAAAACTTCAGTTAGTTAATACAAAAATAATTAATTGTTTGTTGTTAAATATTTTAAAACAACGCCATTATCGACAAAATCTTGTCTTTAATTCAAATTGATATGAAGTACTTTTGCTGGAAAAAATTTTCTTTTAGTATTCGAATTATTAAACTGATTAGATGTTGCCAATCAAAAGTTTACTTTTTAATCCTCAGCCAACCTTTTTGTCGTACATTGAAGCGCCAGAGTATTTTTACCAGCGGGGGGGGGGTCTTACTGGTAAAAAACAAACTTCAATTAAGTACAAACGTGGAGGGCGTACTTAATCCAAGGCCCTTATGTTTTCCGATAACGAAAATGTTTTTTTAAAACTCCATTGCCGGAATTTTTTGTGTGTTTAATTTAATAAAATTGTCCTTCGTCGTCAATTGAATGTCAGACCTCCTCCTGCACTGGATCAAGAAAGAGGAACAGTTCTGAATTGATAACCGTGGATATACGTTTAGAATTTATAAAAATCTTTCTTAGACGTAACCTAGTCGGACTCAGCGGTGAACATGAAAGAAAAGAGGTATCTACTCATTAAAAGTGATAATTATATTTTGATCAAGGTACTTGGAGGGCCCTCTTTCCTTTAATAATAAACTGTAATTTCTTATTGAACTTTTCAACAGATACCCTTGGCATGGGGCTACTTAGTTTTGCTTCGATTCACTCTCTTAGGGAAAAATTAGTTGCTTAGCCATTTCCTTAGAAACTTCTTACAAAATCCTTAATTAATAAAAACGCCTCATCAGTTTTACAAGTTACAACGAGAAAGCCGTATAACTTTTTATTTTATATATATATTTTTTTAAAAAGACGGTAAGTAAAGACTGAGAGGAGGTAATTTTACTTGCATAAAAATAAAATAGTACTAATTTTCTCGTCCAGGACATAATTTTTAAGTCAATGAGGCAAAATTGCAATTGAGAAAAGGGAAAGTGGATGGGAGTAATGCATAAAACATCTCCCCTGCTACTTAAATCGAAACATTGTCGAAATAACGAACTATTGTCGGCCGAAAACTCGTCCCTTGACTAATAACTAAGTAACATTCACAAAAGCCGGTAACTCTTCTACAATTACTTTGTTTTTACACAAATAATACAACAAAAGTAGTTAAGAAGTGTCAACCGGAGAAAAAGAACACTGAAAAAGAACGAATGTACAATTTAATCACTAAGCGTTGTAAAAAGCCCCCCCCCCCCCAATTCGAACTAAAACGAGAAATGCAGAATAAGTTGGGTTCCGTGGATTTTCACCAATTCGAGGAATGTCTTTATCTTCCACTACAAAGCCCCGGTCGGTAATACAACTCCGAAGGAAATACACGATCCAAACAGGATCAATACATCATATTTTGAATTATGTTGTACCACATCAAATCAGTAATGAAAGTGAAAAACCAAAATTTTCAATTTCAACTCCTTTGATGTTTTTGCTTCATTTATTTAATGTTTTTAACCCCACACAGGCGAAACAAAAATAGAAAACAAATATAACAAATTAATTGCAATTAATTATGGGTTTTACTTGAGATAAAAAGTCGATGGCACGAGCGGGATTCGAACCCATGACCTTCGGCTTGATACCCCGATGCTCTAGCACTTCAGCTATTGTGTCTTCGATCCCCTTGGACTCTTTTATCTCGACTTAAAAACCTTAATTAATTTAATGATATTAATTGATCAAGTGGACCAAGGAAAATAGTGAAAGTAATGAAAACCGTAAAATCTGAAGCGTTTTATACATATTTGATGTAATTAGATAAGATCAATGTTGAATGTGTACATGAAACATTACAACTAACATCCCATTGACCAATTAACTCTTTTCAATCAATTAGCAGTTATCAAAGGTATCGGTTGAAATAAAATAGTCACTGTTACATTCGGGGTTCGAACCCACGACCTTCGATTCATTTTATAATGGAAAGTAAAGTCGGGCATATTTTTTCTAATTCGGAGTTATTTTAAGGATACATTAAGTAAATACTTTTTGGGCAAACAGAAAATAGTCATTTGGGGATTGATGCCCGAAATTTGTTTCCCCAGTGTCATATGTTATTCGGCTTAAAAATTCATCTCTTCTTGATTTTATTCACATTTAATATAATGACAAATATTCGAAAGCTGGATTGCTTCACATTCAGAACTCACTACCATTTAGATTTTATGCCATTTTAAGCTAGCTAAATTTAATCCTTAAATAAACAAAAACAACACCATTTTTTTATTTTATCGTACAATTAATTTTTTTAGTTGAGATAAAAATCCAATGGAAGGAGCGGGATTTGAACCCACGATCTTCGGTTAGATATGCCGCTGCTTTATCACTTGAGCTATCGCGACATCGATCCACTCGGACACTAACTTCCCATCTCAACCCCACCTTTTGAATTTCCCTCCTTTAACTTAATAATAAATTAATTTTGTAATAGGAAATAAGCTTATTGAAATGTTTTATCTATATTTTCAATCTGTTCGGAACAATTCGAAGCCATCGTCATAAAGCTTTCTTTTTTTCAATAAATTTTCACAGTCGAGTAGTCCAATTTGAAGACGATCTGAAATTTCTCTTTGTCTAGAGCTAAACGTAGCAGGTGGTAGAAATTTCGCCATGTAGATAATAATATCTGATATGATTAAAACCGAAACACGAAATCCTCCAATTCAGCCGCAAGCACGAACGATACCAAATTTACATGTTTCCTTCGGCATCTCATTAACGCAGAAAGGCCAAAAACTACATCGTTGTTAAAGGACTTAATTTCATGACAGTAAAACTTTCGTTGGTCCCACGGTCTAACTTTATATAATTACGTTCATTAAATACCTGTCATCTCTATGATTCACGTTTAGTTTTCTGTCATTTATGTTAGTTTTTTCATGATGAGCAGTTTGAGAACAGAAAGTTACTTAACTTAATATAACATGTAACTAACCATCTTACTATATTATTTATTATATTACTTATTCGAAAATCGTGAGATGCGGTCTGGTGTGATATAGGTTTCAGAAAAACATTTTCTTTATCGTCCGTTTCGAACTTTATTAAGATCATCATCAGAGCCTGGGATTCACAAACATAGTTTAAATTTAACAAATACTTGTAGAATATGGGGAAAAATGAATTTATACAATGCAAAAAATATTTTTTACATCCAATCAATTTATTTCTACCCACTCAAAGTGTTTGCTTTCTGCGTAAGTGTGACATTCTTGCGTGTCGTGTTGAGATTGCTAGTGAGTTATTGCCGTATGTTTTTATACGTTACATCACACGCGACGTTCCAATGGGTTTGTGGGGGTTCAATTTAGCAATTCATATCGAGCGAAGTGGTTGTAGAAATCCTTCAACCTGATGATGAGGAAAGTGCTCGAAATCCGGACATTGAAAAACATTTTACTGTGAGTAGGAACTATATATTTTTAAAAAAAGGACTAAAAATAGTTGTATAATCCATTTTTGTTTCTATTAATATTAAGAGTGTAAGAAAAGCATTTCAATTAAAATTGAAATTATCGTCTAAATAAACAAAAAAGAATGGCATAGAAAAATCACACTTAGCCTAATCCACATACAGTTTATTTACTTATCCATGAAAAAATAAAACGTGCTCATCCATTTTATTTAAGCTGAAAAAAAATCAGAATTTCAATTTCGTTTTCTTAAAGGATAGATTAGTTTTTTAACCAGTTGGCGGAAAATTGTTACAGACAATGGCATTTGTGAACAGTGACGGTTGAACTTCAACGAGAAAGCATGTCACTTGCAAGAATGCTTTCGTATAATAATCGCTAAAAATGAATTGTTTTTCTTTCACCCTCCGCTGAACGACACCCACGTCCACCCTTTTGTCATTAATATAAAAAAATCGGTAAGCGAGGTAGTCACGTTGAATTGAAACATAAGTTGATGACGGGAATTGTTTTATTTTGAAATGGCCACATTAGTATTGGCTAGGTATAAGGTATAAACCTTCTAAACCAATTTGGGTTATGGCAGTGCTTAAGCATAGGCAATGTTTTTGGAGCAAAATATATAAATTTAATGGGTATAGTATAATCAGGTTGATAACGCTCGGGACGAGAGATAGGACAAGAAGCAGACAAGAAAATTGATAGACAGATAGATAGATAGATAGATAGATAGATAGATAGAGAGAGAGAGAGAGAGAGAGAGAGAGAGAAAGAATAGGGCATTGCGTGCGTGTAAAAGTTATATAGAGGGAGAGAGAGAACGGAAAAAGATAAGGATACCAAAAAAGACAGCGGAACGTAAAGTCAAAGAGGTAGAGACCGAAAGACAGACCAAGATGAGGAAGAGGATATAAAAAGTCAAAGATCCGGAGAGAAATAGAGAGAGAGAGAGAGAGAGAGAGAGAGAGAGAGAGAGAGAGCATAATGAGGAATAGAAAGAATGATGGTTGAAATGGACAATGGAAAAAGTCGCAGACTTATACAGATGTAAAATATAGAAAAGTAATAAGAAAATAAGACACATCAATTAAGAAATATGAATAAAGAGACGGGGGAGTGAGAAAGAATGAGATATAGGTTAGACAGAAGGTTCAACAGAAAAAATAGATCATCATACAGATGGAGATACATTTGTAATATAGTTAGAGAACAATGGAGAGAGAGAGAGAGAGAGAGAGAGAGAGAGAGAGAGAGAGAGAGAGAGAGAGAGAGAATCGCGGAATAAAACACATAGAGAAAGATCTTTGTTAGATAATTAGGATAAATTAATAAAAATTTAAATGGCCAAAGCCTGTTGATCTGAATGAATATAATAATAAGCAGCACTGTAGGAAGTATTAGCAAATAAATTTACGTTTTATGCCCAAAAATTGTGGGTGATTATTGAATATCTTATACAATTTTGGAATCGCCTTATTAATTTTTCAAGAATATTTCTGGGCGAATTTATCTGATTAATATTTTTAATTGGAACTATTATCTTTAGTACGGAAATATCGTATTTTTTATTAGCATTAAATAATTATTCAGATATCGTGAGATGTAGTCTAGTGTGATGTAGGTTTCAGAAAAACATTTTCTTTATCGTGCCAACGTTTCGATCTTTATTGAGATCATCTTCAGGGCTAAAAGTGTTCGTTTAGTGAGGTCACCAATCGCTACACATTAGTATTAAAGCCATAACGATTTCTCATCGATTAAAGATATTTTCGTTACGACGGATGTTCATTGAATTTTAACTCGTTGTTTCCTATATTATTTATGTTTTTAATCAACGGCCAATGAATCAATAAGGATGAAAAGAAATCGCGGTTTTGTTATATTAAAAGAAAAATGCAAGCAATTTTGTTCCCCGCCCGCCCGCCGTTTCCTTTCGCTCGGCATTTGGCGGAAATACTAATTTATTTTGACGGATTTCTCCATTGGATCGGAAATAATTCCATATTTTTAAAGAATATTTTGTAAAAGAAAATTTCCATTTAAGAAGGTAAAACGACGTTTTGCATGGTTTTAAATAAGTATTGCTTTTTTAAACTTTCGTGGGACAAATAATTTGGTTTAAATTCACATTGATTTCTTTTTCTCCCAAACCGTCAAAGTATCTTCAGACTTGGATAATGTACTTCTAGAAACGTTAGTCATTTGTTGTAAGTCATGTTAGATAATTGGATATTTTTGCCTATCGTTGATGATCTTCAAAACACTCTTAGAGTTCTATGTGCCTATTCAAAATCCTAGCTCTTAAATTTACAATTTAAAATAACCGGAATGGAAGCCCGCTAGGATGATAAAGACGATGTCACAATTACAATTCGACCAATGATTAACAAAAATCATAATGAAGAATCCATAAAATATTAAATTAATATCAATTAGAGCTAGGCGGTTGAAGATATACAGCACGATTATTGTCCATATTTGGAATTATACGAAGTGAATAAACTGACGACTCCTTCGAATTAAGTCAGGGGGAAAAGAGAGAAAATGAGAGTGAGAACGAGTAGTGCCTGTTAATGCGTTATTTAAATAACAATGTACCACGAGCGCATATCGTATGAATACATACATCAATTCTCCTTTGATCGACCACCATGACAACAATCATAAGATAAATTTGACATGGCAAAGCATAACATAAAAATCACATATAAAAACTTGCAATACGAATAAAGCTTTATAAATAAAAAATTACAAAAAATTTTCTGTTAAAATCAACGTTAATTACATTGTTCATATTTCTGTGATTGTTTCAGAGAGAAAGAAAATGCGGCAAGATGGATGACCTAAGCGTCTCACCTACCCAAGTCTCCACGGTAAGCTGATGATATATTATAGCTTATTTTGTCGTGTTATACTGGCAAAATTATAAATGAAATAGAATAAACATTGCATATTGTTTTTAAGTATGACTTTTAAATGACAGTATGATTTACTCTCATTAAATAATAAATACTTGATAGTATTTAATTCATGTTTGACAATGTGTGAAGTAAGAATAGCTCTTTGTCACACAAATAAAAATGAAATGAAACCAAAAGAGAACTAAAAGCTATCCTGTTAGGAGGGTTTTATTAATAATTCACTAGTTTTCGTGGTTCGCTTGACCGACTAATAACTTCCAATTGATTTTTGTTTTTAATTGAGATAAAAAGACAGTGTCACGAGCGGGATCCGAACCCAAGATCTTCAGCAAGATACGCCGCGTTCTGCCACATGAGTTATGTTCACCTCGATCCAGTCGGACAATAACTTCCCATCAGCCCCACCTTTTCAATTTCATTAAATTTATTATTTTTCGTGGTACGCTTGACCAATTAATATCTTTCAATTAATTTAGGTTTTTAATCGAGATAAAAAGACAGCGTCACGAGCGGGATTCGAACCCACAATCTTCGGCTGGGATACGCCGTTGCTTTACCAGTTGAGCTATGTTGAGCTCGATCCACTCGGACACTAACTTCCCATCAACCCCACCTTTTGAATTTTCCCTCCTTTTTTGTCAATTTTCAAATGTCGTGAAATCTATTTGATTCTCGGCGAGAAATGAAATGGCCACGGAGAGCTTTAGTGAAGACATACTTCATTTTAAACTTATTAAATTCACTGGTTTAGTGGTCCGCTTGATCAATTAAAATATTGCAGTTATTTAAGGTTTCCAGTTGAGATATAAAAGTCAATGGCACGAGTTGGATTCGAACCCACGATCTTCGGCTAGATACGCCGCTGTTCTGCCGCTTGAGCTATTTTGACCTCGATCCACTGGGGCACTAACTCCCATCTCTACTCCAACTTTTGAATTTCATTAAATTCATCATTTCTCGTGGTACGCTTGACCAATTAATATCTTTCAATTAATTAAGGACTGATTCTGAGCCAGACCCGATTTATGTGTCGTACCGCCTTTTCTCTACATCCCCTACCACGATGTCTCTAGCGAGCCGACCACGTACGTGTCGCATGTGACAACTTTTAGCAAATTTTTCCTGTAAAAATGCTCCGCTCTCACAGAACTAACACAATAATTAAAGTACGTACAAATTCCCTTAATACTAGGTTTTTTAAAAAATTGCTGTCCTTTTTTTTAATAAGAAATTAGGTGGATTAAATACCACTCTTGATCTCCAGAAGGTGTTATGCATTTCAGTTTGAAAACAGTGCAATTGCAGCAGAAACATTTTCTGTTTTAGCACAGTCTGACACGATTAGCACGATGGTAAAAGTCATGTTATAAAAATATAGCACACGTTTTGGCACGCTTTTGGGTTTGTTTTCGAGAGGTCTCTGCCTGCCCAGTCTGCCCCGACTCGCTCAGCGTGGTTACTGAGGAAGAAGGTCTAAAAAGGGAGAACAAAGCAGGCCATGTTCTGCCCATGTTTTCCTGAGCTGTAACGAAGGCTGCGTCGGAAGAAAATACCATAAGATTTGCTAACTGAAACTGAAGGAACCTGCAAGAGTTAAAAATAGTGCATTGCTCATTTATTGTATCATATGCTAAAATAGGTTGTAATTGTCTTTAAATGGAATCGAACACTTAATTTTTGCAAAGCCCGTATTAAAAATCTACACATTTCTCTTTTTTAGAGCAGGATTGAATTCTGAGCGATAAAACACCTGCCGAAAGAAATCGAATTATATTTTAACAGGGTCAAAGTAAATCGAGCGATCCAGTCCCGGCCCGATGTGGCGTCAAATTGAATTTATTGCCGGTCATTAATCAGAAATGGACCCATCTGAAAGACGAATTACGTTCCCACCTAATTTTTCAGACAATGAAATTCCGCAAGGTTTTGTAAAATGTAAAGTGAAAAGGAGAACTAATGATAGAATTAGGCTCAGGGAATGATCACAATTTTACATTACATTACTTTTCCCCCTTTTGTCGGGCTCGTTTAGCGTCCCAGGATTGCCTGAAAAAATAAATGCAAAATATTTTTTTATATCAAAATCAATAAAGGAAAAACGATTGTTTGAAAACTAATTATTGTGTAACAACGGATAATAAAACGGGCTATTTAACTACAATTAGATTTGATCTTGCGACCCTAAATATTTCCATATAAATTCCGACGAATCGAAAAGGTTATTTATTTTTTTAATTAATTGTTTTGGGGGCCGCGGTAGCCGAGTGGTTAGCGTGAGAGACTCTCGGCTAGTAGACCCCGCGGTCGCGGGTTCGATTCCCGCCGTCGCCTCTGGCCCTTTTGTTCACGATACCCTTCCCCCAACAAACGAATACGCATATATATGCAAAGTTCATGAGGCCATATAAAAAAAAAAATTGTTTTTTTGTTTTTAAATCGGGGCCACCCACAGTGAAATCATTTCAGCCCTTCCAATCACTTGTATGACTTGCGGCACTTGAATCCACCATCGGCCCTCTTAATCGCACACTTACACTAATTTAATTATTTTCAAAGTCTACATTATATAATGTATAAATATACGCACATAACAAACATAAATATACACAGTGTACATAATGTCGACATGTGAGGAAACATATATCATGTTGTTGCGGTCTAGATGTCTCATCATGTTGAGATGTTTTTGGTGCTTTGATAGAGAGACTCATAAGTCATTTTCAAGTAACATGCTTTTAATTTTTATTTGCTGTTGTTGTACTTGTTATGATTATTAAGTCTGCCTTGTAGGGTACATTAATTACGTGAACAATGAGAGAAAGATCTGTCACATTTTTCAAAACCCAAATGGACCCAGGCAAACCGCGTATGGTAACAGCAGCGCACTAAAGCCATCTCGGCTTGCTAATTTGCCACGATTTACAAGCAAACATGAACTGGTAGTATAATTTGAATACATTCGTTTACCAGGGGCTGTCTGTTCTCATGGGAAATTTCGAAATTCGTGATACAGATTATCGGGACTGGATGGATTTCTTGAATTTCCTCTCCCCTGCTTTTAAGCCCGGTCGATAACGTAATTTACTTGTTTGCCCGATTAACAACGCCCATGCTGCGACATGTGTGTTATACTAGTTAATATGTAGCCGGAACACTGTAAACAGACAGATTAAATTCTAGAAAAAATATCTAGACGTCTCTTTGATCTTTCAGAAATGTCTCATTAGCCTGGGTAAACATAATTTATTGGGTTGTCCGGAAAATAATGCAGGATTTTGGTATTAAACAAAAAAAAAAGAAACTAGTTACTTTAAAGCAATGTTCTTTAATCAAAATAATTTCCCATACTCTCAATACATTTCTCCCAACGTGTTGGTAACTTATTAATTCCGTCTGAGTAGAATTCAGAATTTTTAGAATTGATAAAGTCAATAAATGCATTTTCCAGTTCCGTTTGATTTTTGAATATTATGTGTTGTAAGTAGTGGTCCAGGTGTCCAAAAAAAATGGTAGTCAGTAGGCGAGAGGTCCGGAGAGTAGGGTGGGTGAGGCAAAGTTTCATAGCCAAGCTCCAATAATTTTTGTGACGTTACACGTGACACATGTGGTCGAGCGTTGTCATGCAACAAAATGGGCCCTTTCCGATTGACCAAAGAGGTGGTCAGCGACGGTCGTTTTACTGACTTTGAGTTGCTCTGCAAGTTCTCGAACAGTTGTTTTGGGGTTTTCTTCCACCACTGATCGCAGAACATCATCATTAAGAGAGGAAGGCCTTCCACGACCTTCTTCATCTTCAAGGCTGAAATCTCCCTCCCGAAATTTTTTAAACCACCTTTGCACAGTGCACTCATTAACACAACCCTCGCCCCAGACTTGGTTAATGTTTCTAGCCGTTTGGGCTCCGCTTCGGCCGAGTTTAAACTCGTAAAAGAAAATCGTACGAAATTCTCGCTTTGACATTATAAGGATGACTGAATTATTTCCAAGTAGCGGAATGCTACAGAGGTAAACAAACAATATCATTTGGAAGAGGATTAATAAGTGTTGACATTCATACAAATGAGTAATCCTGTAAACGTAAACAGAATATTTTATATAGATTTTTTTTAATGAAAACTTAAAATCCTGCATTATTTTCCGGACAACCCAATACTTTAACGATTTTTTCCAACTTACTTTGTTTTAATAAATGAGTCAATATTGAGAAAAAAATTATAAAATGATTGGTTGTATTTCTTCAACATTATTTAGGGGGGGGGGTTGATATCTCACTCTTTGATTCGGGAAATTCAATAATAATTTCACCAAGAATTGTATTTCCTAAGAAATACAAAAAAAATTAAAGACTTTGGCGTTCAGGTCCCCTGGAAAAAGTTGTGTTTGTACTTAAAGAGAAGTTATTCTTCAAGTGGAGCCTCCTTTATCGAAATCGTTTATTTTGTAAATTGGCGGAAGGGAAAATGTGAAATTTCCCATTTTGTTTTTAAGAAGCGCGATAATTATTTATAGGAGGCGGGGGAGATAAATGAGGGCCTATCGGATACGCCCTCTATTTCGTTTGATGTTGGGCCCATAAATTATGAACGGGTCTGAAGAAAAATCGACCCTATAATCAAAGAAAGCAATATCCGGTACTCCCGCGAACTTTTTTCCCTCCGATACGATCCACTGCGAATTCAAATATTCCAATTTGTCCAATGTGGCATGGAAGAGGAAACAAAGGGAAAATAAAATATTAATCTTGGGGTGTATTCAATTTTGAATCGACCCAAGTACATTTCGTCATATAGTTAAATATTCTACTCTCTAATAATCGATCCTTTTTCCGTTGCAAACACGACACAACAACAAGACAACATTTTAACATCATTCTGTAAAATATACATCATAACCCTTTAGGGTATGTAGGGACATATGTTTTCAACTTGATAGCAACAGTATCGATGTAATGTATAAATTTTATTGATCCAACGGTGTAATAGTAAACAAATTAAACAGCACTACCAAACAAAACGTTGTCGCCGACAGGCATAAGACTAAACATCATTAGTCTACTAGTCCCGATGTTTGTTAGTTTCCAGATGCCTTGAGACAGCAATAATGGATAAAGTACGTCTAAACCCCTTAAAGAGATCAACAGGGTTTTCTTTATCTAGACATCCATTAATATCTTCATCCTCTTTCAATTCATTCTTACTATAGTCGAGGTGGAATGAAATAAATATTCTAAACAGAAAATTATTCTGTTGTTATGTTGGTGTAAGCTGATGTACCAAATGCTAAAATACAACTTTATCGAGTCTTTTCTGATCACCCTGGTCTGCCTTTGTAGATGTAGATGTAATATTAGAGATTAGAATAAAAATTCACTAGTCCTCAATTCGTCCAAATCCACCGTCACAATTATCTGATCCAGGCAACTGCGCATTTCCCTCCTAAGCATCCCACCTCTCATGCTAAATAACCATCCCATTCCGTTTTCTTCTTTGGGTAATAAAAACCTAGGAGTAGTCTTTAACCAAAACCTTTCTTCGCATTCTCGCATTTCCTAAATTTCCCGCCGTTGCATAGCCTCCCTCAGCCTGCTGCGTCGGTCCTGGGCTTGTCTTACCTTTCTCCACCCGCAAACTCCTTGTACCTTCCCTTCTTCGATTGTAGCTGTGCCGCATACGGCGTTCTCTCGGAGGGGGGAACGCGGGATGGAAGCGTATTAGGAATTGTTGCGTAAGATTTGTGTACGGCACGCCACGGGGTAGGTACCAATTTCCTATGTTGCTTTCTTTTCCAGTCCATCCATTCACCTCGTCCTCCTTATATTACCCAATACATCCACTCCTCACATCACACTCATAACACCCGCTCATCCCCAATCGACCTTATCCTTCCGCAACATACAACCTATACCTTCAAAAGATCCGAGCCTCTAAAATCTAGAACTCCCTTCCCCTTTCTTTTGTCACGCAGCCTCCTTATCCTCCTTTAAATCTCCACCTGTATAATCACCTCCTCCCCCTGTAAGCACAGAACATCACTTTAACATTTGATATTTTTGTTTAATATTCTTGAAATTTTCTGTTCTGACCTGCCTTATCAGTATACATTGTGCCAAGATTTCTATCTCTCTTTACTTTTAATTTCATAGAACGAACTTTCTTTATTGATTTCATGTTTCTTATTTTTAGGGGGCACCAGTCCCAGAATAAAGTTATTTTTCTTCTTCTTAAAAATATTCGGCGTGTAATATACTACGCCCTTTAAGAGCTGTTGTATCCCAAGTTCTCTGTCTAAAGCACATCGGTGAGTCCTATTTCATCAAGGAAGTTGATTAGTTTAGTAGTTTCAGTGGTGGAAATGGTCAAATTATACACCCCAAAACACTTCCTCCTGCCGGCAAATGTAGTTCTAGCCCTGATGTACTTCTATCCTCGATGGTTTTGTCTGTCAGACGTGTCTTGACCTTTCGCCATTGAACATCACATCTGTCCTATTACACTTAATCGATTCTATACTGCCGTCATCTCGTAGTAGACGTCAATTGTATTGACAATTGATTTAAAAATGCAAGGGGTTAACAGGTCGTTTTAGACATAAAACATCGGCTTTTGGGGTTGTTTCATCGAACATGCACACCTACCAAAGAGATTATTTTTGTATGCAGAACATATAAGCTTTTAACGGAATATTTATTCATGTTTTATTGTTAACTCTACTTTGGCGATTCCATTGGGAATAAGCGCGTGCTCACGTACTTGGTTTTGTCAGAAGAACCTGCATTTATCATGACAGTTGTCGTTGAGCAACGTACATGAGAAACTAGATACTCGGAACCCAATTTCAATGCTGCGTGCCTGCTCCGCCATACGTGACAGCTGATAAAAGCAAATAGAATGGTGAAAGGGGAAATTTGTATTTTCTTGTGAATTATTGATTAATTTATTAATGAACTGTCAGCAAAAGTGTACACGCCGCTCTCTGTTGTACTTTTCCTTAAACCTTTTAACAACCACTAAAATATATCGGCTGTACACAGATAATTCAGTGAATGCTTTGCTCCTTGCACTTTTTGGCATTGGACATCAGTTGTTCAATTTGTCCTGTTGAAACTGCGTACAAGGTTCACTAACCCGCGACTCAACAATACAAAAACGGTCTTTAAATAATTATTTTCGGCCAAATAGATGATAAAAAAAAGTGAGCGTTTGACCTAGATCTACGTTCATAATGAAAAATTCGGTAGAGTCGGGAAAACAATTTTCGTATATTGTATATTTTGCAGCCAACCGAGCCCAGTTTGATATTGAGGCCGGAGACGTATGGCTGATGCAAAGGAGCGAAACTGGACGGGCAAAACATCCCTGCGAGTATGACAGCATGGGAAAAACAGTAACAGGGTCGCACAGAGAACCAAACAAAATATTTTAGTTTAAGAAAGGTTTGTTATACCGTTGTCAAAGATATGATTAGAATAGGTTCATTATTGTTATTATAAACCATCTTTCGCCATATTTTTATAGCTTTGCTACAAACAGCATAAAAAATGGTAAAAAATTAGCATAACGAATAATAGAAAATAAACACTAAACATTCAATCAGGTTGTTTTCTAAAAATAATAAATCGCTCAGTAATTAGTTGACCTTTTAGGGAGTTAAGATGGCTATTCAAATTGAGATTAACTACACATCTTGGTTGGACCGAGAAATTGCTGTTCTTTTTGTAACCTAAATGGAAGAGAAAACGTATTCCATTATTTAGCAATATGTCTTGTTCTCGCCGTGTTCCGTATGGCCTATAGGCTGGTTGGGTACTTCCGAGCTTAGTGAATTCCCAGCTCGTTTCTCTCCTCGACTCCTATTGCCGACCACTCATTAACTTTGCACGCATTTCGTGGCATTATAGATTCTTGCTTGTACTGCAATTGAATTTTTAAAAAATTTTACTCGTTCTTTACAATGGTTTGTATTTTATTTCTTACATTTTGGTCTTTTTGTTTGTCTCCTTTATATATTTATTTATACAATATTTGTATTTTTCCTAGTTAAGTTTTATATTGTAATATTGCTGTATCTTTCTTTTTTTATTTCAATCTACTCTCTTGCTTTCTACATCTTTTACACCTGAAAATTCTCGCTATCTATGGAGAGGGTTAGATAAATAGATAGATAGATAGAGAGAGAGAGAGAGAGAGAGAGAGAGGAGAGAGAGAGAAAAAGTGAGAGAGAAAGAGAGAGGGAGGGAGAGAAAGAAAGAGAGATGTAGGGAGGGAGAGAGATAAAGAGTGAGAGAGAGTGAAGGAGAAAAAGAGTGAGAGTGAGAGAGAGTGAGAGAGAAGGGGAGAGAGAAAAAGAGTGAGGGAGAGAAAGAGTGAGAGAGAGTGAGGGAGAAAAAGAGTGAGAGTGAGAGAGAGTGTGAGAGAGAGAGGGGGAGAGAGAAAAAGTGTGAGAGAGAGTGAGGGAGAAAAAGAGTG
>CM077105.1:14324023-14335210 GCA_039619505.1 Cimex hemipterus
TCTTTTTTGTTTGCTTTACTAATGATGTTTTATGGATTTTGTAATTTATCGTATATTTATTCTCGTCTAATACAATCTGCTTATTAATAAATGGCAGAACGTTAAAAAATTGTATAGTTTTGGGATTGAAAACACTGAATTCTGCGGAAAAATCTTAATTAATTGTAATATATTAATTGGTCAAGAGGACCACGAAATTAGTGAACTTGATGATTTAAAAATCACTAAACCTCTCCGTGGGCATTTCATTTGTTGCCGAGAATCAAATCCGATGACACGACAGTTGAAAAATGGCAAAACGGAGGGAAAATTCAAAAGGCTGGGTTGAGTTGGGAAGTTGGCGATAGAGCAGCGGTGTATCCAGCCGAAGATCGGTGGTTCGAATCCCGCTCGCGCCATTGACTTTTTTATCCCAACTAAAAGCCTTAATTAAGTGTAATATATTAATTGGTCAAGCGGACCACGAAATTAGTGAATTTGTCAGATGTCTTGTTCGAATTCAGGGCCGCTGGATAACCTCTCCTTCTTACGGAAATTAAATTTCTTTCCAGAAACCCTTTTGCATTTTATATTAATGACTTTTACCAAACTAAATAAGCAATTGGTCGAATTGATTGATAGGCTGAACGCATTTACTGTATAATTAATCAACGTTAATGCCTAAATTGTTCTATTATTCATTTATTTTTTATTGAAACTGATAGCTTGAATGAAAAAGCTATTATTATTACAATATTCGTTGGCAAGTTGCATAAAGTTTATATCTTTTAAATTTTACCGACTTATTTTTCTAAAGTATCAAGAGTTTTTTTTTCATTCAGAGCCCTCTAAGATTAATGTAGCATTGTTTTTTATAATTAATGTTCCATGGTGTTAGCTATTTTACTTAGCTTCTAAGGAAACTTTTCGTCATGACGTCTCGCTATAAAAAAAACGGGTCGCGATCACTTCACAAATTATTCCCTTTTCATGGGATCAAGGGAAGTTATAAAAAGTTAAGAAATTATGTAGAAATGGTGTTAATAGGAAAGAGGTATGCTTGGGCAGTCGATGTCGTAAAAATTATGCAGAGCAGCCAGTTTTTGAAGATGGAATCTATTTGAATCTCATAAATAACTCGAAGGAATTCGATCGCGATTCAACACACTCTCACAGTTTGGAGTTAACATTTACTATGGATAATAGCCAAAGCGTAAAATTACTAGTGAAATAGACTAGTTCAAACAGCTCTATTTTATATTTCTATGTCAATTATTTCGTGTTTAAAATAATTAAAATTTATTTTTATTTTTAAGTACTAAAAGATCTTGACTTCGATTCTCCTTGTGTTTATTGCTTGGATGACGTAGAACTTTTTGTTGAAGTTACAAATTTGATCAACCATGTTTTTCTTTTATAAGTTTAATAAATTGATAGTAGTAAAACTTGAAATAGATTTCCTTTTTTTGCGTTACCCAGTGCTTGTAAACGAATTTTTGACTTTTTTAACTACCTTTGCATTTAAACTACATTAAAATCATAAATATCTCAACATATTATAGAATTGAAATCATTGTAAAAAAGTGATGTTCAGTGAATAAATCTTAACTATTTTAGAAAAACAAAAACTGAACGAGACTTGATTGTTCGATAGCTTTCATCTGGTTCTTTTTAAAGTCCATATTTGTTCGATGTAAAGAAAAAAAAATTCATGCAAGTTGTCCGTTAACCGTTTTATTGCAATTCCATTACGAGTATACATGATCGGGGAGTGGTTCAGAGTAAATAACACGTTACACTGTGTGCTTCAATGACCGAATTTAACCCTCGATAGACTTCAGGGCCGAACTGATTCCGCTTCAACAAATCTTAACGTTTTGGACGTGTGAGAATGAACGTCTATTCTTGATTTTATTCTTGCAGTTTACGATTAGAATGGGATTTATTTTTGAACTTCTCGGTGAATCAAATACGTCCAAACTGTTTAGAAATATTACATGAGATCCTGGCTGGACCATTTGACGTACGGCCAACTTCCTTGTAATATTGTGTTTTTAATTCGAACAGACATGGCACATAAAATAAACCAAAAAAAACCTCAACTAGAAAAGTAATCAAGTCTTTTTTACGACAGATAAGAATTTTTTTATTATTGTACTGTCTACTGACTTATTTATTTTTTTAGGCCACGCATGAGTTTAGAAAGACAGAGCCGATATACTAAACCCGCATGACCTGCTCGCGTTGCGGAAGTGTTGGTCATATCGATTACGAATTAATAAACTGACTAGCTGAAAAATTAATATTTTTCTCAAAAATAAATATTTTTAAAAAGGAAAAACCATTATACAGACGAGAAAAAAAGTCTGCCCACTAGTAATATAACTTTATTTTTATATATTTTTCAAAGTTTCACATTTTTTAAGTTTAATAATTGAGTTTTTTTTATGACAGATAAGATGTATTGCATATTATTTTTTAATTATACAGTCTATTGACTTATTTATTTTTTAATATGGTTCAAATGCTGAGATAGTCCTCTGCTAGATAGAGATAGAAAAAGTCCAATAACACGTTTATAGTTCTGAATAATTAAAAAATGAAATCTGGCACCTTACGATCGTTTAGTACCCCTCTTGGTAGTAAGAGAAGCGAGAATTTCGATCACAAAAATTTTGTTCTAGTTTTCTACGTTTTCTTAATAATTTTACCTGTATTTGGTTTTTTCTAAAAAAAACCTCTTATCAAACATACGAAAATTAGTGTCCGCAACTGTATATCTTCATATTTTTATAAAACCCGTATCTGTCACGCCCTCGGCCCAAATTTTCAACAAGAAACGATAATTGTGGAAGTACTGAAGAAAAATAAAATATTAATTACTCCCATAATTATTTATTAGAAGGAAGGAAATAATGACGGCGACGGATTGGTATATTAAATTTAAAAAAAAAATAACTTTTTTACAGCAAAAAAATAAGAAAAAAATTGTTATTTATTCCTCGTTTTATGTTAGAAAAACCAGTTGAAAAATTGGTATTCAATCGTAGGAGGATTTAATTACATTTTATAACATGAGAAAAGGCGGAATGCTGTAGATGAAAGTAAATTAACTTATTCAGTTTTCTCAATGAGTTGACGCAGTCCCTTGATTATTTTTGTTATTACTGAACGTCGGTGGCAATAATACGCAGGTAATTATTTTCAGCAACGCGTATTAAAAATTGCAATAAGAAGTGGCCGGACAACATAAAAATATAAAAAAGGAAAAGAGTTGAATTGTTATTAATTGAAAGAACACATACGGCCACGCATGAGTTGAGAAAGACCGAGCCGATATACTAAACCCGCATGAGCTGCACGCGTTTCGGAAGTGTTGGTCATGCCGACTACTAATTAATCAATCTCAAAATAATTAATTTTAAAGAAGAACAAAACATTACACTGAGGGGAAAAAATTCCGCCCACTGTTATAAAATTTGATTTGTATTTATTTTTATATATTTATCTAAGTTTCACATTCTTTAAGTTTAATAATTGAGTCTTTGCCTGAAAAGTTAATAAAAAAATGTAAACAGCTAAGGAAAATATAGAAAATTAAAAAAAAAACTGACAGATAATATTTATTTTAATTTTGTTTTAGATTTTTAATTAACATTTCAGTATCGCGTATTCCACTTGACTTAATTACATCTCGGCATATTTTCAACCAATTTGAAAATATCTCTTTTGAGGTTATCCCATAAATGTTCGATGCGGTTCAAGCCTGGAGAACGGACTGGCCCGGTTAAGACCCTGTTGTTATGCTGTTGAAGGTACGTTTGTGTTATGCGAGAGCGACATGTGGACGGGCATCGTCGTGCATTTTATCGGGGATAGGCAACGCACGATGCTCGAAAATTTCATCCACCTGCAAGGCGCACTACGGAAAACAACCAACTCTATCAATTTTCCCATCAAAATTTCCACCCCCACCATCACTGAATAGGTTGGATTGGTTGCCTCTGGGAAAAATTACAAACTTTCCCACCCATCTAGAGCAAATCTAAGCTCACCTGTAAAGTGCACCGCAGAACAATCGTCTCAACACCAATGGTTGTGTTCTCGAGTAAATGGGAGCCGTGTACCTCTGTGTTCGGGTCAATTCTGGCCCTCTTAATTGGCGAAAAACTATCAATTAATATTGATTTAATTATCTTCGAGCAGTTCGTTCAAAAATTCAGAGACCTCGAACTTTTCGGAGCTGATGAAGCTTGAACAACGGTAAAGTGCCGGTTTTGCCGGACCCTAGGGCGTCCAGGAGCGGGCCTTCTATAGTAGGACCCAGGTTTTCCAAAATGTCTAAAGGCGTCTGGCAGTGTTTCGAAGGAAACTCCGGTAGCAATAGCTGCATACATGATGGAACGTCTACATCAATAAGTCCCCCACCAAGCGCAACATCCTCAGCACTAAGTGGCATTTTTAAGTTTAAAACTTGAAATTAAGAATTCAAAGATGGAAATTAAACTGTTTATTGCTTCAGAATTTAAACGAGAATGAATAAATATTTTAAATTGCGTAAAAATTAAACATTGCAAAATCCTTCATCCTTGTTTTGGATTAGGTGTGTTTACGTCTAATTGATATTCCCAATTTATAATACAGCGTAAATAAATATTTATTGACAAAAGCGATAAGACAAATTAAAGGCAGAATTTTCATTTATAGCGAAAATGAAAAAAATTAGTTGGGGTGGAAATTTTTACCTGTTGGTGTATATTTACGGATCAATGCTCATTCAGACTACGTGGTCTTAATTGAACTTACTTTGTTAAACTTTTTTTCCCAGTGATTTTCAATCTTTTTCTGTTTTCATTTAATTCTTCATTAATGTGAGATTGAACGGGAATGGAAATAAAAGTGCCTCAGTATTAGCACCAAATGACCTTGAGATCTACCACCAAATTACCAGCCATAGTAACATGAAATTAATAGCACATATCTCAACGATGCCACCATAAAATTATTGTAGTAATAAAATTAATAAAGAAACATTGGTTATGGAAATTCAAATAAAATAATCATTACATAATACAGCAATGAAAATTCCCGTCCAGAGGTAAATGAATAATTTAATGACACAAAACAATGAAATGAAAATTCAGACATGTGCGGTAAAACAATAAATTTAAATAAAATTGTTATTCGCTGTTATAGAATTAATTCGCTAACAAAAGCATATCTGTAACAAACAACTCTACAACATTTAATAAGTCGGAGTTATTCAAAGTTTAGCTCGTTTATTAATTCAATTATATACAGGAAATTGCAGTGAAAAACATCCTTTCTGGCTATAGCGTTACATAGAGGGCTCACCCATGGAATGTAATTTAATCATATTTGCCGGCATCTCGTTTTAAACAGCCATAGAAAATCTTCCAAATGTCAATTGGAAAGAGAAACAGAGTGTCTGTATGATTAACATCTTTATTCAGGAAAAAGCGATCCGATTTCAGAGCAAGCCCCAAAGACTGGTTGGTGTAAAGCACTAATTTAGTCAAAAATTTATCAGATTTATCAGTAGTGAAGTTATGTAGGGGTGAAATATTGTACGCGAGTGTGAGAAGCAGAACGTATTGATTTTTATTATCTCAAGGCCAGGGAATTGTAGGAAACGGGGCTTAGAGAGATTAACGACTTTAAAGGCGTATTTAAAGTGATGCCTCACAGTGCATACCGTCAATAGGCCCACTGAGGTTGGGCGCTTTGTAATGAAACGTTTCCTGAACCTCTCACCTATATCATACAACACAGACAGAGAAGCAATAATAAGTGCAGTGCATTCAGATTTCAGTAAGACATTATTCAAGATAGCGCCAGCCAAAATCGAAATTCTATCAAATTCCAATTAAGGTGAATATGTCATCAGCTTAAAATGATGTTAAAAGGAGGCGGAAGGCATAAATGTCACAGAGAAACCTTACCCTAAGACACTTTCGGCTGGTTTGTTAAAACTAAGAAGGAAAATTTGACTGAAATACGAAGGCTTTGTAAATATTGAGCTCTGAGCTGCATGAAGTGAACAATAATATTCACATTAGCTCAATCAAAGTCTATCGCGGTAGAATATTCAAAATCTCTTGAAGCGATCTTGTTGTCACCTTCTGAACAGAACTGTAAAAAGTAAATCTGCAAGAATCAAATCAGAGTTTCTTAAAAAAATGTTTAATTTCATCGACACAACTAGTTTTACAAGATAGATCGTCAAATTGCCACTTATTAAAAATTACTGGTCCATCGTTAACAAAAACTGGTGCTGTATGATTATCCAACCGGAATTTTAACCAATCAAAAATCGGGCGTTATTTTTTTTTCGATTTTAATGGCGGAAAGTTACGCCGAGCTGAATCTTACTTAATGGAGTAGGGCGTTATCCTCCCTAACTTCGTTTTCAAACCTGTCGGTACAACTTTTTACCTTTCGAATTCAGGTCAGTTTTACCTTCTCGAGCATTTTCATTTCAATTGTGAATATTTTCTTTTTTTACCCTGACAATTACACCGTTTACAATTCACTGGGAACACCACAAAATCCTTTCATTTCAATTCCCACAAATTCGGTTCTTCCTTGTTTTCTTATGCTTGTTATCGGTAGTTTGAGATCAACCTGGTGTTGCGACCCTGACGCAACAACACGACTGACTATGGCCCAGGTATTTCATTGTCTATCGCCCATCTATTCCAATAATTGCCTTTTTATTTTACTTGTTTTTCTTCTTAACCAAATCTATGTATGTTGTCTGTAATGAGATATTACCGTTTAAAGCGTCTCATACCATGTATATAAAATGAGAAGCATACAAAGCGGCAAAACTCGATTTTTTTTTGTCTAGTGTGATGTAGGTTTTAGAAAAATATTTTCTTTGTCGTGCCAACGTTTCGACCTTTATTGAGATCATCTTCAGAGCCTGGGATTTACAAATATTGTTTAAATTTAACAAGTACATGAAGGATGTGATAAAACTGAATTTATACAATGCAAAACTCAAAGTGTTTGTTTTCTGCGTAATCACCACACAATTGTTACACTTTTTTATTTTTTGTTTTTTGTTGTTGTGTTTAAATAAAAATGTAAGACGTATTAATTAAAATCAAATTTAGTAAAATAATTTTGTGTTCTTAATGGAAAAAAATAAAGAAAATATTCAATTCAAGGCGTTATACACTTGACAGTACATTTTATTTATGTTTTATCCCTCTACAATGGGCCAAATGTAGTCGTAAAATAATCAATGGACTTTAAGAGATAATTACATTTGTGGTTTTTACAAACAGGTTAGGTTATTGCCTGCCCTCAGCGCCTTGTTCATTGAGCGTCCCGATCTGGGTGCTGTTTTTCCGCTTTTATATGTATATCATAATATGCTAACATTCCTTTTTATCCCATGTTACCAATAACATGCAAAACGTTGAGAGTGTCGGTACGGTATCGTATGGTGAAAAAGGAATGTTAAGAAAGCGATATTTGCACTCCCCAGGCACTGCAGCCTTCTTCTTAGAAGTATCATGTCATTGACTGTCACCGCTGCAGTTTGGTTCCCTAAGTTTTTTTCCATACGTTAGGATACATCTCCATTGAGCTGTTTTTCCGAATTCGAAGTTGTGGCTGTTTCCTCCTGCTCATAACATGCAAGTGAGATCATTGCTGTATATACCCAAGTTGTATAGGTGTTTTCTCAGTTGCCAGTGGCCGGTTAGTAGTCCTTCGACTCCTCCGAGTTCGGCCTTTCCAATTCAGCAGTGCTTTTGCCAGTCTTGGTGAGGGTTGTTTCATCTTAAGATTGCTGTGTCTAGCACTGCTAGTGTTTATCCAATTCTCCTCTTGTTTTATTTGGATCCATTCTGCGATGAATGGTGTATGTTTGTTTTTGATATCCCGAGGATAGGTTCGGGGCCTATGTATGGTCTTGCAGATCCTCCTCTGGCTTGTTTGTCTGCTTTCTCGTTACCAAAAATTTCCCTGTGCTCTTGTACCCAAGATATCATCAGGTTGTTGTTTCTCCAGGGTTTGGAGCTGTGAGTATCGGGCAATACATGACATCACCGTGACCGATGAGATCCAGGCATGCGATTAATTTAAGATTTGACTAATTTCGAGATAATTTTTGAAAGTTTATTAACTCCTTGATTGTAAATACAAGAACGTGGATATCAGAACATATGTTTTACATATTTTTATTTTATGCGAGAAGACAAATGTGAAAAAATTTATCGCACTTTTTTGATAGACAAAAATATGGGGATGTTAATCCCGTTAAATATCGGCTATAAAGAAGCAATTTTCAGACAACGTAGTGAATTTTCTATTTTATTAATTCTTCGCTTGTCGGAGACATGTCGAGCGAGGAGCTCGAGGAGGACATGGAGTCGATTGACGTTCCGGTGGGCTTCGCGAACAAAAGTTTGCAAAGGATATTCGCTGCGAAAATGTATGCCATCGTTGCTAGTCAGATTGTTATAGTGGTTCTCATCGTCGTAGGACTCACATCGAACGAAGAGACATTAGAATGGGCGGAAACTCACCCACAGTTCGCTATTCTGGCCGCAACTATTTTTGGCGTACTCGGCGGTGGGATCACCTTCTCCGAACACCTCAGAAGGAGAAGGAATCCACACTATAGAATAATCTTTCTCCTTTTTATGACGATGTGTTTAGGGCTGGTCGTGACGATAACCGCCGCGGTTCCCGCACTCGACTCCGTTTACGTTTCTCTGTCTTCCGCGTTCGCAGTGGCTATTGTGATGTCCATCGTGGTCAGGTGCTCGTCGTTAAATGTGACCGGGTGCAAAATCTACTACGCCCTTTTTTTCATCGCCGTACTCGCCATGGGCATCTCGTCCAGCATCGGAACTTTAATGAACATGGAAACCCTACATATTGTGTACTCGTACGTCTCCGTCATCCTATTCTCAACCTACATGCTTTGTACCATTCAGTTGATCGTGAAGGAAAAACTCGGCGACATTAGAGGCCCTGGTGATTATATTCTTGCCGTCTTGGTCCTGTATACAATTGGCATGGAACTGTGCATTGCGTTGTTTCTAGCACTCTACAGATGTTGCCGTCGCTGTCGCAACCGATCGTCATCCATTCAAGGAAGTTGATGTACAATTTTTTGAAATTAAATAAAACAACCATATGATCACAAACACTACACCAATGATTTGATTATAATTTAGTTCCTTTCTACCCTTCTAAAATTCGAGTTCCACAGATAGCTTGTTTCACTTAAATCCTTCAGCTCATTTCCTTTCCTCAATCAGCGATCCCTTCGGCGGGCCAGTGGCATTACATAAAATCGCTAGAATCCGCAGATTACAAACAATAATTACTAATGCATATTTTCTGTATTCATTCCTTCAAAACTGTTTTAATTTTAATTCCACTAATGATTCCTGTGTTGAAATCAATAGAAACTAAAAGTACGGAGAACCTGGCATCAAAACAACCGACCGAAAACAGATGAATGCAAAACAATAGAAGGAGCGGGATATACAAAAGAGAACAGAGAAAGAGATTAAAAATGAGGGTAAGACAGAAAGAAAGAATTAACAGAGTGAAGAAAATAAAGACCAAAATTCAAAAGGAGCAAAAAGTGAATGAAAGACTGAAAGAGTAAAAGAAAATTAATAATGAAAAAAAGAGATTTAATTTGATTTTATCAGTTAATTTTTACTCGCAAAAATTAGGTCCCAAGAATCTTCCTTTCATTTAACGAGATACATTGAAATAACATCATGTTGTGATGTACATCGTCTTCACAAATAATTCGTACAAATCTAAAGTAGAATTCTTTACATAATTATGTCTTCTTAGTTATCAATTAATTCAAGTTAAACTCCATCCTACAAGGATCAAATTTTTCACATATTGAAACTGAGAACCATGAACCCCTTACAAATGCAGGAAATCATATGGAAATTCACATACATATTGTAAAAGGGAAAAAAAATTAAAAAGTTCAAGTATCCATATTAACTCTTACAACAAAAGTAGTGAAAGTAGTGATAATAATTAGTATAATTATTATTCTTTTTTGAAACAATTACACAGAAAAGACTTTCAGTGAGTAGAAAGATTTTGAATGAATATCGCACATGTATTTGTTAAATTGAAACAATGTTTGTAAATCCCAGGCCCTGAAGATGATATCAATAAAAGTCGAAACGTTGGCACGTTAAAGGAAATGTTTTTTTCTGAAACCTACATCACACCAGACCACATCTCACGACTTTTTGAATAATCTTCGACTAACCACTAATCACGACATACTTTTACTTAAAATTGCTTATTGAAATAAATATTGTAATTTACATAATAATTGAGCAAGGAAAAAGCAAATTACTAGTAAAATAAAATAAGTCAACAAAAATAGTTTTCAATACAATACAGTAAAATAAAACTACAAATTTTAAAAATTTACCCGCTAAATAGTAATATAAAAAAACAAAAACAAGACAAAACAACAAAAGAAATTTTTCTTTTTTTTACATCATTTTATGTCTGTTGAGATTCCCGACAATGTTATTGCACCTTTTACTGAGAATGACCTATTAAAAGTTTTGGTTTTGTGTATATAAGGACATCTCTATCATTTCTTTATGATTTCATATATTTTAGTTGTTGAACTTTTAAAATTTTAAAAACTTTAAATGACAGACACGTAATCGACTAAATATTTTATTTTGAGAAATTTTAACAGCGTGAACTTGTTATATATACAGCTGTCATATTTCAGGTTTAGGATATATCTGATAAACGTATTTAACCCTGCATGCAATTTTTTGATTTGTGTACCATTTATATCACACATTGCTCCTAGACCAGCAGTTATTTGTGGAAAGATTAAAGTTGATACAAGTTTTTTTTTTTATTGTACTTTGTAAAACTTAACTATTTCAATCTATGGAAGGTCGAGTAGATTTGATTTTTGATTTCTAACAATATTGTAAATCCCATGATAAATTATTGTCAAGCGTTAAACCCAGACATTTTACATTTTCTTCATATTTCAAAATGATGTTATCAATTTTAATTTTATTTGCATCATCAAGGTTCAATTTTTCTAATAATTTATTATGACCAGAGAGAGAAAGAGAGAGAGAGAGAGAGGTGGGGAGAGAGAGAGACAGAGAGAGAAAGAGAGAGGGAGGGAGAGAGACAGTCAGA
>CM077105.1:14335610-14355898 GCA_039619505.1 Cimex hemipterus
GGGAGAGACAGAGAGAGGGAGGGAGAGAGACAGTCAGAGAGAGGGGGGAGAGACACAGAGAGAGAGGGAAAGAGAGAGAGAGGATATTACCTGTGATACTGTCAGGCCTTTTATTTGCCAAGATACAGGAAAATGGCAAGGAAAATTGGACATGCACATCTTTCGCGCCGGGTCGGTCCTTTCGACGGTTTTCGACCTGCCAACGAAAAGCCACGAGACATGGCATGGCTAACATGGTTAATGGTTAAAATGAAATTCTTAACTGCTGTACCAGCTTTTCCATCTAAACAGCTAAATGTATTAATTTTATGAATCGAAAAATATTTTATTTCAACATAGTTTCATATTCAAAAATAAAATCCCAAAAGAATATTGCGACTTGGAATTATTCCATCTGTCGGAAGTTTTCACTGTAATGTGATACGGGTATAGAATATAAAGATATTAAATGAGGGATTTTACAATCAAACAGTGTACGATAAAAATCATAAATCTATTTTCCGCCTGAAACCCAATTCGCCGAAAAGACGCATGAAGGAGTTCGTCGAGTGGTTGTGTGTTTCAAGTAGTTCTCTCCCATCTGCAATTATGCGAAGGAGAGAAAGGATTAAGTTGAGCTGAGAATAAAGTACTACGAGCGGGATGAAAAAGACGTAATTCTCACAGGTTCAAGCGTTGGCCTACAAAGCGGAAAATGTCTTCTTTCACTTTGGTCCCACATAAATCAATTCCAATGAACGTTCCTTCTTCTCTCCAAAAGAGAAATTGCAAAAGAAAAGATTATCTAAATTTTAAGGCACAATCGAGTTGCCAAATACTGGGTTTTCCGTTCAATCTCTTTGGAGATTGATTTTATAAAAGTATAACGCATATATTCCCAACCGCTATATGATCCTCATCATGATTCATTTTATATCGTGCATCAATCGATTCGAATCGCTCTTACTCCTTTTGAGTACCAATTCCGTTCAAAATTTGACGGTACCTTACACCGATATTATAATTTTTCAACGAAAGAAGAACGAAATGGAAAGAGAAAAACGAACATACTTGTATTTAATTAAAATGTTATTTTCCACAAACAGTATTTATTCTGTATATTAACCATAATAACTAAAAAACAATGTAAATACTAATTCCAGATTTATTTAGTTCAACTTTATACGTATAGACTTGAAAAAATAAACAAAATTAAACATTGATGCACAAATTTAACGCATCACTAAATTTATTGAGTTTAAAATTAAATCCATTATCTTTGTATATTAATTACAGATAATTAATAGCTATCGCAGTCAAAATAAGCAGTAAATAGTGTTTTGTTTACTTCCTTTATTTAATTTTGTACTGATTAATACCATTTGCACAAGAGTAACTTTTTTTCATTTCCATTCCGCTACGTCCAAGGATTACTTTCAGTTAATCTTTTTTCTTCGTTGATTTCATTTGATATTATTCTTAAACATTTTCAATGACTCCAACCAGGCGATGTGAGTGAGAACGACAGTGTCAGGGTCATAACAGTATTGGAGGAAGGATAGTCACCGCGAAGTCGCCAGGATATTGAGCGTAAATCAGTGATATCATTATCATCAGCATCATCATATCAATCACTATATTATCATCACCTGCGTCGTCTTCTTAACCATCGTAATCGTTGTCATCATCATCATCATCATCATCATCATCATATCAATCTCGAATATCATCATCATCATCATCATCATCATCATCATCATCATCATCATCATCATCATCATCATCATCATCATCATATCAATCTCGAATATCATCATCATCATCATCATCATCATCATCATCATCATCATAGCTATCATTAATATTATCATCATATCAATCATTAATATAATCATCAATAAGAAGAGTTTTTCGGCGCTTCATAAAAACAGGACTTGATACTAGATCAGAACAGGGCCGACCTAGTTGAACCGCGGAGAAAGACGATCGATTCTTCGTCATCCGACTGGACGAAACAGCAACAGGGAATTGAGATAAGAAATCTCAACCATGTTCGAAATGTTTCAAATTCCTCCAGGAATATACGAAGAAGTCTGAATGAAAATACCCTCAGGACTCGGCTCCCGGCTCGTGGACCTCTTACCACAGCTCAGAAAATGGCGATTGGAACATGTACATTGGAAGATTAGGGACAAGTACTTTTTAGAGATAGGTGAGAATTGGTTTCCAATTTTAAAATTCATATGATGATGCTCACGAGAAACGCCCCATGCTGTACAGTGTTTCAATTAGCATCCCACGGTGGTCGATGGTTTGGTCATTCATGTTATGGGGACGTCCCATATAATCGAAGCGCAAGTATTGGTATTTGCCCCAAGTAAGTTCGTTATGCCTTATGTACTGGACTGTAGAAAACAACTGAAATGTACCAATAGATGCGACACACGAATACTTCGGACCTTCTGGTATTTGCCCCAACGACGGTCAGAGATTTTAGGTAATGCAGGATAATGCCGGGCCCTATAGAGTACGTACTGAGGATGACTATCTCAATGAGGTTGGAAATGAACGCTCAGCATGGCCAACACGAAATCCAGATCGAACACTTTTTTTACCAACTTAAACGGCGAGTTCAATCCACAGCGGTGGAAAAATCCAGAACCTAACAACTTAGAAGCCTTGGAAACGGCTGTTCTTTTATAAATGGGAAAGATTTCATCACGATTTTATCAGAAATCTTTTCCAAAGAATGCAAAGGTCAGAGATGGAAATATTCTTTATTAAAGGCGAAAAAGTTTTTTTTTTCTTTACTCAATAATTTTTTATTAGCATATCGATAATAAATATTTTTTAAATGTTTCAATTTTACAATCAAATTTATTTTTAATATGCAAAATATGAATAAACCAAAATACATTAAACTTTAAGGGTGGTTTAAGGGAGGCCATCAATGTATATATGTATACCAATGTATACAGGGTTCTTTATGTTCTACACTTTTTTTATCCGATTTATTTTTTGAAAACATAAAAAACGAATTTATTAAACCGGACAGATCTTTCAATATTTATTTTCAATTTTGTGCGAAAAACAAAAAACTCAAGAAATAAAATTGGGTTATAAATTAATTATGTTTTAAAGAAACAGTTTAAACCGGGCATCGGTTTACTGGCTTGATGGCCCCTGGTCATCCGAGCTCTTCTTCTGGAAGCTGGAAATAGTATTTTTTAGATCTTTTTGGGAGACTAAACTATCAAAAATATGGGCATAAACAATAGGATCTCATTTGAAAAAAAAATCATTGATGTATTTTGCAACATTTAGAGAAAAAAATCGGTATTGGCCAAAATAAAGTACGTCAGAAACCTTGAAATAAGATTTTTTCAATTTAACTTCAGTAAAAAATGTGGGTGGACCACATTACGTCAGTCGCCCAAAATGTAAACATAAATATATAATAAAGACAACAAAAACGAAAATATATACCGAAAATAACTGTCGTAAACTATCTAAAACTGAAACTGACAGACAAGAGGAAAAGGTAAGAAATTTCAATGTTAAAAGTATCGATAATTTTTAATTCCGAAGCTCTGGTAAGGTTTTCAGTTATGGTTTTGAAAAAAAAACGTTGTTACTGTCAAGCCCTCAACGTATTATACAATTTTCAATGTATCTACAGAAGTATATGTTAAAGTTTTACAGGCGAACTTAAATTTCCTTGATTACCTTAACAACACAGACCTTAAAATAGGTCGAAAGCTTGATAGCAACAATTGAATTTGCTGTTTTCTTCAGGACCATCCCTTGGTGCAGACTGTTCGTGAAAAATCAGAAAGACAATAGGATAAAGTGTTGGGAAAAGTAGATTGCCAAGGGTGGTGGAGTTGTCCACGAGTCCTCCATTTACTGACGAGGTGTCCGCACACATTGATACAACCTCGGCCCAACAGATGCCGTGAGTGACCAGCCCCAGCTTTTAAAATCGAAAGAAAAATAAATAGCTCATCACAAAGCCTCTGGAGTGTATAAACCCGGACGAAATAAATCGTCACGAGTCATAAAAAGTCTGAATAGAGAATAATTCAAATATTTATTAAAGTAGAAGTAGCATTAGAATAAAGATTTTGTGCTGACAACAATAAGTATACTGTACTTATTTAACTTCATGAAAGTTAACATTGAACGAGATCAAACATGATTCCCACCATCATACACTGTCAAGCAAAAAATTCCATCAAATTGATTTTCTTTCTTGATAAAAGAAAATCCTTACTTTAATTGATCTCATTGTTTTTACCATTAAATATTTTGTTGTGCTATGTTTTACATTGTGAAAATCAATTAGAGGTAAATAAACTTAATCTTTTTATCCAAAATAGGAATAAATGATTTTTCAATGTTTACTTTTTACGGAATTTAAAATGTTGCTGAAACAAAACTGTTTGGTTTTTAGCTTTGTTTTCTTAATTTCAATTGTTAAAGGTAAAATTGCCACTTAGTGCTGAGGAACGTAGACAGAGGCTGTCTTCTATTTGTCAAGCTTGCGTATTAGCGTTATTACCCCCCCCCCCGCCTCACGGGAGAGGTTGCGACCGGACGACGCGTAGGCGTTGAGGGCGCGATGATTTCGCTGATCAGTTTCTCGTACGCTTGAGTAAGCGAATTGGGACGGATAGTGAATCGGCTACTCTGATTCGAGTATGGCATTGTTGTGCATATGGCCGGATGGTACCCTTAGGGAAGCAAATGACCGGACCACCAGGCTAGGCCTATGGCATCCGTCGAAACCGCATGTCAGGTGTAGGCTGAGCTCGGCAGGTTTTTTACAGTAGGCGATGCTCATCTAGGGGGTGGTTAGTAATTAAACTAAAAACAAAACCGCGGCCGTGGCGGATCCAATAGTTTCTACGCTAGGTGCGGACGCCTCTTGTGACGATGAGTTCTCGGGAACGTATGTCCTATACAGTATAGACAATATACTTCCCAACAAAGTTATTTGTGCTATATTGTGATGTTAGTTGTTTTATCACGGCAATATTTACATTAGATACTTCGAACTTGTTTTATAATTATAATTAAATTTGTCACACTCAATTTAATAATTCACTTTTCGATGGTAAAAAATAAATAAACACACGGTTACGAACAAGAAATAAAACTCTTTGAAATGGCGTCATTTCATTTTCATGGGGTAGCGTTTTGCAGATGTGAGAATGTGTCCCTGCAGAAAGTAGTTTGCCGGATCATTGAACAGACGTTCGTAAGCCGCCAAATTCGTCAAGCTGGGCTAGAAATTTTTCACGTCTTTGCAATGATACATAGCCGAAGTTATTTTAGTGGACAACAAAAAGACAAAACCATGAATGTAATTCAGGGCTTTCATTAAATTCACTAATTTCTTGGTCCGCTTGATCAATTAATATATTACTTTTAATTAAGGTTTTTTTTAGTTGAGATAAAAAACAGCCAAGATTAAACATTTGAAGAATGGCAAAAGGAGAGAAAATTAAAAGAGGTGGGGTTGAGATAGGAGATTGTCCGAGCGGATCCATGTCACGATACCTCAAGTGGTAGAACAGAAGCGTATCAAGCCGAAGGTCGTGGGCTCGAATCCCGTTCCTACCATTGACTTTTTTATCTCAACTAAAAAAACCTTAATTAATTGTAATAATTCAGGACGCTGAAGTCAAATTTGTAAACTGTATTTTTATTAATGAATGAACGAAAATATTTCCTTGTTTTGCTATCTTGTTATTTACACCTACGAAGAGTTCATTAAGTAATTATTTTCTTAAGGTGATTGAATCGCTAGTAGATATACCCAGTTCCGTCTAAAACCGCCTTATCAGTTTTCGCTGAAAAGTTTGAGGTCAATTGTATTCAAAATAATTTCGTCACAAGTGTATATATGTATAGTGTTCGTAATAGGATACGAATTGATCTATTGATCTATATTTGAAAGTTATTTTTCTAGTCTCTTTGGATGACTATCTGCATCTACTTTATTCCATTTCAAGACTACGTCTCAGACGCGTATATTCTTGCCAAGAGGGTGACAGGCGTTGCCACTCTGTAAACGTCAAGAAGATGGATCTCCCGTGTAAAGAGCCGTTCTCGTAAAGAGAACAGCCAATTCAGACGTCGGACGATAGATTAATTTTACTTTCCTAGGTGAACGGGAATTGTATAAAGCGTCATTAGGGATTTTCCAAGCGGATCTGACCGTCGGTTAATCCTTGTTGAGCCTCTCGGCCGTCGAACGTTTATTGAAAATAATTGTGACTATCGATCGGCGACTCCCGCAGAGAGAGCAATTAAGAAACCTGGCGTATTGTCGAGTGGATTATTCAGATCCAACTTCTTCAGGCTTACAAAATTATTTGATTGAGAACTCATTTACATCTTCACTTCAAAGTAAGAAGATTTGGTTTTTAAATTGTCTGATATCAAAAGCACTCTTGTTTCAAACGAACGGTTGATTATAAGATCAACATATTTCATCAACATTTCTGTCACCAATTTTACACTCATCGCTAGCCATTATCGGCACATTCCGTTTTGAAAGAGGTAAATAATAATTCTATCTTGTCTACTAGAACTTGTACAATTCCTGTCTATGATATTTACCCATTAAAATCTCTCAAAATATGTTAAAACTACTTTTTTTTTAAATCTGAAAAAACAAAAAATCTAATTTTACGTTGTGTAGGATTCACCTATTACACTTAATGTATTGTCCAAACTTTAACCTACATTTTGGTGGCAGACAAAGTAGTTAATATATCGGACATGTTAACAATCCGCAGTCTCGGTCTAAGCCCATTCATCCTTCCAGGTTGTGGTACATGCTGTTCATAGCAACTGAACAGCTATGCGTATGACCGGCGTGGTACCCTTGAGGAAGCGAAGGATCGGACCACCTAGGCTTGGCCTATGCCGTCCCTCGAATCTGCGCGGTGCGAGACCTTTGATCGTAGAGAGTTCTCACCTAGGAGATGGGTAGCAATCTCACTTCAAATCCGAAACCGTTGCCGGGGCGTTTCCGGAGGTTTCTATGCTAGAGAAGCCTCTACACTCAGAGAAATAGAGTCGCCTTCTCTATCTAGGGAGTACGCCGGAGAGCGGGCCGATGTATTTCGGTCCGCTGGCCTTGCGTGCGGCATTATCCATTCTGACGAGGTGGAAGCGTGGTGGTAGCAGCCCGCGTCCGGAAAGAATGTTGATAGCAACGTGGGGGGCCGCGGTAGGTGAGTGGATAGCGTGAGAGACGGCTTGTAGACCCCGTGGTCGTGGGTTCAATTCCCACCGTCATCTCTGGCCTTTTTTTAGCTAAGGATCGGACCACTTAGGCTAGGCCTATGGCGTCCCTCGAATGCGCATGGCCGATGTTGGCTGAGCTCGACAAGATACCTTTGACCGAAGGTAGTGCTCATCTAGGGTGTGGTTAGCAATTCTAATTTAAAAATAACCTCGGCCGGAGCGAATCCGGTAGTTTCTACGCTACGGAAGCCCCGATTCTTAATTCTGGCCCGACCATTCGGAGTGGACAAGCGGAGAGCGATGTTGACCTTGGCTCTGAGTGGCTGGGGCGCCTCTACACCAATGCTGCGGCGGCAACACAACCTCCTTCGTATGTAGATGTGCGTCAGCTCTCATCTTGAGAATCAAAACGTCCGATAAGGCCGAACAGCCTAAGTGCGGACGCTAAAGATCCTCTTGCCTTGTTGACGATGAGTACTCGGGAACGGCATGTGTTGTTCAAAGCAGCACAGCACATATACATTCCAGTATTGTGCAACTTACTAACAGGAAACTTCACGACACCCCCTGATTTACATAAAACTGTACTGCTGCCACATATACCATGCCTCTTTTGGTAGAGTAAGTTCAGTCAAAAATATCCTCTGATTGCCAGATTCGCTGTGTATTATATTCTCGATAGCGCTGCATAATCGACTGATATGGTTTTTGGATTGGCTGCTTTTAACTAGTTCAGGTTTTTTTTTTCAATTTTACTAGGGTTCGCAACAGCAGAGGTCGTATAAACCCTCGGGGTTCCGGTGCTTTTAACAATGTCGGGTTCGAATCCACCTTACAGTGATGAACACCGTGTAATATCTGAACCGTTGCGGCCACCGACCCCCTTAGTGCAGCTATTAAAATTTTTCACGTTTATCATCCCAGTTTTGCGGTTCTGCCTTTTCAATTTCTTCTAAAGAACGATACTTTGTCTCCCTCGCCCAAAGAGGCTTCATTTTCATGATTTGTTAGGAAAAGCAAAGTTTTTCTGCCCAACCCTTTCTATCGATTAAGCTTACGTTTAACGCCTTTCCTGTTAAAATTATCTCCTCTGGGAATTTATTTGTAAAACCTAAGAGTGTCAGTGTGATTAGAGCGAGAGATGAGAGGGAAGAGAAAAAAAGGGAGAGAGAGAGAGAGATCCCTGAGTTTAATACCGTGGCTATTTGCTTTAGATGTTGTTCTCAAACAAGAAGAAACCGTTTTCTAACCCGATCAAACCCACACGGTAAAAGGAAATCAATCATACTGAAAACTTACCAAAGAAATTATTAATCTAGCCGAATTTACCTTTAATTCCATGATGCCAAAGAGGAAGATAGATGTAAAGTTAAATTAATAACACATCCTATTGTTAAATACAATATTTTTCAATTACAAAAATAAAAACAATTACGATAGAAGTATTTCATTGAACAAAATATACATACATATAAGAATACAAGTAACTAGAGCATACAAATTTGGGAATGAGTTATTCAGGAAGTGATTATTTGAGTTTAAAATTTCTAGATTGTATAAATTCATTTTCTAACTTCTTACATGTATTTGTTGAATTTATACATCGTTTGTAATTCCCAGGCCCTGAAGATGATCTCAATAAAGATCGAAACATTGGGCAATAAATAAAATGTTTTTCTAAAACCTACATCACTTATTTAGGAAGATTATGGTTTGAAAAGGAATTTGCACTACATTATTTATATTATATAGATGTTACAATTTGGTTTTGAAATAGAAAAAACAATTTTAATTCGACTTCTGAACAGTCGTTATTTATCACTGTGCACTTGTTTCAAGTTATATCATCCCATATTATTGAACTTCGTGCTTCTCGTCTCCTTAGTGTTAGATACGCTGCCCTAGTGGTAGTTTTAGTTGGCCCTCCGGCGGTTCCTAACTTTTCAACGACATATGTGTCATTTGGGCTAACTGTTGAAATCTAGTACGTACTTTAGAACTTGGTCGCAAACTTACTTCTGAGTTGTTTTCTTAGTGTTGCAACCAACTGTCCGATTTTATACTTTCTAGGCTGCTTTCTTCTGTTGTTGAAATTACTTATTGTCGCCCAATACCTCAGGTCGTAGGATTCCTCTTGGTACAAACTCTCGACCTCCTCTTCTATTGTAGAATTTTCCAAACTCTACATAGTTTATCATATAAGAATCGTGTGAGCCTTCGTGTTTGTCTCCGTCCGCATTAATCAGTAAATGGTTTTCATTAAATGGCAATGGAAAATGCTCATTGACAGAATTAGCGTTATATTCACGATAGACAATACCCATTCTTTTGTTCACTGCACTTTTTCTTTGCTGACACGAGTGGACCTTCATTATGACTCAGCTTATCAGAGATATTGGGCTGAATAATGTTATTTGCAATTTTCCAGTAAACGATGAATGTTTATTTTTAATCACATTCTTTGTGCCTTTGTAGATCCATTGAATCTGACTGGAATTTTCAATTTACATAGACTAAAATCCGAACATGTACTTGCATATTATATTCTCGTAATACACCGGCAATTCCTTAATACCCACCTGGGGGAATGTTTTGAAAGTCCGGGCCGACCTCAAGCCACCAATGTTATGATCGGGGGGGGGGTTGCTGTCAATACATAGGGATGGTTAGGGTAGTCACCCACCCAGGGAGTTGTAACCAACTCAATGTAGAACTACGGGTGGAAAAAATGTAGTGTACTCTGAAAAGGTGCACCTCGTGTCCTCACCCGCGTCTCTTTCTCAATCCAGATTCCTTTATTTCATTCTGTGACTCCCGTCTAACCCTTGGTTATAAACGGGAGGGGGTGTCCGGGCGCAAAATAACGGTGTAGCCCAGAGGGCGTGACAACCTCTCTAAAGCACAAGCTGTACTCGTGTCCGGCCTCGGGTCATCAGGGGGACACGAGGGTTACGTTACCAGATACTGCCTTCATAGACGAGCGAGGGTGCATAAACATCTGTACTACGGGGTAACAGAAATATTTCAAAATTCAGCCCCTGTTACACTGGGAATGGATTCGTAGTGGCACTTGGTGACGCCCCTGGTAGTAAATCGGTTTCTCGTATTCGAGTATGCTTTGCACGGTGGTGTAGGCTGAGCTCGATTAGAGGCTTTCGCTATAGGCGATACTCCTCTAGGAGGTGGTTAGCAATACCACTTTAAAGAAAACCGCGGCCAGAGCGGATCCAGTAGTTTCTACGCTGGGGAAGCCTCAATACTCTGGGAGGTAGAATGACCTTCTCGATCTAGGTAGTACGCGGAAAACAGGCTGATGCATTTCGGCCTGTTAGCGCTTTGCGTGCGGCGTACGGTCTGATGCTTAATGCTCACCCGACCACTCGAAATTGGCAAACAGGGAGCTACGTTATCTTGGACCTTCGTGGCTGAGCTGCCTCTACGCCAATACTACGGTAGTAACACCATTCTGTCCTATGAGGAGTTGCGTCAAGTCTCAGCTTGAGAATAAAACCATCCGATAAAACCGAATAGGCTAGGACGTTAAAGATCCTAATTGTCCTTTTTAGGACGACCGAGTATTTGGGAAAGAGTATCAACCGCTAGGTAAATTCAGTACCCGACTTAAGCAGTTCCAAACCCATTCGAACTCACGTTCATTCTTAAATACATCTTCTCCTATTTTACATGACATTCATACAGTTAGGGTGGTGGAGTACTCGATATTCTTCCATCACCTTCGACATACGTAGTACAACTAACCTAATTGAGGATAGATGGGTACTCGATATTCCGCCATCGATCCTCTCACATCACACACATATTCATATTTGAATCTATCTAAAACCAAGAATGCGTTATAATCTTATATATTATATGTTATAAATATGAGTAAGTAATTAAATATATTTTCGAATAAATCATTTCAATTTAATCGACTTTTAGATGCCGTCGGTCCAAATCCGAAACATCAATCGAACTTCCTCATATTTAATTAATCACAGGGCTCTTTCCTTTTAGTGAACCAACTCGAATCAATTTAATATGTATGAGAAAGAGGTGAAAAGGCCGGTCTTTCCGAGTTTAGCCATGGAGTGAAAAGCCTTGTACAAATAGCTTTCCCGAACCGCACCTGAGTATTCAATCCCGGAAAGAGTCTCCACTCAAAAACATACAGATCATTTGTAAACGTTTTTGCGCCACTTGAACCTTTTCGACGTTCCACCCTTGGGGCGAGATCAGTTCGAACCGACATTGGCGTAGGAACGGTGGTTTTCTATTTTTAGGAGAATCGAGAGGGCGAATTTTCTTCAATTCGACTTTTACCCTGATAATAAAAATTATATCTAAAAATCCTATAAAATTAGTCGGTAGAGAAAAAATAATTGAAGAAATTGAGAAAGAGAATTAGACAATAAATTACAAAGTACTTAACTTCTAAGTTACAATAACCAAAGTGCATAGCCCATCAATTCCAAACTTCATAGTAAAAACTTTACCAGTTAACAAGCCCTCTATTATTCGGACTGTGACTACCTTAATTGTCGTCCTGATTAAAAATTTGTTTGGTTACAAATTATTGATAATGTGATATGTTCCAGTTCCAAGCGGCCCTGCTCCAGAGGTGGAATCTCCCGAATTTCATGTGCCCGTTCTGCCCCTTCGTCCAGGTGCTGAGCGTTAACGTGAGCGTGTTCACGCTGACAGCGATAGCTGTCGACAGGCACCGTGCAGTACTCAATCCTCTCAGGTGAAACCCACTAACATCTCAATAATATTTTATTAGTAAAACTTTTATTATTTCTTCACTGAAAAGTCCCGTACTCATTAGAAAACGATTGATTTCATTTCAAAGGCTTTATTGTTCATGTTTAGAGACATTTCTTAGTCCCGTTCTAACAAGACGTATCTAAGTTCGGTACAGTTTTCAATGGTGAAATAATCAGGGTATTCTATCAACTGCTAAATGTGTTAATTGGCTATTAAAATAATACGAATATATTGCAAGTGAATGGTCTTTAGAGATTACCAATCAATATTGCTAACGTGTTTAGGAAGGTATTTCATAAAATTATTTCGTATTAGTTTTCTGAACAATTGTTTAGCAGAGTTTGTGTCATTCTTGGTTATAACGGGCCCATCCTATTAACCTATGACACATTTTCTTTATCGTGCCAACGTTTCGATTTTTATTGAGATCATCTTCAGGGCTCAAAGTATTTGTCTTCTGTGTAATTGTGCCATTCTTGCGTGTCGTGTTGGGAGTGCCCTTTGAGCCCTGAAGATGATCTCAATAGAGATCGAAACTTTGGCACGTTAAAGAAATTGCTTTTCTGAAACCTACATCACACCAGACCGCATCTCACGATTTCAAAATAATTACATATTAACGGTCACTAATCTCTACACATTACACTACGTTGAATTTACTTACTTTGTTCGCTATATTGCTGTAATTTTTGACAGGTGCCTAAATCGGTCAGCTCCCATTTGATCCTTCCAATCTAATTCATTGTACTTTCTGAAAATGACAGATACATTGTGGTGAGTGGACAGGACAAATTTGATTAAAGTACACTGACAGGCAAAAAAATTCCACCCGCTTGTAATTTTACACAGTTTCACATTTTTTTAACGGTTAATAAGTGATTCTTTGTTTAAAAAAATAAATTTCTAAGGAAAATTAAAAATCTTTAAAAAAAGACGGACAGAGAAAATTTGTTTTAGATATTTAATTAACATTTCAATATGGCGTACTTCCTTCCCTTGCCTTACTTATAACTAGAAGACCCCTCGGCATTCTTTCTACACGTCTGGAAACGTCTCTTTGCTGGAGGTTATCCGATTCTTCACAGAGACCTTTCAAAATCGTAGAGTGTATCATGAAGTGCTGGACGTGCGGTTATTCCTCCTTTGAGGTTATCCCGTAAAAGTTCGATGTGGTTCAAGTCTGGAGAACGGGCTGGCCAGGCTAAGGACCTGCTTTTGTAGTTGAAGGTTTGTACAATACCAGCGACATATGGACAGGCATTATCGTGCATAAAAAAAGGTTTGTCTCTGATTTCACTGCGGGTAGGCAACGCATATTGTTCCAAAATTTCTTCCATGTAGCGACCCTGCACGAACAACAACCAATTCTGTGCGACTCACTTCATTTTTGTAACCAAAGATTACCCCTAGACCTACATAATGTCAAACTATCATATAATCAAACTGGACTGAGCGGGTTTTTCGTTTAAATTCCTGAGCTCCTATGTTTTAAGGAAATGGATTGATTCTTAAGTAAAGAAAGCGTTTTATAAAGTATATAAAACTCGATTAAAGCATTATGTTCGTGATAGGTCAGAATAGGCTGACGACCATGTGAAAAGTTTTCAACGACCTTCGGGATTCATCAACTCCCGGTGTTATTCGTGCGTCAGCCTACGACACTGCGCAAATTATCAAACTCAGGGTTTTCATTTGAATCGAGTCGTAAACAGGAGGACAAGTTTAATTTGTTTATTTTTTATCGACGGGCCTGAAATCGCCGGGACTTGTCGGAGTCGAGGCAGAAAACCCGAGAAAACATCAAGTTTTATTTTATTTATTTACAGTACAAACAGGTACCCAAGCATAGGTCAAAACAATCATTATGATATAAAATACTAAAAAAAGATATAAAAATGGTAGCAATAAAAATAAAGCAAAGAAGCGTTTAAACTGTTAACAAAAAAAATCAATATTATAAATAGCACAGCAAAAGTAATAAATAAACCCTCAATTACATTTTAAAGCCCGTTTAATATTTTTTCAAAAATCTTCAACGAGGAGAAGGGGTCCGCACTGATAAAAAAATTTATTTAAGTAATGCACAGCGATGAAGTCTGTACCCGTATTTGGTCATGTGCCGTGAAGTACCAAACAATTCATAGGTTCTTAGTTAACGCTGAGGAACCCTAAAGCCAATACAAGATATCTCCGGGGAATCAATAAAATTATTTAGGAACCTCCACAGAAACACAGCGGAAGCTAAAACTCTTATGTACTCCAGAGAATCCAGCAGCAAGTTCATAGGAGCAATAATGGTAGTTCCTGTGATTGCATAATTTGTAATACGGGAATTTCGTGGCCTTTCTCTGTACCCTTTCTATCATGTAAGACCCATCTAAAGATCTCGGCGACGGAACAACACTGGCATACTCTAGGTGATTGCGCACAGGGATTGATAGTCATTTTATTGCAAAAGAGTTTTTAAAGTCAGCAGTTTGCCTGATAACGAATCCGAAATTTTTATGGGATTTATTGCTAATGGCATTGCTATGGTACCGAAAATCACAATTCTTATTAAAAATAACCCCGAGATCCGAGATAGTACCTACCTCGTCGATGTGCACTCGAATCAATTTAAACAATTTAATATAATATCCAACCCTTATTTAATCTATTTGCAGTAAAGAAATTAATCTTAAAATCTCACACTGCTGTTACCGAGTACCAAATGATCGCCCCCTCAGTCAACTCTTTTAAGACATTTTGCATTTCAAAAGGTCCCTTCTCTACGCATTCTAAGTTTTTGGTATAAAATAATTCATTTTTTTAAGACGGTTCGCAGCAGCAGAGGTCATATAAACCTTCAGGGTGCCGGTGTTTTTGAAAAAAAGGCACATTTGTAAGAATGTCGGTTCGAATGCAAGGCCGCTGGATTGCTGCAAGTGCTGAGCGCCGTGTCAAAAACTGAACCCTGCGGGCACCGTCGCCCCTAAGAATTGTCAAGAATTACAATTAATTAAGGTTTTTTTTAGATGAAAAAAGTGGAAAATGGCAAAAAAGAAGGTAAAACTCATAAGGTGCGGTTGAGATAGGAAGTTGATGTCCGAGTGGATTACCTACCTACCTATTTGGAAGAAAAGGCTGATGGCCTGACCAAAGAAGGTTCTAATACTTGGCCCTTTTCTATTTTCCATATACACTGCAGATATTCTTATACAAGTTAACATATTAAAATTATGTTTTTTTAACAATATATAATTTTCAATTAATTAATCTTTAAGTAAGGTATTGGTTGAGATAAAAGTCAGGTTCACTAGCGGGATTGGAACCCACGACATTCCGCTTTTTACCCCGCCACTCTACTACTTGAGCTGTCGTGATTCCGATCCCCTCGGGCATCAACTTCAACCCATCTCATCTGCACGTTTTGAATTTTCCCCCTTTTTTTGCCATTTTTCAAGTGTTTTTGAGTGCTTTAGTGAAGTATACTTCATTTTAATTCATTCGAAGTCACGAGTGGTAGAGTAGCATCGTATCAAGCCTAAGGTCGTGGGTTCGAATCCCGCTTGTGCCATTGATTTTTTTTTTCATCTCAACTAAAAACCGTAAGTAATTGTAATTATTATTTATCCTCAAAATAAACGAAGAAGTGAAAAGTCTACACATTTGACCGATTTATTATATTCGTTTTCCCATAGCATTGACCCTCCCGGGTTGATTGCTTTGTCATTTTACAAGAAGGAATTTGAAAATATACTTACATTTCCTAGCTTAAATAAAATAACCCAACCGTTTTAACGTGTTTATCTAGTAGAATTATGGCAGTTAAACACATTACCCCTCTGATAAGCCATACGCGGAAAACATAAATCTATGCATAAAACATTTGTGTTCCTGATATCATGTAAACTTACTTTTTGCTATAACGTGCATTGTAGAAAGATTATATTTTCCAAAGGAAAATTTTAGTCAACGTGTAACCAACAGGTTTAAAACAACTAACTCAAAATGTTAACACTCATTAAGATTTTAAATCAATTTATATTTTTAAAAAATTAGAAATCATAATCATTAGTTAGATGTTTGCGATTATTTTCGCAACCAGCTGTTGTGGTCGGTCAAATGTTTTTCGGCTCCTCCCTTTTTTCTGTGGTGACTTTTTTATATTCACTGAAATAAATATTAATTATCTTGTGCTGTTTGATGGTCAGTGTAAGAAATCACTGATTTATAAAAAAAAAAAAGAATATATACGCGGAAAGACGCATAGATTATGTCCAACCTGCGCTTTTTCCGCGAGTATATGCAACATTTTAGGATGTAATGTGTTCTAAGCACTAAAATCTTCATAACCGACTAATCGAAAGCGTAATAAATTTCTATGAGAAAAAGTAGGTATAGTTTCATTTTTTTAACTACACAAAAGGCTTTCGGCAGAGTATGCATACCAGGATATTACACAAACTCGAGACTATATGCAGACACTTACTTATCTGAAGTATGAAGAATGGACTCATTAGTCGTCATCATCAATTTTCTGTGGAGTCCGACAAGGTAGCGTACTAGGCCCATCTATTCACCTGGTTAACCTAAGCTACTTCCCCACACATGAAAACATCTCACTGGCCTAATGTAGGAGACGTAGGAGCACTAAGCTCGCTACAGACACTCCAACCATTTAACCTTACCAGATAGTGCATTAAAAAGTAGCGCTCTTTCGCAAACCTATCCGAGTCCATGTTTGTTAATTAAATTCACGATGAGACTAGGCACATCAAATCTGTGCCTATCTGCAATCGGGTATAAAATAAAACAAGTCTTTCAAATAAGAATCGAAGGATGCCGAGCTAAACGATGCAATCTTGACTTACTCATACTTCAAGCAGAATGTGTCAGACGGTTTTTTCAGTCTAGCTTAGAGCAGAACCTTTGGAAGCGTGATAGGATCAATTTATGGTTAGTGACCCAAGCGAGCTTTGGCCAGTTTGTCAGTCTGGAAAGTGTGAACGTACTGGTTAATGGATGACCTAGTGAATTTCCACGTTTCCAGCCCATAAAAAAATCAATGGCGCGAGCGGGATTCGAACCCACGATCTTCGGCTTGATACGTTTGAGCTATCGTGACTTTGATCCACTCGGTCATCAACTTCCCATCTCAACTACAACTTTTAAACTTCCCCTGCTTTTTGCCATTTTTGATCTCAATTAAAAACCTTAATTAATTGTAATATATTAATTGGTCAAGCGGACCACGAAATTAGTGAATATAATGATTTAAAATGAAGTATACTTCACTAAAACTCATCGTGGCCATTTCATTTGTCGTCGAGAATCAAATAGATTACACAACATTTGAAAAATGGTAAAAAGGATGGAAATTCAAAAGGTGGGGTCGGGATGGAAAGTTAGTGTCCGAGCGATTCGAGCTCATGTGGTAGAGTAGTATACTTTTGGCAGTATTGTCCCTGCAGGGGCGTTTATTGAATCATCGTAACGACTGTCCAAATAATGTCACATGTTTGACCAATTTAGATCTGTTATAAAACAATTCAGACCTTCTTTTATATGATGTCGTGCAAATATCAAATTAACCGATTTAAAAAATAAAAATAATAAATAAAACAAGTATTCGATCATTGGGCTGACCGTTCTCGCCCACTTCAATATGTGTGTCGTCTTAGTAGATATGAATGACTTCTTGTTTAACCAGTGATATAAAAAACACAATAGTTTTCCAAGATGTCAATATCTTCACCGTTCAGTCTTAGTTGTGGTTAGAACAAACAAAAATCATGGGAAAATGGATTTGGTTCAGGATGTCCCTTCGTGTACTTTCTTGTTTACACTGGCTTCGTAAACAATCAAAATTATTCAGTTTTCCATTGCATTTTGACGCATCAGACAAACATCAAGGAAGGGAAGACTAAAATGATAAGAAACGTTCAAAGTTTATCACACCGCAGGCATCAAGAGTACAATTTGTCATAAGTTTTATTTTTATTCCAGCGCGCCTCCTTCGAAGCTGAGGGCGAAAGTGATGCTCTGCTCCATATGGATTCTAGCGGCGATTCTTGCAATCCCGATGGCCGTCGCTCTGAGCGTCACCTACGTCGAAGAAGACGATCCAGGTAATGACTAATTACGGGAAACCGGCTTGATATAATTGATTTATCGTGTAAAGGAGGGGAAATCCACCTAGCGTCCTTTTGATGCCTCTAAACTTAGTAAGTTTGCAAAACCAAAGGTTGCAAAATAATATAATAATCTCTCTCAATTTTGAACGTGCAATACACATGCTAGAAAAGTAAATTTGTTACCAAATGAAACATTGTTCGGACAAACTTCTGGGTTAAAATATTATTATGCCCTTGAGGTAACCTCACAATGTAATTTGAGGCAGAAGCAATCCAACCGTGGAGGGTAATCGTGATAAAACTTGGTCCAGGACTCGCAAAATTATTCTAATGAAGTTGATGTTTGTTTACCACCCATCATCCGTCTGTATAACTTCAGATCTAAACGATAAAAGTTTCAGACAATCTAAATCAGAGTTCGTCTATGAGAAAAAGATGAAGGCAAAAGCGACTGTTGAAGTTTTTCCAACTTTAAAATGTTTTATCCCGTGGTTTTGTTGTTTCCGAACATCCCTTGTTTGTAAATCTTAGCTGCTTTGGTCTGCCAGTTGCAGTAAGAGCCACCGCACATGAAAGACAAAACCACCGACCGATAGTTTAGTCAGTTTTGAAACCACGAATAATAGTGTAACTAAACTTAGTTGGCAGGAGTTGCAGTGTACAATATAATCGGCCGATTTCTACGAGTAATGCAGGTCAAAGCTGCAGTGGGCTTTTCCCCAGTGATTATGCTACCTGATGTTATGATTCGTTTTTCGGAAATTTGGTATCCTGCAATAGTATTTAAGGCCGATCGGTGACGTCATTGAACTTTCCTTGGGCAATTTAAAGGACCCTTTAGGACTCACTAGACTGTGTGCCTTGGTACCGAAAAGAATAATTTTACTAGTGTCCCATATCTGTCAGGACTTCGGTTAAATAAATGGCTTTGGACTTTAGTACCATGAGGCGTTTAGATATCTGGTCCGATATCCCGCAACCACGCGACATCCACTGCGGCCAAGAATTCTTCCTTCATTTACGCGCTAAGTCTTTTCGGGTCGTTCCTGTTTGGCGTACCGCCTTGTGACCGAGGCCATTTTGCGGATTTTCAGTTGTGATCAGGGAGTTTTCCCGCATAAGAGTCCTTTTGACGTCAAGAACTCAACACCTTGTTCGTGTAGGGATTTCATCTTTCTCCTTACGTTTCCTCACGGCTTTGCATGTAAGCAGATTTTGTACATATAAAAGGTAAAATGCACTACCTCTGCCGAAAAATTAGGTAGCTCCTCAAGAGAATTAAATCTAGGGGATGATCCACCCATACCTTCCTGGGGCACTTCTTCATGCACTGGAAATTCTTGGTTTTGAATTGGCTTTTCTTCAAGAACACTGATAATACAGTTGCAAGAAACTAGTGTTCATAAAGTACAAGGAGGTGGCACCTGTTATCTTCAGGATTGTTGAGGACCGCACTGGCACTTTGGACTTTAGATCTTAGCAAGTTGCCTTACACCATAGCTTGGGGTGTTTTATTTTATGGTTATCTCCCTTACTCCGTTAATGTAATGAGAATCGCGGTCGCCCCCAACCATTAATCGTTGAATGATGTTGCCTGGGGTGTCACGGCCGAGACTTTCATGGACGTGGTAATCTCATTTCTTCGTATTGTTTAATGTAATTGTTTTTACAACCTAGATGATTGTTGGGAACGCCGGAACACTTTTACCTTTATTTACAGCAACAATTGGTTAACCAGGAACAACTCAATTACCAGTGCTTTATCCAGCGATCCTCCGCAAGTAATTAAAATTTATTATTGCATGTAGGAGTTTTGGGGCTCTCCGCGTTGCTGTATGTAAGATGTACCTGCAGCTGATCATCTCACGGGGAAACCCACGACTGTCGGCCAATTACTAAACGTGATGTAATGGCTTTTGGCAAACCAAACCGAAAAGAATATACAGATCAGGATGCCGCAACTATAAATCTATCACCTTGAAAATATTAAAATAAAATCTGATCTTTACCAGATTCTAATACTATAAACTATTATATATGTTGGATTCTTTGATCAAATTTCATAAATAATCTGTCATCTTCAATTTATTCAGGTGAAAAGTTATTTCTTGATCGCTTTAAAACCAAATAAATATATATATATATATATATATATATATTACATCT
>CM077105.1:14356298-14371382 GCA_039619505.1 Cimex hemipterus
GACAGTATATATATATATATATATATATCATTCCTTTCAAAATGTCTATTCTAGTGAAAGCCATCACAGTCATTAAGGATTTTTTTTAAATGTTTGTGCTCTCGTAGTGGAATGACCGTTTCCTTTGATTTTTCAGTTGGACGAGTGTACACAAAGCCTTTCTGCAGCAATACAAGACTGTCCAACAACCACATGCTCGCCTATAGGATGATCCTCGTGTCCGTACAGTACCTGACACCCCTTTGTGTAATATCTTACGCTTACGCGAGAATGGCACTGAGGCTCTGGGGTTCCAGGGCCCCTGGTAATGCTCAACATTCCAGAGACGCCAACCTTATGAGAAACAAGAAAAAGGTAAGTGGTTTATTCGTGTTTGTGTCTGAGGATGAGTTTTGTTTGTTTGTCCATTTGTGTTTATGTGCGAGTTTGCGGTACAATATTTTTCTTCTCCTTCACAAAAACGTGTTTTGTACATTTTGTAATTAATCTAATACGTTTTCAAACTTCTTTGGTTCATAACAGTTTAATGTAATATGTAGGTTATAGTAGGTAGGTAATGTAGGTGCATAAACAAGAACGAACAGTTAATTAATAGTAATTTTGATCTGCCCATCTTGGCTGTTTTGGTGTTACAAGTTTCTTGTTACCTGTTTGGTTTGTGTCTTGCTTCGCCCTATATATAACCCTAACTGATGGTCTGTTGATGGCATAAAACTAAATCGCTTCTGATAGACCAAATCAGCGGTTAGGGCAGGATCAAAATAATCGTAAATGACTAAACTACACTTTCAACACCCTGCAGACCACAGGAGTAACATTCGCATTTATGTAATCTGAATAGAACATGTGCAAATTTAGTTTTAATTATGGATACATTTGAGGCATGAGGAAAAAAAAATTTCCATGTATCAATCGCGTCTAACGGTGCTTTACAAGTTGGTGAATAAAGTGCAATCTGTATTTTTATGGTGTAAAATCGTTCTACAATAAAACGTTTTACCAGTGTATTTCAACTGCGAGGTTATGTGAACCCTCGGTGTTCCAAAGTTTTTTTTTTTTTTTTTTTGGGGGGGGGCGGATTGTTGGTATATCAAGTTTGAATGCAGAGCCGCTGATTCAAACTCGGTAACTTTTCCTTACAGAGTGAGCACCGTGCCAACATCTAAAACGTAACGGCTACCGCAAAAGCTATTGTGAATATGCAGAGGGTATATATTTTCAGGCTACCTGCGTACTGGCGGATGAAATTACTACATTCGATCTTTATCTGAAACAAATTTTTCCCCCACTAGGGAGAAGCCATGGAGGTGTTGTCGTTATGATGAGCAGGCATTGGTATGGAAGGTCGCTCAACCTTGCTGTTGGAAAAGTCACTTAACTGGCGAAGGTTATACTTTTTATGTATGTTAATGCAAGGTACCACAAAGATAGGATCGTCGATAACTTGGAGCGGGGTTTAGTCCAATGTGTGGAGTAGTCAGCATATAGTCCCAATCAAACACCTTTGGGACGAGTTGTCGAAGAGGGTAAAAAAAGGGTAAAAAAGACGCCCAGTGATGCCAGAGAATTAGAAGGAATTAAGAATGTCCTCTTTTGGAGGAGTATGAACATATTTCACAGCTCTACTTAAAAAAAGTTGTTGCCACGTCGAATGCTAGCGGTGATCTTTCCAAGGTCAGCATAATTTTTCCCTCCGCTATAGCACACCTTCATTGAAGAATTTTATTTCAAATATATAGGCAGTAATTAAAAAATAATGACAAAATTGTCACTCTCGTTGCAATAATTGGAAATCAAATAACTGAGTAAAAATTTTCATGGGTCTGCGTTTGACACCAATCTCTTGAGGACGTATTGACCGATGGAGAGGGTAATTGAAGATCAGGTGCTCCCAGATTGTGGTGCAACCCATCTACATTGTCATCTTCCTCTATATTGAATTTGTACGAAAAGACGGCTGTGATGTGCACAAGTCGTAGAGCGCCGGGGATCAATCGGTCTTGGGTAGTGAACTATCCGGTCGGTACCCCAACTTTTTGCTTCATTCTTTGCATAAAAACTAATATATATTATTAAAGTTAAAAGCATTTATTTTAACTTGCTAGGTCATATTTTAATTTATTCAATACTGTAATTTTTCAGGTAATCAAAATGTTGGTGATTGTCGTCGCCCTGTTTGCTATTTGTTGGCTTCCACTTCAAACGTACAATGTACTCCAAGACATTTTCCCCCAGATCAATGGGTAACTAGCTATAATTTTTTATTATCAAAGAATATATTCAAAAATTACTCAAATTTAATATATTAATTAATGTATGTGGTCAATCATTATTTGGAGATCGTGAAATGCGGTCTGGTGTGGCGTAGGTTTTTAGACTCGCTCTCAACCCGACACCCAAGAATGGCACAACTACGAACAAACCCTGAAGATGATCTCAATTAAGTTCGAAACGTTGGCATGATAAAGAAAATGTTTTTCTAAAACCTACGTCACACCAGACCGCCTCTCACGATCTGTAAACAATTATATCAATTAATATCATTGAGAAAATGTTTGTATTAACCCAACTTTCATTTTAACTTTTAGTATTTCATTTTTTCATTACTAAATTATCTTAATTGAAGGACTATAATAAGCGTTGTCTTGTAATTTCAGATATAAATACATCAACATAATTTGGTTTTGCTGTGATTGGCTGGCGATGAGCAATTCTTGCTACAATCCTTTTATCTATGGAATTTATAATGTAAGCAATTTTTTTTCTCATTATTTCCATGTTCCAACATTTAAATTATCTGTTCCTGAGGTACTTTGATCACCTAGAGGAAACTTGTGGATATTGATAAATACTGCTCAATATCATCAAAGTTTGCACTGAGATTCTGAATATTCAAACAGAAATTGATCAATTATGCATGACAAGCGGACAAATCTGCTTATGGCGTTATAGATTGTTCTTGTTTATAAAATACTTTATGGCGTGTTGAATTGACTTGTAAATTTTAAGTTTGGTATATAAACTGAATATTTCAAAATATAATTTGATTAATTCGATTTAGCAATCTAAGTTTTTATTTATTTCGTTTATTGTTTTAAAACCGGCATTTGATTTTCAAATATTACGTAATCCAAGAGAAATTCGCGAGACTTCGGTGGCAGAGAGGTTAGGGAGTCTGACTCTTATCTATCACCTTAATGATTCTAGGCTCGGATAACATGCTTTTTCCCACGAATCCTCAGAGTTGATGGATTTTATTAATGCTACAATCAACCTTACAGCTAGTGAGTCAATTTTTCTGAAAAAAACTGGGAATAAATTAAAACTTATACATAATATATTTAGTACCATTTCATCAGCAGTAAGTCACTTGAGTCAATAGGTACTTCTTTTACCCTTTCCATGTTTAAGCCATAGTGGCTGTCTCAATTGGTAAATTTCCAGAGTGAATAGACCGCGCGTTTCACATATTTTGAAACTGTTGTTATTTGACGGTTGGTCTTGCTGGTACAGCTATTGAGTTGGATGCCATCAGTCCGAATAGACTTGAAATCGTGTTGATTAAGTAAGAGTTATTTGTTGTTTTTTAATGAGCAATGGAGAGGTTCTGCTCATCATCCGTAATTTTACGTTTTAATGTTGAGTTAGTTACCCTTTTTTATGTGTGTTTTCCATTACAAGCGTACAAACACACCAATGCCATATCTGACGGATTTTTTTTTTTAATTTGTTGAAGTCCAACTTTACCGATTTGCCTTCATTCAGTTTAATCCAACACTTTGCTGTCATTTATAAGATTCAGCAAATTTCCACAACTACCATAATTCCTTCTCGTCAGCAGCCATGGTTGAATTTTCCTTGTTTATCGGTAGATTACTAGTAAATAGCAGGTAAACAATAGATCTTAATAACTGCCTTGCGACACTACAACTTCGATCGGTTTGTGTTCCGATGCTTTACTTCTTGCTTAATCCAAAATTACTTGTCATCAAGTTTCATAAGTGGTTGGAATGGAATTATTTTTCATATATAAGACTTCATGGTAGACTTTATCGAATGCTTTGAGCACACCAAAGAATTGTTTTCTTCAAGCAGTTGGACCTGAACAATCGTAGAGTATTTGCAGAAGGTCACCTAAAGGTCAGCTTTTATTTTCACTCCTTAATAATCGATTCTAACATTTTAAAGAAGATTTTTTTTTTCAAATAATTTATAAATTGGCCTGTGTGATCCAAGCTCGTTCAGCAGTTTGTTGGGCTGAGAGATGATAATGGCCTCAGTGATTATCGTGCGTATTAAAGTCGAAAGGATTGATGAGCCTTATCATCTGGATCACAAATTTTCTAGGCAATTTCCTTAAAATCAGAGTACAAATGAGATGGTATATCCTGGCAGAGCCCTTGAGATTTTATGTGAGATTCATTTGGAAAATGTACTGTAAATTGGTTCTGATCCCTGGCCGCCCACAAAACCCAACGGGCATTATTTTTAAAAGATACATTCTGTAGAGTGGCGTGACTCAATATGTAAGATGTAGTCTAGGGTGGTAATTGGCAGGCAGAGCAGTTTCTTGATGAAGTATTTCTAAAACTTTCCTATTTCCCTCGAATGTAAGCAACCCCAGACCTGCGTAACGTACTACAGAACTCAAGGTGCTGTTGAATATCCCTATTTTTTTCTCTAGTAAGATTTTCTTGTCAGTCATTATTTTGCGCTACAGACTAACGGCGTATTTAGCACTGTTAGCCTTCTCTCTACAGTGATGCTACATCTTCAAGGACTTAGTGAAATTGATACGTAGGTGTCTGTAGCTGTTTATGCAGTCCACGTTTTTCACTTTTTCATTTTTCTTAACTGTTCCGCCTTCCTGCCGACAGACCATAATTTGGGATTTTGGCAAATTCAATTTTCGGTTCTATTTGTCTAAATCCCTTATCATGAGCTGCAAAGAAGCAGGTGTAAAGGCCAGCAACACTACCCCGTCTGCATACATTAGTGTCCTTATTCCGTTAATTATTACCCCTCAGCATAGTTTGTCCTCCAGGTTAAAGAAAATTGCCAACAGGACAGGACTGAGTAAGCAACGTTGTTTGACTCCCGTTTCTCAGGCAAAGTCAATCGTCAGACCTTTTGTCCAGATTCGAGCGCCTGATCCGGCATAATCAGTACATTGAGGATGTTAATAATTTTTGTAGAAATCCCGTAGGTGTCTATACTGTCAAATGTAGCCCGAAAATATACAAAAATATAATAAATTCATGTGCAAATTAAAATTAATTGTTTTCACCCGCAGGAAAAGTTCAAACAGGAGTTTCAGCACCGGTTCCCATTCCGCTCTAGAAAATGGAACTCGACCTCAGGTACGAACGACAGTTTTGACTTGGACAAGACGATTCACAGGTTCGGGAGCGTAAACCGTAATTCGACGAGGTGGGTACGCTATTCAACCAGGGTTAAATATACCCCGGCACAGCACTACGTCTACCATTGTCCCAACTCCAACACCATTCACCATCACAGCTCTCAGTCTGACATTGAAGAACTCTGCCTATAAATACTGCCAATTGTTTTAATTACGATAGACTCCTCAGTACTGAATTTTTCAATGAACGTCAAAGTTTCATTTTGCGTATTTATCGCGATAGAACTACATGTAGTTCTAAATCATCAATCGTGCTGTAATAAGAACCAAAGTTGTAAAAAAAATGATACTCTTTATAACTTTAAGGCTGGTTGTAAATAATATATTCCTGATAGCTCATTCTCGGCAATAAATTGTGTCATGTAAATATTTCATAAATATGCAAACAGGGGGTACATAAAGAAAGAAATTACTCATTGAGATGTAATAATATTTAATACATAATTTTTGTACATTTTATTTCTACAACCTTACCCACCCTGTAGGATGTAGCGAGTCAGTGGTTGTATTTATCATTTAAAAGATGTGAAATTTCATAGTGTATATTTTGTACTGTATATTGTATTTCCTAGATCGTATAATCAGTCATGAATCATTGTATGATGAAGAAAATAAAACAAAAAATTTGTACAAAGATATTTTTGATATGATACAAAAAAGGAAAGATTTTTGCTCTGTTGTCTACTGTGAATATTTTCTAACTAACAATCCTCCAGTCAAAGATGTGAATCTGTTTTATTCTTATTGGAAAACAATTTCCAAAGAAAAAAACACTATTCACACCCTTCCTGCTTTCACTTGTTTCACTTGAATATCCTTAAAAAACAGTAGCATGAGGATTGGAACAGGAAGGATTAATTTATGCACTAAAAATTATTCACTCTTACAACAAAACATAAAAATATTCTAATATTTAATCATTCAGATTATATCATTTAGCTAAACATTTTCTACCTAAGCATTGTTTTACCTACTTTTCAAAGAATAAGCCAATACTACTAAATAAAAATATGTAAGAAATTTGAAGAGTTTATCTTGGCAAATGTTTATCTGACTGTCAGGTCTGTGATTGGCTTGGGGTCAGGATATTTTGTTCAGGTTTTTCACTAAGTTAACGCTATGCCTGCATAGAGTGTTATGGGGGATCTCCGCAGCACTGCCAACCCTGTCCTTCTTAAGAAGCCTGTGCACCATCTTTATACTTCAGAATTTAAAAAAAACGTGCTGCGAACTGGGTGTATAAGATTTTCAGTAAAACACGTCCTTTTGGCAAAGTTTTTTTGACTCGGAAGGTCCTTAAAGGCAGCTGCTGGCAAAAAAAGGTTTCCACTCATGGTAGACTTCTACATTTAGATAGTCACAGGTATATCAAGAGTTTACCAAAATAATTTTGAACCAAATTGAAACATTGAGTTACAATGCAATTTTCAATAAAACGAACAGTTGTTTCTTGAATTGTTACTCCTAATTCTCAGCCCATTTAGCTCACAAAAGATTTAAAACTATATATGATTGGTTTCCTGAATACCGTCCCACTTTTACTGACACGCCTTGGATGAAGAACAGGTTGTGTATTTTGTTTTTCACGAGCGGGATTCGAACCCAAGTCCTTCGGCTCAATATGGTTCTCTAACCATTTGAGATATCCTGACTTCGACCCACTCGGACACTTCCCATCTCAACTCCACCTTTTAAATTTCCTGAAGTTTATAGCAGCGCCGTGTTTAGCCAAAGATCGTGGGTTCGAATCCCGCCCATGACACTAACTTTTCATCTCACCTAAGTTCCTAAAAAGAATAATTTATTTTGAATCTAAAAAGTATTAAAGGATTAGTAACAGTGCGTTAATCTTAACAATAATTCGTTAATGTTGAGTTTATGTTTTACGCCTACTATTAATCCTTTATACCTGGTATTTTGCGGAAAAAAATAAATGCAAGTGTCCGGTTTTTGATTTGTCTTACAGTGTCGTAGCTAAATGATTCTCGATACTCAAATGATTGATGGGAAGGCATAAAAGAATTATAAAAATAGTTAGGACATTCAAAAAATGAAAAGATTATTTTTCTCGACTCAGCCCACTATAAAAGAGGAAATGTGAAATATAGGAGAAATGCATGAATTGGCCATGAAAAGAAGAAATGCAAGCCTAGACTTTTATGACGAAGATTTTATTTTAAATCCCATCATCAGAAACAAAACATCCACAATTAACGGCGCTGCTTGCCTTTTCCTGACATGTACATTAACTTAAGACTCGGCAGAATGCATAAACAGATTACTAATAAATTATATTAACTTTGTGTATTTAACATTATTCAAAAGGGAAAAAACACTTCAGAAAGTGTTTCCCATGAACATCGTGCGTTTGGAATTAGTTTATCCTCATTATGATCATTGCCAGTCTGAACGTAAAACTCTAAAAACAAAGACAAAAACCCGCCACGGACCGAAAAGAAATCCACACGAGTATAAACGTTCGGAGATGAAAAAGAAAAAGGAAAGTGATGACCCTCGAATTCTTCCATTACACCTCGGAACGAAAGGGGCGAGAATCTAACCCGTTGTGATAATTGCCCGAGAGAGATGAAACTCCGACGAGGACTCGATTCAGGAAGACGAGAAACAGAAAGTGAATGTGAAACAGGTTCCGTTCTTCGGCAAGGCCGCCGGAGAAAGTGGTCGCCCGCTCTTGACACTTGAGCCGATATCGGCCTCGTTTTGGCCGTTTGTTTCCAAACAAAAACACGTCCTTCCACATATTTGAGCGTATATTTATTCAACCTGTTGTCTTCGTTACAACAGGCTACAGACCGAGCACGTCACGTTCCCCGGGCAAAGCCGAAAATATCACACCGGCTCTTTTTTTATTTCGAACACTATAAATAAAACCGGCACTACTGGCGGAGTTACTTGTTAGATTGATTCTGAGATCTGAGAGTAGGCTAGGTGTTTCAGATAATTTAGGCAGTGTATCCTGATTACATCAATTTGGATCAGAAGACATGTATGTACAAAGAAATCGAGTGTCAAATTAAAGATCAGGCCAACAACTGAATACGGCAAAAAAGATCGAAAATTATCAAAATTACAATGTATTGATAAATTATTGAATGAAGTATACTGACATGACATAGGGCAGTATTACTGTTCAAAAAACCTCCACCAGTCAATAATTTGAATTGTTTGGTTAAAATGAATAAACCTAAATGCCAAAGGTTTTAAATTAAAATGATATAAGAAAAATTGGAAATTTACTGATTCATCTTAAACGAAAAAATGAACAGATCGTGTACATAGGTTTTAAATATATTATGATTTATAGCCTAATTGACCAAATTACTTTTTTCTATTATAATTTTTATGGAAGGTCTTGATTGAGAGATAATTTTAACGACACGAGTGGGATTCGAACCCAAGACCTTCGATTCAGTACACCTTGAGTCACTTGAGTCACGATTGAGCGTATTGAGCCGAAGGCCGTGGGTTCGAATCCTGCTCATTACACTAACTTTTTCATTTCATCCAAGACCTTACATCAAAAGAATATATAGTTTTTTCCATTGTATCAAAATGTGATCAATGCACAAAAACAGCTTTAAAATCATCAATAATTAACTGCAATATCCTCAAAACCTACGTGAACGATTTAGACTACAATGTGTGTAACCACATTTTGTTCCACGATGGTAACAGTTTCATTAACTGTTCATTAAGATCAAACTATAAGCAGCTTGGACATAGCTAAACCACCTAGACATAAAATACAGAAAAAAGGGCCTATTCTTTCATTTTACCTTCCTTTCAACAAATTGTGCCAAAGGGAGCTAGATGTCGTGTAATTCAGTCCATAAAACGAGGCCCATAGAGTTGTATTCAGGTACCAGGGGGTTGCGGTGTATATGTTACGCAGGGTCGGCGACCAAGTCCGAAGGGTTGGTTAACTGACTGGGTAGACAGACTCGTACCCCATACCTAAAAGGTCCGGGACTTGGTAAGTACACGTGTCCTGCATAAACTTCTTGGACCCGTTCACAAACCCCAAGACTCTGGACCGTTTAAACTCGGGGAGTGATTTAGTGATCTCCTCTCCTTCAAAAGTTTCAAATCTAGACCTGGCATATTCTGCGAGGTAGTGCCTTACCGTTTCATTCTTTTTTGCAAAAACGGCAAAAGGGGTCTGGTAGAATACCCACAACGGAGAGATATCTTCTCAGTGGACAGTGACCCGTCAGGATACTTATGAACCTCCCAATTCCCTTCCTTTTAGAGAATAGTCATTACGATTTTTTTGGTTTGATCTTCTTAACAAACTCCTTCGATTGATTGTGTCTAGGGGAATGATTCCTTTCCTTAAGGAATTGTTTCTAAATACTTTCTTTCTCACTTCTTTTAATACTTTCTTTTGCTGTTCTCAAAGGTGAGGTAATACCAGTTTTAGCCCGAAAATGGGGGTTGATGTGAAAGCACAGATATATTTGTGCTACAACAGGAAAACTATGATACTCGTTGCGTTTTATTTACAACATACCCTGCCAATATTCTTGCGTCCCGATACATACCATTTATTAAAGCGTGTTCGCCCCCTTAACCACATACAATAAATTAGGCTGGTCCGACAGGTTAAAAGCTTAAGTCAAAAAGATTCTAGCGCAAGTCAAAGCTAGATAGACTAATATCAAACGACGCACACCAAGTCAAAGTCAAGGCGGATACACTCTGAGTCTAAGAGATGCTAAACTAAATCGTTGAAAGATCATCCAAGGGCAACCAATGGATTAAAATTGATTTGTCAGCAGTACAAAACAGCAGAACAGTTTATAAGTTTTTTCCGACAATAAAATATTAATGTTATCTTTGTGGGTTAAGCCTAACTTTTGCCGCTCGTTGTTCCTGCGTGGGCATGTCAATTTCGGGTCCTAGTTGAACTAAATTCGCCCGTCCAAATTTCCAGTTGATCAGAATGTCTTATTTGACTGTTCACACAATCCCCAGCTGTAAATCAAATCATCCAAAGTTAATCGGAAAGACAAGGGATGTTATTAGACAATGATATACATATGAAAATTTCACAAGTTCTGGCAGACATTGAAATAAACAAGAAACTCAAATAAATAAATTGAGCTGAAGAAAGTTATCTGGAATTTTTTTCCCATTAGTCTACTGTAGTCTACCGATATATTTGTTAGATTTATTTCTTATTTATTTACATATTTAATAAATTAAAAATACACATGCATATGCAATAGAGAAAACAACATTTGGCTTTCAATAAAAATCTTTCTTTTTGTTACATTCCTTCCCTTCTCATAATTTCTATGCAATCAGCTATTAAAAAGGAAGATATTGTAATTATCTCAGATAATCCTTGCTTGCGCTTTCAGTTATTTCAACATCATCAAACTACTGTTAGGAATTTGCATTTTTCGTTATTTAAAAAAATAATTAACATTCATAAACATATGATCGATTGGAATAATAACCAATTAAGATACCACAAACACAAAGAAAGTGAGTGAAAGGAAAATAAAAAAACGGATTGAGAAAATTGCGGCAAAAATTAGAAAAATATAGAGATAGATATAAAAATAGATGTAGACTATTGCTAAAATATTGGTTCTTAGGTATCCCTTTGTACATATGACTAGAGTGTTTTTAAGTCAAATCTTTTTATATCTAGTGACATCCGTTGCTTTTTAGTTTTGATAATGTAAAAATAAAATTTTAAAAATAATTCCTTTTACATAAAAGGTTTTTAGTTGGGATAAAAAAGTCAATGGAACGAGCGGGATTCGAACCCAAGATCTTCGGCTTGATGGGCCACTGCTCTACTACACGAGCTACCGTGACCTCGATCCACTCGGACACTAACGTCCCATCTCAACCCGACCTTTTTGAATTTTCCCTTATTTTTCCATTTTTCACTTTTTTATCTCAGCTAAAAACTTTAATTGAAATATATTAATCGGTCAAGCGGACCACAAACACTAGATAATTTAATAAGTTACCATGAAATATATCTTCACTAAAACTCTCCTTGGCCATTTCATTTGTCGTCGAGAATCAAATAGATTTCACGCCATTTGAAAAAATTGCAAAAAGGAGGACAAAAACAAAAAGGTGTAGTGGTAGAGCAGCGGTGTATCTAGCCGAAGATCGTGGGTTCGAATCCCTCTCGTGAGGCTGACTTTTTTATCTCAACTAAAAACCTTAATTAATTGAAAGTTATTAATTGGTGAAGCGGACCACCAAAATTTAGACTTTCAGAAGCTTGATTAGTGCGAGTACGGTTGCTATGCTTATGACAAGAGACAGAAAGCTGGATTGAGTTTTGCAAGAATGACATCAATTGGTTTGAACAATATTGGACTTATATCTTGTTTTCGGATGAGCTGTTTAAGGTCTTCTGATGGCCTAAAGGGGGTTACAGGCATTTTTATGGACGATCGCTCAAATATGACCTTCAACACCATCAGCGTTCCTAACAAGTGCGCGATACATCGATAGTTTTATTTGTACATTTGCCTAGTCTGTGCTTACATCAAAAAATTTAAAATCTAGTCCCAGCCGTTGCTTAGTTTTTATAATGCAGAAAAATAGGTGGATTGATTTAATAAAGTTATATTTATTAATAAATATAATTGGGAACTCCTTTTCTTGGACTAATTTATAAATAAAAAGGAAGAAGTTAAATGTAATCCCTTTTGAACTCATTCAGGACACAATCCTCCTTTGAGAAAGGGCCTTCTACCCTACGCACGTAGATAAACTTCTGAAAGAAAGTTACGAGTTAGTAAAGGAAAATTATATTGTAAATTTACTTGCAACAATTTAAAAAATATTTGTACCTGACAATGATAATTTAATTAATTTCGATGACTTAGAAAAAATCGGTGATATTTTTAGATTTAACAACTCACCTTCTTGGATTCCAAGGGGTTCCTGGATAAGAAGGAAGAACCCCTAAATGAAACAAGAATGTATTAGTCCAGTCTGGAAAGATTATTTGTTTACTTTTTGTGCTTACCTTCTATGCAGGAGTCCTTCCACTGTAATCCATACCATGTCGATATATGGAACTAGGACCGGACGGTGGAACAGAAACCACGTGAATCTGTAAGTCTTTATGTGTTTATGAAAGTTTTCAAAAAATTCGAGCCTTAAAATCACCTTTATTTTATTTTAAATAAATGACATATGAAACAAAACGCTTGTAACCAAGGTGATTTTATGCTCGGATTTTTTGGAAACTTTCATAAACCCATAAAGACTTACAGAGTCACGTGGTGTCTGTTCCACCGTCCGGACGTAGTTCCGTATATCGTCATGTGATGGATTACAATGGAAGGACTCCTGCATAGAAGGTAAGCATAGAAACAAATACTCTTTCAAATACTAGACCTTTATAAAATTCTTGCTTCTTTTAGTGGTTCTTCCTTCTTATCCAGAAACCCCTTGGAATCAAAGGTGAGCTGCTAAATCTAAAAACATCACTGATTTTTTTCTAAGTCATCGAATTAATTAAATTATCCTTGTCAGTTACAAATATTGTTTAAATTGTTCCAAGTAAATTTACAGTATAATTTTCCTTTACTGATTCGTAACTTTCTTTCAGAAGTTTATCTACGTGCGTAGGGTAGGAGAGCCTTTCTCAAAGGAAAATTGTGCCCTGAATGAGCTCAAACGGGAACACATTTATCTTCTTCCTTTTCATTTGTAAATTTGTCCAAGTAAATGGACTTCCCAATTATATCTATTAATAAATATATCTTTATTAAATCAATACACATATTTTTTATACTATCAATAAATCTAAGCCACGGCTGTGACTAGATTTTATATTTTTTGATGTAAGTACAGACTTGGCAAATGTACAAATAAATCCATCGATGTAGCGCGCAGTTGTTAGGGAACTACTGAAGGCGTTTCAAGGTCACGTTTGAACGACCGTCCATAAAAATGCCTGTCCAAACACCAACACCTTTACGGCTTCCCCGCAGTGAAAATATTGCGGGAATATACTGTTTTCATATTCTCCTCCAAACTCTCTTTAGGCCATCAGAAGACCTTAAAACTTTGACTTATATCAAAACGAGACAGAAGTCCAACATTGCTCATACGAATTGATGTGATTTCTTGCAAAGCTTAACCCAGCTTTTCTGTCCCTTGTCATAAGTTCAGACCAGTGGCAGGCGTACTGGCACCAATCAAGCTTCGGAAAGTATCTCTACAGTGATATTAACATTTCTAGCTTAATTGATCTCAACAGCGCGGTAGAATGTCAACTAAAAAATGGTACAAACTGAAAAACCAAATCACTAGGACATTATAATGGAAAATTCGCTAGTTTTCGTGGCCGCTTGACCAATTAATATCTTTCAATTAATTAAGGTTTTTAGTTGAGATAAAAAGTCAGTGTGACGAGCGGGATTCGAACACACGATCTTCAGTCAGATACGCCGCTGCTATATCATTTGAGCTGTCGTGTCCTCGGTCCACTTGGCCAATAATTTACCATCTCAACACCACCTTTTGAATATTCTCTCCTAATAATCAAATAGATTACACGGCATTTGAAGAATGGCAAAAAGGAGAGAAAATTCAAAAGGTGAGATTGAGATGGGAATTTAGTGCCGGATCGAAGTCACAATAGGTCAAGTGGTAGAGCAGCGGCGTATTTCGCCGAAGATCGTGAGTTCGAATCCCGCCCGTGACACGGACTTTTTTATCAACCACAAACCTTAATTAATTGAATTATAAAGATGCTTACAAACAAGCCAACAAGAAGGAATTGACTTTTCAATGATTCATCAACAAAATTCAAATGTAAACACAAGTGGGAAATTTATTCTGTGTTTTATTCACCGCTAATCCTTAAAAACAAACTAATATTGTTATAAGATAAGTAATAACAAATTGTCTAAGATATAATTAACAATATTGCGGGAGGCAACGTTTTCCTACTCAGTGTAATTACATATTTTTAATTCCATATAAAATATTTTGTTTTCCATTTTTAAACTTTATCATGTTTTCTTCTTGCGCAGTAACTATTCGATCATATATACCATCATTTAATTATGAAGAAAGAAAGTTCCTTTGAGTTGTTCGACGATAGAATCGACGGAAAGTGCAAGCGTGATTTAACCAATCGTCAATTACCAAATACAATTCGTAGCTGACATTTTAAATCACTTTCTCTACCGATCAATTGGTATCAGAACAAAAATGAATATAGCCTATTAGATAATTTGTAGTTGATCGTTTCCGATAGTCCGTTCTTGTCAGATTTCAGTGGTTGGTCTGAGTGTTAATTTACAATACATCTTGTATACGTTACTCGCTGTGCATGTTTAGTCACTTTTTAATTACCATAATTTGTTTCATACAACGCACAAAGATACGCACACATATAATGGAAAACGCACAAGCCAACCGCTAAATAAATACACCTAAATTACGAAGAGTTTAAAAGGTAGATAGAGAGATCTATTTAAGAGAGAGAGAGAGAGAGAGAGAGAGAGAGAGAGAGAGAGAGAGCGGGAAAGGGAGGTAGAGGGGGAAAGAAAGGTAGAGAGAGAAAGGAAGGAGAGAGTGAGAAAGTAATTTAAATTATATTATTCGCTGAGAAAAGGGAAAGAACAATAGAGGAAGAAAGCAAG
>CM077105.1:14371392-14382367 GCA_039619505.1 Cimex hemipterus
AAAACAAAAGAGAGACAGAGAGAGAAAGAAGAAAGTGAAAAAGAAATTTAAATTATATTATTCGCTGAGAAAAGGGAAAGAAGAATAGACGAAGAAAGCAAGACAGAACAAACATCCGATTACATAAAAACAAGCAACAAATTGTAAAAATATTTTTATTCAATGCAAAAGAGAGAGCTAGAGCGAGAGATATGCTGGACGCGAGAGCATCTAACAACGTCAGGTAATAATCTGACTGATAGGTAAACAGAAAAAGGTGCAAAAACTAAAATCTCATTTTCTCCTATGATTAAAAAACAATAAAACAATTACCTTTTTTTCGCGAGGGCTTAATCGCAAAGAAATTATAACAACCGAACCGTGAATGGCTTGAAGGGGAAAATGGTCATCATTACCATAGTATATTCTCACCGATGTGTTATCTACAATCTTGGTATCTCACTTCCTGATTAACTCAGTAAAGAAGGATCGAAACCACTATCTTGGCTTCATATTATCTTGAAATAAGTTACAAGTATAAATAAAAAGATGGACGGCAGTCACGAAATGGCTTATTTTTCACAACCTGTTCAATCCTTGCGTTAAATTTCTATGCGTTAACTTTCAAGTTAACAATGTAAAAGGACAGCTGGTCAATCGTCTTGTCAGATTTGGGAAATGGAGAGATTGAAACGATACAAGGAAGCCATTCGAGGCGGCTTATCTTGGAAAAATAGAGCAACGTTCTACTTTTATGCAATACCATCTTGTTACAATTCCCGGACGCAACAAACGACAGAAAGGAACCGGCGCGAGAATGGGGATAGGGATAAAAATGAACGTGGCCGCATCTCTGTTCGATATTTGACATGATGTGCAAGAGTTTGCGGAGAGGTATCGCCGGATTACGGTTATTAGGCGTGAAGAAACATGTATCTCATATTTACGTCTGACAATGCAAGACCTGGAAATTCAATAGAATTTTTTTTATTATTTTTTTTTTTTTGGTCATCTTTTGATTTTACACGCTACAATTGATGTATGTGACCGTGGAATAAAAAATGATAAAAGGAAAAAAATCAAGTAATTGATTTTTCCAGCTTTCTTTAACTATCTACCGTACAATGGCAAACCCCATCAGCTTTTCTCAAAACTACATTGAAAATTATTTGCTGATAGTTGTTTGCACGACATATTTAATAATTACAACAAAAAATATATTAACTTCTGATCTACTAATAAAATCTGTGAAATTTTGTTACCAAACTTTTTTCGGCTGATTCATCTCCAATATTTAAGGAATGCTTAAATTATTACGATTTAAAACCAATTTTAAAACACTAGCTCATACAAGGGCGTATTATCACCAAAAATATTTTAGAAAAATTTGTGATCCTGCTTCCGTATCCTCCTCTTTGTAAGTTCCATTGTCAAACTTTCAAGCTATATATTCTTTTCATCAAGACTGTAACTAGCTCTCATATATTATATTTATTATTATATTAATTTATTATATTATTATTATATTGTATTTCCATTATATTATATATTATATTTATTATATTATATCATACATTTATTATTGTATTATTACAAATTATATTCAGTTCGATTAGCCAATAATTCGTACATGATAAACTCATAAATACAATAGCGATTAGACTAACAAAAATATTATGCTGAAAGATAAAAGAACAACACTTCTTAGAATTGCCGATAACATTTAAAATATAAAAAAGAAGATAAATAAGATATAATATGTAAATAAAATTGTAGACTTTATAGTTGAAACACATCGGCAAAGCAGAAACTAAAATAAAATAAAAAGGTAGAATTTGTGGCAAATAATATGTACAGTACATTCCCGATAACTCGCACTTTGGGAAAACATTTTTCAACAAAAAATATTGTATTAAGTAAATTATTCGATTTATGCTGATTTTGTCAATGTAGGGGGAGGTTGCCCAGTGACAACACTCCTTTACACAGGTACTTTGTCTTTGGACACTCAACGATAGGTCTCGGGACCACACACCCTTCAATCGCCTTTCAGGTTTTTCTGGTAAATTTGGAAATGATAATAGTCATAATGCTTCGTTTTGAAAAATGGAAGAAAGGAGGGAAAATTCGAAAAGTTGTAAGCTAAGATGGGCAGTTGGCGTCATGAGTTTTATCTTACTAAATTCAGTCTATTGATCAAATTACTTCTTTCGATTAATTAATCTTTTTATGTAAGGTTTTGGTTGAAATTGAAAAGCTAGTGTCACGAAAAGGATTCGAACCCACGATCTTCGGCTCAATACGTGGTTGCTCTGACCGTTTAAGCTATCGGGAGTTCAATCCACCCGGACACCAACTTCCCATCTCAACCTACAACTTTTCGAATTTTCCCCCTGACAAATGGCAGAAAGGAGGATCGAACTCCCGATAGCTTCAGTAGTTAGAGCAGAGGCGTATTGAGCCGAAGGTCGTGGGTTCAAATCCCGCTCGTGATAATGACTTTTTCATTTCAACCAAAACCTTATATAAAAAGATTAAAAGATTATGATTTAATTGTCGTAATAGTATATTTTTAGAAATGCTTATGAATCGATGTTATTGTTTATGCAAGGTTTATACCATGAACAATCGTGGTGTGTAGTCGTTATGAATAGTACGATTTCAAACATAACATGGAAGATTTATAATTTGAAGGGCCATGTTCAGACTGAGTAGATTAGAGATATTTGGAATTGGAATCCCTGGTCGAACCCCACTCTTCACTACAACCACAGAATCTTATCATTTTTCTTGTATAATAAACGTACATTTTCATTGCTTAATTTTGATCGTGAGTCATATAGTATTTTTAATGATTAATAATCTTGCGTGGGGATTCCAAACCCGAGTTAAGTCGATCAACAAATACACAATTTCTAACCGACCCGAACAATATGTTTTGGAATTCGGATTCGACAATAATCAGTTTATAGTGAATGATAGGGTCTGCGAGTTGGCGAACTCATGTTTCACTGGCACACGGCACTTACGGGGTCTGTCTTCATTCGCGGGTTTATTGTTTGAATCGATCAAACGCGTTTCGGCATTATCATTTTCGGAAACTTTATCACTGAAGATGGCGTACACTCAAACAATAAACCCGCGAGTGAAGACAGACCACGTAAGTGCCCGTGTGCCAGTTCAACATGAATAATCAGTATTCTATTTTTCTTGTAAATTTTGCGTTTGGATGAAGGTCAAGCTGCATAATTGCCCAATTGTTGTAACATTCGGAATAGAAAAACGATTTCTGTTTTTCTTTATGTTATGGACAAATAAATATTAAATGTTTTATCATTTCCGGTTCATCGAGGGTAATTGATTTGGGAAAAGGTCTTACATTAATTTTGTTAGGGTATGAGCGGCAAATTCAACTAAATAGTTTTTAAACGACCCTTACCACCAAGTATCCAAGGCATTCTGAAACTTGTTGTCAAGAAGTACAAATATTTGTTAGCCCCATAAATTAATTATGATAAGAAAGTTAGTACATTGGTTAAACTTCAATTTTCTGGATCCATCCTGATCTCTAGTAACGAGAAGTCTATCAATAATAGATCAGTAACACCTTCCGATCCATAGTAACAAAAAATAAATCGGGATAATAATAATCTGTTCCGCAAGGGTTATAAACTAAATTTTGCTTAGCTATAAAAACTTGCTTAGTTTCAACTATAAGGATTGTACTTTGCGTATTGGATTACGCAATAGCAAAATCATTTTTGGGCTAATTGCTTCAGACGACATACGAAAGGTGGATCATCACGAGAGTCCAACAGATGATCAGAGGTTTGCGTGAACTTAGGATTCACTACTCTTCTACTTACAGGCCTAAATTATTTTATCTGATCAACAGTTTTCGCTTTATTCAGTGGCGTGTCTATGCCCTCTTTTTTTATATAATAGCTTGCAAAATATGTCAGACATCAAAAGGCAAAATTACTGAATTGTTAATTTTTCCTTGTTTATCCTATAATTAAAAGACCTGTATTCATGTTAGATTTGAAGCTAAGGCCTACATAGACGAATTTTCAAAGGAAAATTTATTTGTCTTAAGGTGATATTAAAAAAAATTAAATATATAAAAAAAACTGAAAGTTCAAGGGAAGTTGGAACATTTGTTGAACTGCAAATCTTCCCGATTCATTCAAATCTGTATAAGTGGGTGAGATATGTTCAATTAGATGTCTATAAAAGTATCAAATAAATTTAATTATTATGTTAAAATTTGTATTATAAAATAGTTGCAACCAAACAATTCTTCTCCTTGACCTCAAGGATGCAATTAAGGACACACGGGTATAGCACCTCGATGGCACTTACAGAATACGGAGAAAGGGTATACGTTATTCACCACGACCCCTTTAAGTACTGAATTGAATCCCAAACCTTCAGCCACCTGATCTACAGATGTAAAACTCAGGGGCATCGTAGAGCGACCCTCATGCGAAAAGCCCTCCTCAGCGGAAATGAACGGCCACCAAAGCAAAGTACGATCTGACAGAAATATAGAGATGATCTGGATTTAGTTTATGGAATTGATTTTAAATTAGCGATAATCTGTGATAAAATTATGATACCAAAAGTGCTGTTCTTAGAAATTCTGTTGATTTTCTTTGAATAATAGATTTATGGAAATTTTGTTCCACCTATAAAACTTTTCACTGTATAACAATTAAATAAATAACGTAAAAAAATTCAAATGTGTCCCCTTAGGGAACGAGAATGTAAATGGCTACACGCCCTTCTTCCAGAGTTACCGGAGGGATAGAAAGAAGTATTGTAAATATTAAAGAGAATTAACATTTATGCATGGTAGGTTGAGATAAAGCAAAGTCAGTGCCGCAAGCGGGATTCGAACCCACGAACTTCGGCTAGAGCAACGGCGTATTTAGCCGAAGGTCGTGGGTTCGAATCCTGCTTGTGGCACTGCCTTTTTTTTACCTCAACCAACACCTTTCGTAAATGTTAAATGATCAATCGGACCACGAACTGTAGTGGATTTAATAATTAAAATGAAGTATATCAACACGATGTGGCCATTTCATTTGTCGCAGAGAATCAAATAGATTACACGACATTTGCAAAAATGGCAAACAATAGCGAGGAGGACACAGAGGTTGTACCGTTGCTTGTAAGATGGCTGCAAAAAAAATAATGGGATCGAACAATGTACAAGAAATATAATTAAATAAATATAGAGTGAAATTAGTGAGGAAGGAGGAAAACTGTGACAGAGAAAAATAAATAGCATGTAAGAGATATATAAAAAGAAAGACTGAGTAAAAGAGTGAGAAGGGGGAGGGGAGAGAGAGCGAGAAAAAAATGAGTGAATAAATGTTGAAAAATGGCAAAAAGGAGGGAAATTCAAAAGGTGAGGTTTAATTAAAGGAAGGATAAGGAATAATATTTACACTATATCATATCAGACAAAAATAATTATAGATAACCCAGCAAGAGAAGGTAAATCCATCAAATCAGTTTTAAGTAGAATTACGCAGAAGTCATAAAATAATAAATCTGTCTTGATCAACATTTAATTAAGGTTTCTAGTTGAGATAAAAATTTAACGGCAAGAGCGGGAATCGAACCTACCATTTTCGGCTTGATACGCCGCATATAACATCTGAACTATCGTGACCTCGATCGACGCGGTTGTTGATGGGAAGTTGGTGTCCGAGTCGATCGAAATTACGATAGCTCATGTGGAAGAGCAGCAGTGTATTTAGCCGCAGGTCGTGGGTTCGATTCCTACTTGTGACACTGAATTTTTTTTATCTCAACCAATACCTTTCATAAATGTTAATTGGTTGAAAGGAGTTGTTTGGTCAATCGGACCACAATCTGTAATGGAATTAACAAAAATTTTCAACACATTATGAAGATTAATATCAATAGTTTAATAACATTGTACCTGGGGGTTTGTTCTTCCTTTTATTTATTATCCTCCTTATAGATTATTTGTTATATTATTTTGACCAAGGCTAATTTAACGTCTGGCGTTTCGGCAGTCTGTGCAATAATCGTGCATTTTTGTTGATATTACATGCTACGGTTGATATTACAAGCTTGAAATGACTTGCAGGTTAGTTATCCCCCTTAAAATTAAAAACAAAATAGGAAACTCTTCTATTGTGGTGTTTGGCGAGGAAATAAGAACGTACCGGGTTGGAAAGGGATAACAGTGCCTATACAAAGTTATCCAGTGGAAACTGCTCAATGAATCAATCGTCTTACAAAACTGGGCACGTAGTTTGTGAGTGTGAAAGAAAAACGATTCCTGCAAATCATGAACAGTGAGAAGCATGTCGGACGTTTAAAATTTCAAGAGAAGACTCTATTCATTTTTGCCGTTTCAAATCAGAAGTTGACGTTCACAATAACGTGTCAATTTTTGAAAAAAAAAATTTTTTTTTGGTTTTGCTGTGTTCTGTCTACTGGTTAAAATCTTCGATTTTTACCGTTGAAAATGTAGTACGAGACTCTTTCTTCGTCTCGTACAATTTGATTCAAGGATTTATTTTATGCCACTTTTGCTGAATGGAAAATTTTGACAGGATCTATTAATTTTCAGTTGTACTCGGTTGATACTCCTTGGAGTTTGAATAAGATCATTTTTTACTAATTATTTTCTATGGTTTGCGTATCGTTTTCTAAATAAACGGGGAGGGCCATCTTGTTACAAAAAGCATACCACCTCACGCCTTCCGTCAGGCATAACTCAAATATGGTTGATTTTATCAAAATTTTCCATTCAGTAAAAGTGGCATAAAATACGCTCTAGAATCGAATTGTACAATATAAATATGGGATTCTTATTTTTAAAAAACAAAGTTAGTGTCATTTCCCAGATAGGTGAGAAAGTATGATAAATCTGTTACAATGCGATTCCTTGCCAAAATTACCTTGGGGTTTGTATAAGACCATTTTTTTTGCTAAAGTTAATCGTTTCTGAAATAAATGCGAGGGCTGTAGAAATTGATACACCCTGTATAGCTATCATTTGTGCTGATGTCAAATGTGAAGTCTTGGTTGCTACTAGTCTATTGTGAAAAATATAGTCTGAGATATGCTGTTTGAACTGTGAAATAGTGATTAATTCTTGTACGTCATACGCCTCAGGATCCATCATGAATGCTTTCTTTAATTATTCAGATATCGTGAGATGCGGTCTGGCATGATGTAGGTTTCAGAAAAATATTTTCTTTATCGTGCCAACGTTTCGATCTTCTGTGTACATGTGTTATTGTTGCGTGTCGTGTTGAGAGTGCCCAAGTGCCCATAAACTTACATCGCACCAGACCGCATCTTACGATATCTGAATAATTTCGATTAACGGTGACTAATCACTACACGTTTTCTTTAATAATTAACTTAAACGTTTTGCCATTTACTTGTCCAGGTTTTGGCATACAAACCGTATCGTTGATGCCCTATGTAAGTTTGACCTCTTTTTGTGTGTGCATTGTTCCTCTAGCTTACATATATCTATTTTGTGCTCTAGTTTGGTTACACTATCCATAGTAGTTTCTATGTTGTTTTTTATCAGATCTACGAATGAAGGATGATCGACCGTCAGGATATCACTAATGCTTCGAGACCGTTAAATCATCCTATGACCGCATCCCTGATCAACGTTGACGTCACCTTATGGTTGGTATGAACAAGCATATACCCGTCGAAACGCACACATCAACAACTGTATACAGCGAAAAGTGTTGGCAGATCTAACAATCTAGAATTATTTCATCTCGGAACACTTCTTCCAAAGTATTACACGTAGTATTGGACATCTTCAGAAATAATTTGCATAAAATGGTTTTGCTTTTACTTAATCTAAAGTATGGAGTATAAATCTTATAGGTGATGCTGAGAAAATTTGACCGGATTGTCGTAGCTAAAATTTCTTTAGTAGTCCTGCTATCTGGTGGATCTCGTGATTCAGATGAAAACATCTCATGTGCATCATCGCAGGATCGCAGAACTTGAACTCTCTTGTGCTTGTAAGACTGTTATATACCTAGGGGGAAGGCTCAAATCAACTTTTTGTTTGACATCAGCAACAAAATATGGGTGGTTACAGTTCCAAATTGTTTTGCAATTAGGTTGACTATTGAACTTCTATCTATTGAATTGGTATCAATACATCTTTATTTCGACTATAGAAAGATTTCATATAAATGTCGGTTCTGCGGGGAAAGTTTTCGCCAGAGTAGAACTACTCTGATAATAAAGTTTATTGGAGGCTTTATATAAGTTAAATCACTTCTGGCATTCTTATTTCGATGTTTCCTTTTGTAAGTTTAATCAAAGTTATTCCGGTGATCAGATGGATTGCCATATTCTTAACAAACCCGAGTCGAGAAAAGGAAAGAACTTAATTTTTACAGACGGAAATCGCGAAAGTTCGCACTTGTTGCGTTGGCTTACTAATTTTCTCGAATTAACTCCTAGTCAGCGTAATCGATAAACTTAATGGAATCACGTCCACTTCCTTGTAGAGGTCACTGGAGTTTTTATTTCATCACCTTGGAAAAACAATATCTCACAGATCGTCACGATCTCTTATTATTAAAAAAAAACTCGTAAAAACAGTCCTGACCTTTAGAAGCGCATTTAATGTTATGTACTCCCAAAATGAACTCTTGTTGAATAAGGTTTTCTGTTGGGATATCTTTTTTTAAACATTTTTCCCAGATGCAATTGGTACGTTATGACGGTCTGCGTCATCTGGAGTCAAATAATTATCAAATGTGATTTCTTTCTTCTTCTTCTTTTTTTTTTTTTTTGTTACACATGTCCTGGAGAGGTCAAAACGAGATAACTTCACGAATGCGCATTGCGATTATTATTAGAATAGTAAGAAATTATCTGTTGCCAAAGCTGATACGCGAACTGCTTTCCTTTCCGACAGTTGTGCAACCCGGCGTCTCAGAGAAATTTTCGACCCATCAAAATTCACCAGTTTGAGGCGGTGAAAGTGAGAACGACCCTTGTAATTGTTTTCCTTCCCAGATTTAATTTAATTAAAAACTGCTTTGATCAGTAATAATTTAATAAGCAATTAATTAGTTCTACGAAAGCAAGATCAAAAAATTGGTCAAGTGAACTGTCAATATGTATAGTACTTTGCAAATTTTAACGTTACAAATTTATTAAAATTTTCAAAATACTTATATGAAACTATTATGTACGGTTTTTAAAACCATATTCCACAAGACGAACTAGTCATTTCTACGGGGTTTTTTCATTTGTGTACTTTTCCGTATGAATTCAATGCTATTAATACGTCACCTCGGTTTATCAACAAAAATAATTAAGTAATAACCAAGTGGAGCGTCGGTGGCCGCAAGGTAGCAGAGTGGTTAAGCCGTCAGGCTCTCGGCTAGTAGACCCCGCGGTCGTGGGTTCGATCCCCACCGTCGCCTCCGGAATTTTTCTGACGCCTAAGGGGACCGGTGGCCGCAATTAAAAGAAATTGACACGGCACTCATCAATGGAAGGGGCGGGACTGGATCTAAGCGACCCTTAATCTGGTCCCAACCCCCTTCAAAAATGAGTTTCTTCTATGGAAGAACACTGGTACAACGGGGGCTCAAGTGCACTTTGTGTTGCGAGCCCTCCTTCCAAAAAAATGCAGCCAGGGTATAGTACAATAAGCTGAACAGCTGCAGTACTCAGAAGAGTACTCCTCCAGTCCCTGGTGACCATTGTATCCAGCCATCCATCCACTACGTCAACATAAAGAAACAGAAGGGAAGAGACGAAAAATAATCTTGAAAACCTACCTATGATAGGAGACGAAAAAGGGAAAAACAGTGAAAACATAATAGTAGCATAAACGAGAGTGAAAAAGAAAACATTCAATAAATTGTTTTCTTTTCCTGTTTTTCTTTTTATAAGACGATTTTTTTTAAATATAATAACTTATGTTTTTTTTATTTATTATTTACTTTTTAAGTTGTGAACAATTTATCTTTTATTTGTACTGTTTCCGTACTTATAGGGTCCAGTCATTAAGGAAACGAAGTTCGTTAAAATTATTATTACCGTTAACAATCAATTAATCAGCAAACTCTTGTGTAATTAAATAGTAGCTTTAAAACAATGAAATACACAGACCTAGGAGGAGCCTTTTACATAAAAAAATTATTATAATATGTAAAAACGCAAAATAGTTTGTAGATATGGCCTATGATAAAAGATTATTTTGGAAGAAAAAACAGACGAAATTATTTTTGTTTATTTTACTAGCATTATTAGATTATAGTTTTTTCTACATATAATTAGTAAATTCATTTTTTATTTCGTGTAATTTGACGATTTATTTTGTTTAATCTTTTTATTTTTATTTATTTTCGACCATTTCTTTTATGGATTGTTTTTTTACTCTCTTTTTTCTAAACATATTTTTAAGATTTATCTTATCTTTTACTATTATATTTCTCTTTTTTTGCTACATTTTTATTTTGTAATTTAAATTCAACTTAGTAATATGTATAAGTAAGTAATTTATTATCGAAGTATCATTGAGGGTGATTAGATTTAAGAATTTTACTAAGTTTGAAAAAGGGAACAAAATCTTTATTTTATTCTTTGATCACAGTATTTTATGAGAGCTTTAAAATTGTGAGCTTCAGAAAAACATTTTCTTTAACGTGCCAACGTTTCGATCTTTATTGAGATGGTCTTCAGGGCTCAAAGTGTTTGCCTTCTGTGTAATTATGCCATTCTTGCGTGTCGTGTTGATAGTGCCCCCCTACATCACACCAAGACCGCATCTTACGATTTCGGAATATTTATCGACTAACGGTCACTAATCACCACACATAAAAAGGTACGTTGATATAATCCACCTCTGAATAACTCTTACCTCTGTGCAAATCCATAAAAGTGCTCTTTCGCTCTCTCTCTCTCTCTCTCTCTCTCTCTCTCTCTCTCTCTCTCTCTCTCTCTC
>CM077105.1:14382377-14398425 GCA_039619505.1 Cimex hemipterus
CTCTCTCTCTCTCTCTCTCTCTCTCTCTCTCTCTCTCTCTCTCTCTCGCTCTCGCTCTCTATCTCTTTCTCTTTTAAGAATTATATTATCTTGTTAGGTGTCACTTGTCAAAGTTTTTTCGATCGGTTAATGCCGTATCAAGCCCCTTGGTTTTATGTTAGAAAGTGCTATAAATATTAAGTTAAACTCAAACAAGACACTTTTAGAGGTAGAGCATTTTGCCCATTTGCCTCCAAAAAGACGCGTGTTAGATTAGTAAGTTTACTTGAAACGAAGTAGTAATGGTATTTTTGTTCTGAGCTGCCGTGGTCAAATATAAAACCGTATACATCGTCAGTAAGTCCAGTACTTACAATCGACTGTTTGCCGAGGAAGACTAGGGCGGGAGTCGAAGAATGGCCGTCACGGGACGTTACGCGATGTCGGTCTCAGTGGTGACAAAAGGCGACATATTTCACGGTTTGGATAAACGATTACCGTCAAAAACATTTACGCAGAGAAATGTCAACAAAGCGATATTGACGCAACGCGTTGCCAAACAGTCGATATTGTAAGGACTGCGATTTTGTTACGAGTTCAATACGTGTAATTTTTGTGTGGCCCAAAAGCCGCACGTGAACGCTATGACTGCTAAACAAGGCCGTACCACTTCTGTACGGACACGTAGCAATTATCTCATCTAGAAAAAATGTTACTTGGAACCTTTCAGTTTATGTCAAAAACGGTGCCATCACGTGGTAGACGTTATCCACTCCTTCCTTGAGTTCTGGGTTTTTTCTTAACGTAAGCCAAGCTTTTGATCTAGTTTGGCACTCATTACTGACGATTAATAAAACTTTTGACAGTTGCACTGAGTAAGGTATGGTATGGTATGGTGGAAAAGGATTAGGAAGCGGGGTTTACACTCCCCAGACGCTACAGTCTTCTGGCTTATTGTACCTTCCTAGTTCCTTACTTGAGTGCAATAGACTCAATCCTTTTTTTAGAAGTATCAGGTCATTGATGTCGCTGCTGCAATTTGATTCCCTTAGTTTTTTCAGTACGTTAGGTTAAATCTCTAATGAGCTGTTGCTTCGCATTCGAAGATGATATGAGTGGCTGTTTTCTCCTCCTCGTTACATAATCTACAATTGGGATCATCGTTGAATATACCCATGTTGTACCAGTGACCGGTTAGTAGTCCTACCATACCTCTGAGTTCGGCCCTTTCCAATTCAGCAGTGCTTTTGCCAGTCGTGGTGAGGATTGTGTCATCATAAATTTGCTGTGTCTGGTGCTGCTAGAGTTTATCCACTTCTCGTTTTGTTTTATTTGGATCCATTCTGCGATGGAGGATTCTATATTTGTTTTTGTTATCCCAAGAATAGGTTCGGGGCCTATATATGGTCTTGCAGATCCTCCGCGGGCTAGACTGTCTGCTTTGTTGTTACACAAAATTCTTCTATTCCCTGGCACCCAAGATATCATCAGGTTGTTGTTTTCCCCAGGTTTTGGATTTTTGTATGCATTCACTGACTAATTTTGATGTGATTCTGTTACATGCGCACTGAGTAAGATACTCAAAATCTCTAAAAAGCAAGCAATTTCTTGGTTTGAACACACCTTTTAAACTCTTTAAAAAGATGATCATTTTTTTACTATAGGTTGTTTAGTGGCACCAACAAAAGTACTCAAATGATTTCTTAAAAAAGAGTGCAATTTTGTTTCTTTGTATATACCTTAGTTTGTAGGGATGGATCATATTGGTGTACTTTCTATCATAGGAGCTTAACCTTAACTAAATCTCTTATGAACTGTCGGAAATTAAATAAGGGACTTTATGCAGAATTGAAACATAAGAAAGGCATTTATGAAGGTACTCCAATTCATCAACAACAGAATATTTTTGTATTTTTGGACATAGGGCTACTATAGGGATGGTTCAGGTTACATCGTATGTTGAAAAACTACATTGACTTAATCTCTTAGAAACCAACATAAAAAGAACGAGCTTAATGAAGTTCTGACAGTTGGGAAAAGTATTGACAAGTGGCACCTAGCAACTACTCAAATTCCTAACAGAGAGAGAGCATTTTTCTTTGCTTGGACACATCCTTTAGAATGATTATAACAACCTTTTCGTGATGATAGCTAAGGGGTACCGAGAAATATCATATTCATCGCCAATGAGTCTGGACTACAGTCTAAAATGAAAATGAGGGATTTGACAAAGGAGTCCGAAAAAGGTTCTCAAATCCCTAAACGAGAGAGAACATTCGTAGTTTTGGATACAGAGGAGGATTATTTAGGGATTATTCGGATCAGTACCTCCTATCACGAGAGTCACCTTGAACACAATCTCTTTGAAAACAACCAACATTAAAAAAGGAGAAAAATGACTAACTAGTAATGACATATGGGAAGATATTGGTCAAGAGCACCTAGCAATGTATTCAAATTTCTAAGAGAAAGAGCACTTCTCTTGGTTTAAAAGAAACCCCTGGAATGGTGATAACTATTTAAGATTATTCGTATGTCTTTTCAAGAAATTATTCAAATTTAGTACTCGTCCATTCTAAAAAAATGTTTGGTAGATTATAAAACGTCTTCTCTGCAGAACGATTAGCAGAACATCATTATAACGGAGAATTGTTATGTGAGTAATTAACTCATCAGAAGATACTTAAACGCCTTTTTTTAATTTGGACTTTTCAAAATCAAAGCTTGATAAAATAATAATACGGAAGTTGAACCAGCGGACCGGTAAGCCAAATCGTGAGCGACCCTAGTGACTTTTAATTTCAAAATCGTGCAGCCCGAAAGGATAAAATGTTAAAAATTATAACTCGTGGCTGGGTAGAAATGCTTTTGGTTCTTCTAAACTATCGAAAAGAAAAACAAAACCCTGATGATAAAACATGATTTCTAGAAAGCTGAAGTAAAACGCGTGGCAATGCTAAAAAGGCGACTCGAGCCGGGTGAAAGTTTTCTAATCTCGACCTTGCTACTGAAACTTGAATAATCGTTTCCATTGAATCGCAGACGCCCTTGATCCATTTTTCTCTGTCGCCGGCTATCATGGCTGATCATCTCGCGAGCACACACTCGCAGTGTACCAGTTGTAAGATGCATTTCCGCTTTACCCTCTTCCAGCGATCGAATTTTATTGTATTTTTCAATGAGCTTAAGTGAAAAATAAAACTGAATAAAACCGATCAGTAATGATTTCTGTCCCCTTGATCTGACAAATCCCGAAATACATAATTTTAATCATTCCAACGCCCATTTAGACAAATAAATTCCGGTCCAAGAACCCTTTCTATTTAGATCTTTTACTTTCATTTCTTGATGTTCTCCTGAAGGGCACCGCCGCTTAAAGGCCTGCATGGTAAGAAGAAAGGAGTGTTTTCCGATGGCGAACCTCTCACTAGATCTAGGTGGCCTAACACTCCTGTTCTGAACTTGTTTTGTACACGATCGTTATCTCATTCCTGAGTCCGCTTACTCTCAACAAACCACTAACTTCCTTATAATCAATTTGTCTGAAAAATGTACCCATTCAGTACACGCAAATGTACTTACTGTACGGCATAAAACAGCTATAATTATTAGTTCCTATGAACATACATCTGATAAATCATCTGCAACTAAAAACTTTGAAGTCTACATTGATACGTTGGTTCGTCTCTTCGTTATTATTTGGTCAAACGTAGGTCAGTTTCCTATTATCCTTTTATATGACAATTAATTACGGTTTTTAGTTGAGATGAAAAAAAGCTAATGGCGCGAGAGGGAATCGAACCCATGACCTTCTGCTAGATACGCTGCTGCTCTACCACCTGAGCTATCGTGACCTCGATCCACTCGGACATCAACTCCCCATCTCAACCTCAACCTATCCTTGTATAGTTTTGGCAGAATTCAACGACTAAGTACGTAATTGATTGTGGAATGCTGTATAGAAACAGTACAGTAAAAGTTTACTGTTTTGTTTTTATTATGTATTTTTACGGGCCCTTTACTTTAGGGTCAATATTTGCATATTTTCCTTGTGCTATACTGAAAAGTGTGGCATGAAAATCAGCTTTAGCAAATTAACAGTGTCTCCTAACCGGAGCGTTAAAATTCAGCAGTTGAAGACGATTTGTCGTGACCAAAGTTTTAAATATTTTAGATCAGGTATACAGGAAGGAAGGTAGAAAAACATTTACTTGATTACTAAAGAAAAGAAAGCTTTTGTGAATAGGGCAGCTTGAAAGAAGTCACGTGGAAATGAATTATTGAATAACAAGTGCTTGGAACTTGAGACTAGATAAATTCCTAAAGATGTAAATACGACAAGGAATGGAACGTAAAAATTAAGTTTGCCAAAACCAGCGGACCAGTATAAATGACAGTGGCCAAATATTGGAGAGGGGATGAGACCAACTAAAACATGAGGAACCTAACGTGAGGAAATTGATGGTTATTAATTTCCTAAATTCCTACATTTTTAAATGCTTAAAAATGGAGCCATTAAGAACCAATAAGCTGTATCAAGCAACGGTGGTTAAAGGAAACTCCAGTCTTCTGTAACCACCACAATAAAAAAATGTTTCCTTATCAAACCGAACAAGATCCTAACTCTAATCCTGTCTTATCATGGTCAATCCATAAAATGGAAGCTTCCTAACACGGCCATAACTCTAACCCTTTCTAACTGAACACTATCAATAGATCAATCCATCCCTGTGGAATCTGGGACATACCTAGACACTTAATCAGAATGGAAATGCAAAAGAAGTCACCAAATATGGACCCTCCTAAGTAGGAAGGAACAACAGGAAGCCACGCGATTTTATTTATTTATTTTATTTTATTTTTTTAATGAAAATCGACACTCGCCAGGATCTTTACCAATACCTACAAATTTACTGTTCTACAAACCTGATTGAGCTCAAAACTTTTGAAACAATAAAATGTTAAATTAGGAAACGATGCGGTCTGCCAAGTGATGAACCTAATCTTGATCGTCAAACCACTGAAGATGTCGAAATGATTCCGACACATAAAACCAGCCGGATAATACTAAGTTACAGGTAGATATAAGACCCAGTCCCAAAATTAGACTCGAATTGTGAACATTCCAATTGTTTTTACTCAATGTTTTCGTGTAAATTAAAATAATTAAAATACCACAATGGGCTAAGGCTACGTGACTTCTTAGATGGCTGGAGTCAGCCATGCGAAAGGCTTCCATACAATCAGTAACAAGTCCTCTCGGGCGTGAAGCTACCAAAATTACTATATTCGTTATCCGAACTGAAGGAAACCAGAGCGACGCAAGGTCTTCAACATGTTTGAATTAAGAAACGATTACGCTTTGCCGGAAGAACTCTCTACATGATATACGAAGTGTGCAAAATTGCCTAAATGGAACAGGACGTACATATAAAATTCCAAAAGATTAAGAAATCACCCCGTAACTCAGGGTAAAATATGATACAATGAATAATAAAAAGTCCTTGTAAGGGCATAATTACTGCCAAATATTGTTGTGCCAATACTGAGTGATAAAAACACAGCTGTATAAGTTTAGGTTATTGTTGAGATAACATTTTGAATTTCGAAGTTCAAAAATGAAATGAATGTGTGTGATCTGACTTTTACATGCTAATATAATGAATTTGGACTAAGAAGAAATAATAACACAAAATTTTAAAGTTAAATAATGCAGATAACGCCCAACCTCCGGACTTAACCACCGCGACCCGTCTCTTTGACGTGAAAAAAGCAATAAATAGACGCCAGAGAAGCTTTCATGTATCAAGTGCACTGTCCACAGTTGGCACTCTGAGATCTGATTCGTTGAAGAACTATCATCCTCACTCGATTAAGAATAGGCCATGCGAGGGTGACATGCTTTCCCGTCCTAAAAAGGATAATGAGGATTTTTAACGTCCGCAGCTAGCCTATTCGGCCTTATCGGACGTTTTGATTCTCAAGATGAGAGTTGACGCACCTCCACATACGACAGAATGGTTGTACAGCTGCAGCATTGGTGTAGACAGCTCAGCTCCGAGGGGCCAAGATAACTTCGCTCCCCGCTTGCCCATTCCGAGTTGTCGGGTCAACGTTAAGCATCAGACCGTATGCCGCGCGCAAAGGAGTACCTAAACCGCAATACTCAGGCCAGTCTCTCGCGCACTTCATAGATAGAAAAGGCCACTATATCCCCCAGAGTATTGGGGCTTACCTAGCGTCGAAATATCGGATCCGCTCCGGCCGCGGTTTTGTTTATAGTGTAATTGCTAATCACCCGCTAGAGGAGTGCCAGCCTCTAATCGAGATCAGTCTACACCTACGTATGTGAGATTGACCCACAGACATTTCCTTTTGAGTCAAACCATATATGGTTGCTCGATGCATTCCACTTAGCTGAAGGATGCCATTTCCTTGGTACCATATATAGAGCGTTTACGTATATATTTTAATTGTGCTTGAGCACGGCAACAGTTCCCTGTTTCGATTTTTAAACAAAACAGCGTTTTTACTGTTTACAGTACTAATTGATTTGTGTAACTGGCTTGTGTACAGAGTGAATGTATTTATTGGTGTGAATGTGCAGTATGTTTGTAATGTATGTACTTAAGAGCGAGTGAAGGAGTAAATAGTTATGTTTTTAAGAACTGATTGCGCTGAGGTCTAAAATGACCTTTTGATACCCCTCGAGTCCAACCTGGCACATGGCGGCTGGATTTATACATTAGTAGATTTGAGCTCATATGTGTAATCAGTAATCATTAGAAGTTACATAAAATAAATGCCTTCACTTATATTTTTCTACAGATCCAAGCTTGTCGAGTGTAATGCGCTAGAGGCACCCAATCAGGCCTATTAAGAATTTTACAAACTTTTTGTCTTGATATTACATAACATTCAAAAAACAGTCTTCAAAATTTTAAAAGTATTGGGCATTGGGTTTCAAAGTGAAATCCGTCTTCTAATAAACTCGTGTTGAACGGAGAACGTAAGTTTAATCGTCTATTGCTACAGGGCTTACCATTTAAATTTAAAAGTAATCAACGAATTAAAAAAAACCCAACAAATCGTTTTTCCGTCTATGTTGGTCGTCCCTCTGCCTTGTTTGCCTTAATTGAATTTAGGGAGCCTATCGCAGATCCCATCTGAGTCCTAGCAAACTCATATGCCTCACCAATTCATTCCATGGCTTGACCCAACATAGGTTACGTTTGACAATTTTAGAGTAACGCGGTATATGAAATGGTAGTATATGAAATAACTTCACTACAAAAACATTTTTTTAGGTTATGAGAAGAAATGGTTTTAATTCTATTAACAAGGACATATAGAATAGTATAAAGACAGGTAGGCGAAATGTTGTAATAAAAAAACCAAATCATCTATTCAACCCTTTTTTCCCAAATCCCTATGCTTTAACAATGCCATGAGAACAACAACAATGACAAGATTCTGCATAACATATCTTGCTGCTTAGAAGCTTTATAATATTTTCCAAATAAATCTCAAACTTGTCGTGAGAAATACACGTAAATACTTACTGGTTAAAGATGGCGACAGGGTTTGGCTGAAAGACCAGGTTTCTCTCGTACTTAACCCATCCCCTATTCTTAAACACCAACACTTTCGATTTGACGGTGCCAAGTATAGTCAGCAAACCCTAGCTCCCATCGTACTTTCTTTCTCAGGAATGTTAATATTAGTTTATAATTCTTTTCGTGATATAGCAACCATCTGTTTATAACATAATTAATTAGCAGGTTACACACATCGTACTCCTTGATGAGAATAATATCGATAATATTTATATAGACGATTTGGAAAAATACTAGCTAACCGGGAAACTCCAGAGACTTACACACCACCTAATCTCATCCTCGCCAAGTAGAGGGTTTTTTCTCATTCACCCATGAATTTTTCAGTACATCGATACTTGGAATTTACATTCCCCGGTTCCATTCAGTACATCAAGGATTGACCTGAATACTATATTTTACAATACAGCATGTTAATCATGGCATTTGTTCCCTTGGTTCGCACATTTGAGCATTACCACTTCTTTCTTCATAATGGGTATTTTACCAGACCTCTTCTGCCGCTTCTGTGAAATCAAAGAAGAAACGGCACGGCACTACCTCTCAGAGTGTGATAGGTATGCCAGGCATAGATTTGAAACTTTTCAAGGAAAGGGCATTGCCAAATCACTCCCCGAGATGAAATGTTCCAAAATCTTGGGGTTTGTGAACAAGTCCAAGAGGTTTATGCAGGACACGTGAGCCGACTAAGTCCCGGACACTGAAGGGATAGGGTACGAGTCTACCCAGGCATTTAACCTCTTGGGCCTTCGTCACCCGCCCTGCGTAATATATATATACCACTTCTTTCCATTCATTCTTAATGTAAACTTGCTTAGAGTGTTGAAAATATACAAAGCATGACTCAGTAACTAATGAATAATGATAAACGTGAAATGCCCAGTTTGAGCTTTTATATATAACGATGTGTTGAACACTATGATATTAACATTATAATTATTACCTGGAACTCCCTTCGGGCTTGCGTCGGAATCCGATTTGGCGATAAAATAATACGTTGAAAGGGCCAGCGTCCAATTAAATGTTATAAATGAGATCGGAGTTGATATATCTGAGGTGAAAATGGCGTTAATGCTTGAAAGCTCAATTCGCAGGGATGCCGATTCATCCGCCGTCGAGGAACCTGTTTCGGCTTTTTGCTGACGACGCTTGTAAACATTGCCGTCTTGGGATAAGGCGACGGGATTCTGATGAGGCCCGTTTTCTCCCGCTTGTCTTGCCAACGGGTTTTCTCGGTTTTTCTGAAAAATTAGCACATCCGTCGGTCCAATTTAATGGGATCGAGGGACGCAATTGGCGAAGGAACAAGAGTGGTACCAAATGAGAAAACTTTCTTTTGCATATTTCGTTTAAAGTGAAATTAAATTTTTTTAAAAATTAAATAAAATTTTTTTGTTTTACAATTCATTCAATCCCAAAGTGATTACGATTTCTTATAGAAACAAAAATCTTCTACTAATTAATCCTTTTAAATGTTTTATTGCGTTAATCAAGAAAGTCTGCTGGATGTTTTCCTCAGCCAATAACATTTATTTTTATGAAATTTAATTTTATAAACATACACATCCGTTGTGGTATATGTGCATTTGTAAAAAAAAAAACAATTGACCAAGCATTTTTTTCTAATAAAAAATAATATTTAATCACTACATATATAATGAATTAAAAATGGCATAACTAGAATAAATAATGTTTATTACTTGTTAGTAACGCAGCCATACTTTCATCTGGTGCGCTTCAAGGTAGAGTCTTGGAACCTTTACTGATTTTAGTTTTCGTAAATAACAAATAATTTTGTTCGATACAAGGCTACAGCGACTAACATTATTCAAATCAGTAAGTATATTCTTAAGAAAATTACTGTTTTATAAATTAAAACTACTAGAAAATCATCAACCGGTGATCAAGCTGAGAGTTATTTCAACAGTACAAACACGTGCAATAAATATAAGTGTTGAAAAAGTCAGATTATATACAGTTCCAAAAAAAATCATTCGACAGTGTAATACATTTATTTATGTATGCAGCGTTTGTAAATGACCAGGCATTAACGTAAAATATTGTAATATGAGACCATTAAAACTTATTAAATTGAGTCAAGAATAATGGCAGCCAAGAAAAAGGAATATTTTGATGTAAACAGTGAGTTTTCTTTAATGCAAACGGATGTCATCCTAAGTATTCAGCTTTGATATTCAAAAAAATAATAAAAATTAAAATGAACACATAAAGGATTGAAATAAAATGGTAGACGCAGAAATAGACTACAATTCACTGACTTTTTTAAGTTTGTTTCATCTCCACAGAAAAAATGCTCTATGATAACTGAATTCAATGAAGACTGGACAAAAAGTAGGGCTATAAATAAAAGGCTGGCCAACGATTATTTCTAGTTTGTAAATGATACAGCCCACAATTGAATAGGATATATAACCTGTTACATGGATAGACTTATTTGAAGTTAAGAGAAATGTTGCCAGCATAGTGCAAATTTTAGTTACAAACGAAGTTCTATAGCATCAGTGTAGTAAATCTATTCTTGTTCAACATCCTAGCATCAAAACGAAACTTTTAAAGAAAAAGAAAACGTGTGGTGTTTAGTAACCGTTAATCGATACTAATTCCGAAATCGTGAGATGCAGTCTGGTGTGATTTAGGTCTCAGAAAAGCAGTTTCTTTAACGTCCCAATGTTTCGATCTTTATTGAGATCATCTTGAGGGCCTGGGATTTAAAATGCGTTTGTGAATGTGAATGGCACAATTACACAGAAGACAAATACTTTGAGTGAGAAAAATACTTAGATTTTTTTAATGGCCTCGTGAAATGTGCATAGCCAGACTATTCTATATATATTTATTACGTATTCGTTTTTTGGGGGAAGGGTATCGTGAAAAAAGGGTCAGAGGCGAAGGCGGGAATCGAACCCGCGACCGCGCGGTCTACTAGCCGAGAGTCTCTCATGCTAACCTCGGCTACCGCGGCCCCAAATACTTAGATTGAATATAAAAAAAAATTTCTTTATATAAATTCACTTTTTCCCTCATTCTACATGTGTTTGTTAAATTTAAACAATCTTTATAAAACCCAGGCCCTTAAGATGATCTCAATAAAAACCGTAAAGTTGGCACGATAAAGAAAATGTTTTTCTGAAACCTACGTCACAACTGACCGCATCTCACGATTTCTGAATAAAAACGATAACCGTATATTTTGTTTAAAAATTTCGATATGTATGCGTGCGACTGTGGCGCGTGTGTGACAGAGAGAAAAGGGAAAAAGAAAACGTTCTTACGTACGTAGATAGTTTCAAAAGTTAAACTATTATTCTATCTACGTGACGGCATGTCTTGAAAAAAAAAATGGAAAATACGATAGCATACATGTATTGTGCTATTTCATGCCGCGGATGCTAAATTGATTTCGACCGGGCGAAAAAAAAATGCCATTGGAATGAAACAACGATGAAATTATATGCAAAAGTTTATCTGTCTCTTGAAATATATACATATTATACAATGGGCCCTAGAGGCTAAAAGGTGAAAGGGTGTATTTTTTCTATCGCACCTGGTGAAGAGAGAGGATGGGGATACGTGCACTAAGAAAGCCAAGTGGTATTGTTTTGACCAGGAAGCCCAGAATTTGCCTCCAGGGAGTGCTTCACCTCGTTATATATCCCATATATAATACATTGTAAATAATGATAATTTTATACTAAAACTCAGTGATAATGCCAATTCAAAGATGACTCAAATCTTTAGAGCTTTTGATGATTAAGGTTAATTAATATTCAAAAATCGTGAGTTGCGGTCTGGTGTGATGTAGGTTTCAGAAAAGCATTTTCTTTACCGTGACAACGTTTCGATCTTTATTAAGATCATCTTCAGGGCTCAAAGTGTTTGTCTTCTGTCTAATTGTTCCGTACTAGCGGGTCGTTTTGAGAACCTCAAACTTACATCACACCAGAACGCATCTCGCGATTTCTGAATAATTATCTACTACCGTCACTACTCACTACACGTTAACTAATATATTCACAATATTAGAACTCAGCTTGTGTATTTTGAAATGTAACTTCCCGTATAAAAATTATATTGTATTGTATGGATTATAATTATAACACATATTCTTGTTGAGTTTTGCAGAGTGTCGAACCTGTAGTTTGCTCGTTTGCGACCTTCCTGGTCCGACATTCCTCGCTGATTTGGTCTGTCAGATTTTTACATCATCAGTGGCTGATGTGAGTAATTTGATATCTAATAGAAAACAATATTTTTGAAAACTCAACTTCATATCAGTCGAAGGGATTCAGTAACTATTGAGGTCGCGTGCCAATCTTTCCCAAGGCTGCCAATCGCAATGGTAACATAGAGGTTTGAATAGTATGTGCATTAGTACAAAAAACCATGGAAAATTAGTCGCCCAACGACGTTTTTATAATGGGCAAGACGCAATAATAGAATGTTCATAACGTTGAATTGTGAAATAAAGTTACAGACATTTTTATTGGCAATACTGAAACAATCAACAAATAGACTTTATAAAAGTAAGATTTACAGGGGATCTTGCATAATTATTATCAGAAAGGATGTTTTATAAAATGTACTTTAAAAAACTATCAATTATTCTAATTAGGAAAGCTCCTTGTGTGCATGTGTCTTTCCATGAATGAGAAGACTCCACTTTTCCCGAATATGCCTTCTATTCTTAAGCAAAGTTATAATTACATGCCATGCAAATTAATTATCCGTACTTTTTCTTATTTCTGTGTGTGTGTTTTAATGATTTAATTAAACCGATTTTTGTTTAATTTAGTCAAGATTATTTTTTGGAGAATAATTCTCTTCATTTGAGTTATGTAAAATTGCAGGAATTGCAGTAAAAAATAAAGTCCGTGATGAATCGCCGTGTCGTGACACGGGAGCCGAAGTACTTCCTGCCCACATTGTTATTTCTGGTCAAGCGCCGTCTTTTTAGAAAGCGCTCAATCCGAGCTAGGATAGTTAAATTAAACGCCGGAATCCAAATTCCCTTCTGGACAAATATCAGGAGTGCCTGAAGAATAAATTTGCACGGTCGGAAGTCACACGTTGCGTCCGATTGTGTTTAACTTTTGTTAACTAATCGACAGCGACCATTTCGCATTTGGCTCGCTGTGAGCTGGCGTTTTAAAAAAAGTTAGTCTTTAATTGTGTTTTTTTAATTAGCACGACAGATGAGAATCTACAAAATGAGAGTTCAATGAATGGTGATGGAACGGGTTAGGTCCATCAAAAAGGACTATAGCGCTCTTCCTAGCATAGGCTATCTATCTCTAGGTTTTATATTAGTGCCTATAGCCTGATGGCTCCTTTGTTAAAGTGATCTTTGGTTTCGTCTTCTTCTTGGCAGAACTTACGAAATCTATCTCCCGTCAAGTCGGTCGTCTAAGTCCCATTAACATACCGGCAATAATACTGAGTTTAGTCCGGCATTGATACAATGGCAGCATGGCGGTAGTAATTTTAGGCGAGATATTTTTTGATATATTAATTTTATAAATTCATTAATTGATTGATTTTATGGTTGTTCGAAATATTACAGATTTTTGAGTACTATAGCGCTGCTGAAAACCCCTGGCTAGTAAGTCTCTTTGTTGTCCTTTGCGTCTTGGGACTGTGTCAAGAGACATATGGTTCTCTATTCCCACTGTTCCCAGTACAATCAGATCTTACAAAAAGTGAATCTGGTGGTTCGAATGCAGCTTGGAAATCAAAATACATAGCAATCTTTTGACTACCCAGCTTTTTTTACAAAAGAAACTCGTAATTTCCTTTCTACATACAACTTCTGAGGTTAAGTTTTCGAGAGATTATTACGCCAAATAGTCAACATTGATCAGAAGTCCTTTCTCCCACGGTGCCCTTTTTTGCTCGATAATTTGTACTTCCACAAGATCTGTACTATATGTAGACGATGTATGTTTTGTCGGGGTCATCACCAGGATATCTTTTCATCGAGGCCAACTTGACCAGTTCGGCAACTGCTTCTTTTTAGCAGTTTGGAATAGAACAGAAAGGTGTGTTTACTATTAGTGCTGTTGAAGCCCGCCTTTCCTAGTTCATGATTATCTTCGTTACCCTTTTGTCCAGTGTCCCGAGACCCAGGCAGAAGGCAAGTTGTTCTCTGCATCTACTTCTCCCAGTTCCGTCGCGCAGTTGGGTACGTTATCTTACCACAAGTGAGACCAAAGATTTGAGGACAGCTCAACTAACAAAACCTGTGATTTTTGAACAAGCTTCTTACAAGGGAAAATCGATTTTTCATCCATAAATAAAGATTCCATTGCCTTATTTACTTTTCGAGCAGATCTTGTACCAAATAATCATCGTAAGCGAAAATCCCTACTCCGTTGCAATTTTTTGATAATTTTTTCAATTGATATAATAATTTAAAATTTTTCAAGCTTTGGCAATCGCTCCATTTGTACAACAATTTGAAATTTACAGAAAGGTGTCGTACTGTCTCTGCTGAAGACCCCATCCATGCCCTAGTGTTCCGTTTGGCCTTTGAACGGTCCTTTTACAAAACATACAAATCGTTGATCAGTATTTCTTTCTCTCATGATTGGTTTTTGGTACGATAATTAAGAATTTCTTAATTATGCCTTTTGAAGTTCCTCTCTGTAATTGTTAATCGTTGTGAAGTTGGCGTATAGGAACCTATTGGCCTTGGATGAGCCTATATGGAACTAATCTGAGATGATAGGCAAAACAGAATTTATTACCATTGATAGTAATCCCCCAAGAAGAACACACAAAAGTTTTTTCTCTTAGCTTTAGTTTCACAGTTTTCACTATGTTCGATCGGTCTGGAACAGATGTTTTGCTTCAAACGGTTGAGATCTTGAGAAAAAGTTATATGGCCATATTCAAATGGAGAAGAACTGGCTTGTTATTGAATCACCACAAAATCCGCTGAAAGTACTTCAAACAGAAAAAAAGTGTACTTCTTATCAGATGGACGCAATTGGCATAGGGCTATTCACCACTGGCCATATCCCATCAACTTACCATTTCGAGAAAATGGGAAAAGGTGAGATGGAAACTTGGCGACCCTGTCAAAAACAAAACAACATAATATATTCTGTGCGATTGTGAAGGCAGGATGAGATCATTTGAAAGGTTCCTTTGCGATGTGGATAAAATTTCTTTTCGTATACGTTTTATTGTCATCTGCAATGTGTACACTCTGTACATATTGAAAAATTAAATGAAATGAAATATAATTAAACCAAATCGACAAAAACAGAAAAGCGAGACACGCCCTTGTTTTTTGGACCGTATCGCCTTAAATAAATTAACGCATAGCTTGTTAGAAAGGAATAGTCCTGCGGCCGGTGTACCAGGTCTCGTTATCCCGTGGGAGTGGGGCTTAGTCGAAGAGGTGGGGCCGCCTAAAACTCAACTTTTCAACCACCATCCTCACAAACGATCTGTCCGCATTGAAGAACTCCAATGGATATGCCCCTGGTAAGTAACTGACACGATACACAAATGAGTTATACTCGCGATTTTTGTGACCACAAAGAGTTCCTGCATAGTTTCTTATAAGTAAATGTTAAGTCCTATAATTGTAAATTTCTTCGGGAGAAAGAAGGATAATTCTGTAGATTGTTTACTTTTGTTTGCTTGATTGTGTGCGTGCGTGTGCGTGTGCGTGTGTGTGGTCTGATAGTGTAAGAAAAAGTGAGATTGAATAAATTATTGTCTGCTCCATTGTTTAAGATTTGTGAGTAGCGCCCTACTATTAATATATCTCTGTTTCTCTCTCTTTCTCACTCTCTCTCCCTCTCCCTCTCTCTCTCTCTCTATCTCTATCTATATATCTCTATCTCTCACACGCTCTCTTTATTTATTTCTCTTTCCATTTTTATCGTTTTATCTCTATCCTCTCTTTAAAAACTTTATCTACCTGTCCATTTACCTCTTACACACACAAATAAACCTGCTGATAAATAATTATTGAGATGTCGTGAGATGCGGTCTGGAGTGATGTAAGTGCAATTTCAACACGTCACGCAAGAATGGCACAATTAGACAGAAGAAAACGCTTTGGGCCCTGAAGATGATCTCAATAAAGATCGAAACGTTGGCACGATAAATAAAATGTTTTTCTGAAACCGACATCACACCAGACAGCATCTCACGATATCTCAATAATTATCGATTAACAGTTGCGTGTCATCTTTACACATTTCTGTTGATAAATTATCAAATTTTTCGAAACTTCACAAAATTCTATAAACACAATGTTATATTGATGTATTGGATGTGTAGGACAATTCAGGGCGTGATGTTTCAAAGAAGTGGTGTGAAACATTTTACAAACTCTAAATTCGATAAAATTATTTTCCTTCTTGCTCTCTGTCTGCCTGCTCTCTCTCTCTCTCTCTCTCTCTCTCTCTCTCTCTCTC
>CM077105.1:14398825-14452760 GCA_039619505.1 Cimex hemipterus
CTCTCTCTCTCTCTCTCTCTCTCTCTCTCTCTCTCTCTCTCTCTCTATCACGCTCTCTTTATTTCTCTCCCTCTTTCCATTTCTCTCACCTTTTTTCTATCCTCTTTAAAAATTTTATCTACCTGTCCATTTACCCATTTACCTCTTACACATACAATTAAACGTGCTGATAAATTATCCAATTTTTCGAAACCCTCACAAAAATCTGTAAGCAGAATGTTATATTGATGTTTTGAGTGTGGTTAAGATGGATAATTTAAGATTGTTAGGATGTCTGTCTGTTTCTCTCTCTCTCTCTCTCTCTCTCTCTCTCCCTCTTACTCTCACTCTCTTTCTCTCTCTTTCTCATCTACCTGTCTCTTGATTTAAGTCTGAGCCAATTGTAACTCATAACTTAAGTATTCATAAAAAAACTGAAAGGAAAGTTGCCTAAGTATTCCATGGCGGATAAAAAGTATGAAGAAACGCGTCTCTCCTTTTCCCCCTTGAATTTCCATTAAATAAACTGTAGCATAAAAAATCTTTAGGAGAGTTTAATCTTTTTATATTCGTGGGTTGAAAGAATTCATTGACTTTCCGTTTTTATGTCCATTTCGGCCTTTTCGAACTGAAATAAAAACAATTTTTAATTCAAAAGAAGCAAGCTTTTGATATTCCATTTGAAGTAACTTAAATCGTTGGGATCTTACGTTGTAATTCTAGCAAAATTTAATTATAAACCTTTTCAAAATAAGAATTCTGCGGGCTTAAAAAGTTGAAGTTTGTGTCATTTAACCGTGAAGGACAAACAGGAATATCAAGGTGGGTCGTCTGATAAACTGACATGCTGTGGGTTACTATGTTCGATGCCCTTCATTTATTGCCAAGAATTAAACTTATCCCAAGATTTATAGTATTTAATGGTATAACTCTAAATAGATCGTAGATTAAATTTTTCGATATTTTTAACTTTTAAAAGGCCTATTAAATATGTGCATTTCAAACATTTTCTTTCAAAAGGAAACATGGTTGCTCGTCGGTGGCCGCATCCGTAAAGGTCCCGGGTTAGAATACAAAGCTTGAATCGGACCCTACATACTTACGAATGGTTTTTTTTTTCAAACCCTCGTAAAACAAAAGTGCAGAAACCATTTCTTGAACCAAAAGCACATATACAGGCTTGCTTTGTTTTGTTTTATGCAATATTCGCGTTCTGGTTGTTTAACGTTTGCATATTTGTATTGTTACAAATATGCATCATAAAAGTAAAACCAAAGCGAACAAGAGCCGCAAGTACTTTTATGATCAGTTTATTAAATTACAGAAAACAATTTTAAGTGGTTAAAAAGCAACATTAAAAGAAATACAAGCCAAGCAATAGGAGTAGCTTTAGCAAAATAACAAAGTGCTAGAAGAAAACTTTTTAAAAATAAAAACTCGATAAATTTTGAAATAACCAGCCAGAACAAAAGTATCCAAGCATAATTGTATTACAACATTCCTGGAACTAGAAGAAGCATACAAGTCTATTTGTTTATCGGGGGTATTACTACCCTTTATATCAATCCTCGGAGTGTCGGAGTTTTTGAAAACAAAGCCCATTTGTATATCAGGACCGTTGAAATCCAACCTCGTACGTTGCATCAACGCCTTACTCGTTGCGGATTAAATTGATAACTACAAGTTTTATTCTACTAGAAATCAGTATTTCTGAAAAAAACAAAAGACAAGTGTGTGGTGATTAGTCGATGGTTATTCAGAAATCGTGAGATGCGGTCTGGAGTGATGTAGGATTCAGAAAAACATTTTCTTTACCGTCCCAACGTTTCGATCTTTACTGATATCATCTTCAGGGCCTGGGATTTACAAACACTGTTTAAACTTATCAAAAACACGTATAATGTGAAAAAAGTGAATTGATATCATCACCTCACACAAAACAAACAATATATCATATAAAACATTCATCACATTCCACACAGCAAACATTTTTACATAGTTTAATTTTAATTTAAATAAAGCTTTACTTTTGTTATCTACCCACGTCTATATAATCCTGAAAGGATAATCTGGCCGAACCATTACCAACGTTTCTTCCCATCGTTTGCTCTTTTCACCTCAAAGAAGCCGCTTATACAAAAATGTCTTTTCTTTACCAACTTCCTTCCCCATTCCTTCAAAATCCAACGTACATAAACATAAAACAGCAATATCTCACTGGCACCCTCAACACGAGACGCAAGAATGGCAAAATTACACAGACGACAAACACTTTGAGCCCTGAAGATGATCTCAATAAAAGATGGCGAACGTTGGGACGATAAAGAAAAAGTTTTTCTGAAACCTACATCACACCAGACCGCATCTCACGATATCTCAATAATTATCTATTAACGGTCACTAATCTCTACACACAAATTTAAACAATCTTCGGAAATCCCAAGCCCTGAAGATGATCTCAATAAAGATCGAAACGTCGGCACAATAACAATTGTCCTATTGTTAAAGCTAAATTGCTCGAAAATTAGACTATGCAAAAATGTTTGACGTGAGGAATGTGATGCATGTTTCATATGTTATATGTTTTGTGAGAGGTGATGAAATAAATTCACTTTTTTCCACATCCTACATATTTTTGTTAAATTTAAACAATCTTTGTAAATCCCACGCCCTGAAGATGATCTCAACAAAGGTCGAAACGTGGGACGATAAATGAAATGTTATTCTGATACCTACAACCCACCAGACCGCATCTCACGATTTCTGAATAATCATAAAAAGAAAAAATAATCGTAAACTACTAAAAAAAAATTCTTAGCTAAAAGTCTTTCTGTAAAATAATTCATATTTTTCAAAAAAAAAAAGCCTACCATTAATATAATAAAGTTGAATTTCTGCGTTTGCGTTGTGCTAAAATTAAAAAAAAAGGTGAATTTTGCGCCAAGGAAGAGCTTGCAATTAAAGGTCGGCAGTTTCACCCAACAGCATAATTTTTTTTTTTTTTTTTTTTTTTTTTTTTTTTTTTTTTTTTTTTTTTAATTGTGGAAAGTTTTGTTTGCTCGCTTCCAATCAAAGATAACACAGAAAACACACACATTAGGAAATATTTCTTTTTTAAAGATGTAGTACGAACAATACATTTTCTAAATAATATTTTTTAACGTCTGTTCTTCACCTAATTGGACGTTAAATGTATGTACAGCAAGTGGTAGTTTGGGTACTTTGGAAAGTTTTAATCTAAAGCATATGAGAAAGGCAACTTAAAGCAAAACCAAGCGTCTAATCTGGTATTAACTTACAAGCTAGTATGTTTAGAAGCCTTTTTCGAAGAATACATATTTTGCTATTTTCATAATTAAAATTCACTCATCAGTTGTGATTAAAAAAATATGATTCAGACAGGTCACTGATGCTTTTTGTATATTGGAAAATTTTAATTTAGGCAGGTCATTTAAGAAAGGAATATATTATAGAGGTGTCATTTGTGTTTTATAGCTTGCGTTTTTATAAAAAATGAAAAATCACTGCCGCTTGGACAATTCGAAAGTGAGTAATTTTCAATAATGATTTAACTTTCCTATCAACCCGACATTGGCAACAATCCGTTAAAAGGAAACTTTTAAAAATTCCCTTACAGAGCTTTTCATGTTTTTTATTAAGTGAACATTTTTTTTTTTTTTTTTCACTTGTTCAAATAAAGATACGAGTGCGTTTTGTTTAAGGTAACATTTAGATTAACATGAGGCGCTTAACATGTTCGATGATGGCCCGTTCTGCGGGGCGTTCGCATACAATCAATTACACGGTCTGTCGCGATAAATGTTTAGTTAGTTAATACCGCCTCTTGTATTTTAACACACGGTTGGGTACGAATCGAAAACGGTCGGGATTAAATCACGTAGAGCTAGGCCGATCCGAAAAGCGAGATTTTGGTAATTTCTCCACGTGCCCGTAGGAATTATATCTTGAAGATATTTGGTGCTGTACGCGACTTTACATTTTCGCATCTTTACCCCATACAATGTTGTGGACCGAAGATATAACATGATTTCGGCTCATTTCTTGCCAAATCTTGTGGCCTGTTTTGTTTGGTTTCTCAATTGCAACACTTGGCTTCGTGACATTCCCTTTTGAAAGTGTAAGCAATCGGCTGGCTCCGAGCGAAATGTATCTCGATGATAATAAAAAAGCGAACCATTTTCTCTTGGTCAACGCAACTCCCCAATACTGTCGTTGTCGTGTGAAACCTCTATCTTGATCCATGATTTGCACAAATTTAAATAATAGTTTTTGCAATACGGTCATTTACACGATTCGCAAAGTCGTGGGAGTAAATTTGATCAAGCCTAAAAAAGGTACTTTTAGTTGTGAGCATAAGACACTCTTGTGATAAACAGTCTATCATAAATGCTCCTCGAAGTTTTTTCCAGTTTATTCCATTTTTACTTTCTCTTAAACCCGTTTAGCACTATGGTATTAATGGGAATAAAATGACCACTGAAGATATGTTTTCAAGCAATAGCTTTCAGTACATTACTTGTTTTTATCCTTTTTTTCTCGTTGATTGTTTTTTTGTTCCTATTAAGTACGTTAATGGCGGTTTTTTCACTTTTTTATTTGTATACATTTTCCCTTTATCTGTATTTTTAAAACATGAAAATCTTATATTATTTGGGTCTTTTGTATTTTCTATTGGAATCGGAACTTTTTGTCAACGTGTGTTGTTTTGTGGATAGTGTCGCTGATATTTTTGGGGAAAGCGTAGCAGTTTTTACACATAATGAGAAAGTGAGTTCAGTATTCATTACTGCCAGTTTTGACGTAAGATACTTCACCAATTAATGTTCTCCAAAGAATAGTTTCATTTTATTAATTGGAAAATAGTGTTTGTTATCAGCATTTATGCTTACGGGTATGTACAATGTTTGGAATATTAATATCCTTAACTCCTTGTTTTTAAATCCTTTTGTCTTCTTGGTGGTCAGATTTGGTCCTTGTGATATTTCACAGCCATTTTTTCTTTCTATTTTTTACTTCTGTATATTTTTCTTTATCTGTATTTTTTAAAAATTGTACATCTCATATTATTATTTTCTTTCGTATTTTGTATATTGCATCTCTCACTATTTTACCAAAATGTTTTTGTTTTTTTTTTGTGTGTGTGTGTGGGTTGTGTGGGTAATGTTTTTTTTGGGGGGGGAAACATAATAGTTTTTGCTCATAATGGGAAAAATGTGTGGAGCATTTATTACTGACAGTTTTTACGTAAGACACTTCACAAATTAATTTTGCCGAAAAAATAGTCTGTTTAATTTTAGTAATTGGAAAATAATGTCTGTTATCAGAATTTTTGCTTACGCTTATGTGCGATGATTGGAATATTAGTATACGATTTCCTTTTTTTTATCCCATTTTATTCTTGGTGGTCAGATTTGGTCTTTGTGAACTTAAACTACCATTTTTTTCTTTCTGCTTTTTATTTCTGTATATTCTTTCTTTATCTGTATTTTTTTTTAATTCTACACCTTGTATTATTTCTTTCTTTCGTATTTTGTATTGCATCTCCCGCTAATTTGCCAAAACGTTTTGTTTTTTGAGTAGTGTTGGTGTTTTTTGGGGGAAAGCATAATACTTTTTATATATAATGAGAAATATATGTAGTGTACATTTTTAACGTAGGATATTTCCCCAATATATGTTGTCGAAAGAATAGTTTGTTTAATTTTAGTAATTTGAAAATAGTGTATGTTATCAGTTATTATATTTATAATATTGTTAATATTGGTGAACCATTTACTTCTCCTTTTTCTCATTGGTCGTGCTTTTCTATAAGTATTTGGTAGCATGTGTATTTGTAAATTTAACAACCACATTTTCCCATTAGCTTTTTTCATTTCCATATATGTATTTTTTAATTATTTAGACGTATAGTATTCGAATCATTTCTTGTATTTTTTTTTTATTGGAACTCAGGCTTGTTAGTTTAATATTTTTTATTTTGTGGATATTATTGTTGGTATTTTTTAGAAAAAAAAATGTATTTTTAGATTTAATGGGAAAAGTGAGTCAATTATTTTATCAATGCCAGTTTTAAAGAGGGCTACTCGACCAATTTATGTTGTCCTCAGGATAGTTCACTTTTTTTTCTAATCGAAAGTTATGTTTGTTACCGCTTATCACTATTTGTGTTGACGAGTGTTTATGTTGTTATTAATATTAGTTTAACAATTTTTTTTTTATTTTTTAAATCTTTTTTATGTGTTTTTTACGCGGTAGGGTGTCTGAACAAGCCTACATCCGACTACATACTTTATTTTTACCATCAGTAACATTACTGATCCATGATTTCTTCGATAAGTACAAGGCTATTTACATCAGAACCATTCATCTAAACTCGTACTATAACGTTTCCACTCATTTTTCACAATTTTTACAAAATATTTCGTGTAAAGATGTCTTCCACAAGCCGTTCCAGCTGAGAGTTTTTTTAGCTGTATCATTGCCGAAGAATGTTTTCTGCAGACTAGCAATATGTGGTGTAAATCCTCCTTGATGCATGATGTAGTTCGAATTAAATGTCTGGCTAATTTTATAGAGTTATGCTGGACTTATGCCATATTGCATAGTCTAAATTAACCTTTTGTCAGCTTAACGATTTTTAAACCAATGCTTGATTTCCTATGAGATGGAAAAGGGGTTTTATATCCTATGGCTATTGGAGATTTAGAGATTACTGCCAGTCAATTTTATCGTATGTTTCTAAAAGTCCAAACAGAAAGGTTGAAGCTTTTTTTTATTTGTTCTGCTCCGAACATGTTGACATGCCAGTATATCCATTAATCCACACCAAAGATATTTTGTGGCCATCATTATAACCTAAACTGTCTGTTAAACAATAGTGCCATTTTATACCACCAATTCTGCCGGTGATTGATACGAAGTGGAATAGTTTTCTCTACTTTTGCTGTTGAATCAAGCCAGGAACAGCCGATTTGGCCAGCTACAAAAGAACCTTTGCTCAAATCTTGAAATATGTTTAATTAATTGCATTAAAACAAACCAGGTGCAGTCAAACTTGATAATTTTTGGCTGTATACTGTTTAAACAATTATTTCATTCATACTCGTGCCCTTTGAGTGATAAATTATGCATTTCCTTCTAGCCGCTGATTTAAATTTAAAAACGAGTCCCCTCTGATAAGGATCCTTTTCGAACAGCTTCGATTTTACGATTAGATTGTCACGGGTCGTAACTTCGACATTCAATCCCGTTAAAAGTGAAAGAAAAACATATCGCATCAGATGATCGACGCCAGTTAATATTGAAATACACATGTGAGTAGGAAGTGACGGATTTAATCTAAGTTGGTCTGGTTATCGGATCTTTTCAACGCTTCGCGGATCGGATCGTTCGTGGGTATCCTGAAATGAGAAAAGCTTAACACCAAGTCCTCCCCCCATCAACATTACAAACCGGGCGGTGTGTTTTGATCGTACAATTTGAAAGTAGTTTGAATATAAAAACGAGTAAAAAATATGTTTACACCTAATACAGCTACTTAAAGAACACATATTGAAATAAACTAAGGATGTCATATGCTATATAAACGTAATATACTGTGGAAAAGTATTATAAACTAAGTTCATTTACTCTCGTCTAGATTCTAGATTGTTGACAACAATAAATACAATGAACAAAAAAAATCAAATCTACTGTACGTCGACGAAATGTTCTGATAAACTTGAGACGGTTCTTGAAGATCATCTCGTATAGTAGTGACACCAATCAAAAAAGATCCTCAATGAAAGATCTATAAAAACTTACAGTAAACAGTTTTCAATTGATTACTTTTTAATGAAGGTGTTTGTTGAGATAAAAAACAGTGTCACAAGCGGGATTCGAACCCACGTGGTTAAATACGCCGCTGCTCTACCACTTGAACTATCGTGACCTCGATCCACTCGGACACTAACTTTCCATCTGAACCCCACCATTTCAATTTTCCCTCCTTTTAGCCATTGTTCAAATTTGACACTGACTTTTTCATCTCGACAAAAACCTTAATTAAAAATGTAGAAGAATTTATTTGGTCAAGCGGACCACGGAACCCAATAAATGTAATAAGCAAAATGAAGTATACTTCACTAAAGCTCTCCGTGGCTATTTGATTTGTCGCCGAGAATCAAATAGATTAGACGACATTTGAAAAATGGCAAAAAAGGAGGGAAAACTCATAAGGTGGGGTTGAGTTAGGAAGTTAGTGTCCGATTGGATCTGTCACGATAGCTAGAGTCGTACAGCAGAGGCGTATTTAACCGAAGGTCGTGGGTTCGAATCCCACTTCTGATACTGACTTTTTTGTCTCAACAAAAACCTTAATTAAAAATTAATTAATTGAAAAAAATTTATTTGATCGAGCGGACTACGAAACCTAATAAATGAATGTAAATCGTAAAGCACAAAAATAGTTTCACGGTGAGTTGTCACTACTTTATGTTCTCACTTAATTGACCGTCCTCTCACTAATGGTTAATTTGCACAAGAAGTATGAAAAATGTGAGCATGGAAGAAGAAAGTGAGTGTGACTGAAAGACAGAAGGGGAAGAAAGAAAGTGAGAAATAGAAAACAGTCAGAGTAATGCAAAGAGAGAAAGAAAGATAGGGAGAGATGACGAAAGAGAAGAAAGAAAATGAGATAGATACAAGAAAGATAAACAATTATAAGGTCATTTAAGAAATTATTAAAACTTACAAAACGGATACACACACAAAACACTGAATCGCACGGTATACCTCCCAATATAGAGAATAGATGAAAGCGTATGTCCGACCAGAAAAAGGAGATGGGGCATACCAGGGTGACCTGCTGTGATAGCTAGATAGGTAGGAAGAGGGACATTGATTAATTGATCTATTTATGTTGTATTTAGTATACTTTCACTATACTCTTACAACACTTACATCCAATTACTTACGATATTGGACATTCAACTAAAGGCAAGGCTAGAGAGAGAGAGAGAGAGAGAGAGTCAGACAGACAGAAATTGATAGATACATCTAGATAGAATAGGTAGGTATAGAGGGAGTGATCAATTGATTGATTTATATTTTATTTATAGTATACTTTGACCACTCTTACATCCAATTACTTAAGACATTGTACTTTCAACTGAAGACAAGGCGAGTGGGAGAATGAGAGAGAAAAAAGAGCGAGCGAGAGAGAGAAAGTTTGTTTAAAAAATCCTATTTTGACCAATTAATTGTAAGACAATTTTAATTAAATCAAAATTTCATTAAAACAATATTAATCATAATTGTTTGTCATATAACATGACATAATTTATATATTTTTAGTCAAAAGGTTTTGTATTGAAAATAATTTTATTTTGTTCAAATGAGTAGAAAGTAAGTTTACCATTACAAACGCAATACAACTGCTTAATTCTCTTTGAAAAGGTTAAAGAGAATTAACAGGAGGGACATTTCAGCAAAGTTACATAAAACGTATAAAGACGTTCCAGCGCTAAAGATGATTAGAATTCATGATTAGAAAGCAGCGGTTGATAAAATAAAAGATCCTCTAAGATTTTAATTCCATGTTGCAGGGATTTCTTTTTATCTGTGCTGTGGAATTAGTGGCCGCAAGCCACGGGTTGTATCAAGACGGTCATCAGCTCATTCAGGACCCTCATCACGTATGTTGCCACCAGTAAATCATTCTACTACCCGGCTTTCCTTGAGTTCCTAATCCCGCTTTAAGATAAGAGATTGGTACTAGCTTAGTACAAATAGCCACTTTATTAAGTAATCTAGTTTTAAGACGCTTTTTCAGAAGACAAAGATAAACTACATTTCAAACTTATTTGTTTAAGCATTGAACTTTTTTATTACATTACATTTAATTAAGGTTTTTAGAGAGATGAAAAAAAGTTGATGGCACGAGCGGGATTCGAACCCAGGATCTTCAGCTGGATACGCCGAGGTCAAGATAGGTCAAGTGGTACAGCAGCGGCGTATCTAGCCAAAGATCGTGGGTTCGAATCCCGCTCGTGCCATTAACTTTTTTTCATCTCAACTAAAAACCTTAATTGAATACAATGTATTAATTGGTCAAGCGAACCACGAAAATAGTGAATTAACTTTTTATTATATTTATTTTCATATAAATTACCCTGTTTTAAACATATTTAAGAAATTTGGCGGGTCATCAGGTTCATAAATTGTAACATTTATGAAGATTTGAGAAAGCTTCTTGTCTATATTTTGGTCGTTAACGATCATTTTGCAATTCCTGTCATCTTTGCTTTGGACTGTCAGATTGTATAATTTTTATTTGGAGTCTAGCAGTATGAACTAAAAAAATTACATACACACTGATGCGCACAGGTCAAAATGCATTTTCCCCTTGCGTCTATCCGTATGCTAATGATTTGTTCTACCAACACTGAAGACTGAAAAATTTCGAAAAACAATTGATGAGCTATAATAAAAAATAAAACTGTAATAAACGCCACACTTATTGAATTTAGCTGAAACCCGTATCACAGACTAAAACATCAAGGACTTAATTTATTTGTATGTATTGCAATGTATACTGCGTGGAAACAACAGTGCACACGGATGGTTAGGGCGAGATGGTCTCAGGGTTATCGTCGTTTGAGACTACGTGGAAGGTTCTTCAGATGTGCGGTACTGCAAAGGCTTTGAGCAACAGGGTTGGGGGGGGGGTTGAAAGATTGAAGTGAAACTTGAGGAAGTGGGATCGGATCAATGCTTAATGAAGGTGTTAAAGATCAATAAGATAGTGAGGTTAGAAGGTTAGAGACGTAGTACGGAATAAGGGAAATTCAGAAGTTAAAGAGCACTTTTGATTTCATTGCGTGGGTTTGCCATTGGATGGTTGGTGTCACCCCTCAACTCCACTGCATATGTATAAATAAGTGGAAATAATATTTTGTACAGTGTCGGTTTGATTTATGCAATATCTGACTTCAGTCCTAGAAGTCTACCTAATTACACAAATCTTTAATTCTTGTAGTTTTGTGAGGATTCCACCTCAGTATGAGTGTAATCCTAAGTACCTGGATACGTGTCAGTTATTCTTTGATACGAACTTGCAGATGTAGGTGGACTGTTTTTTTTATCGTGATTTGGGCGCATTTCAGTTTCATTTTCTTATTAGCTCAAGATGCACCGCGATATTGTAAGTGGCTTGGGCAGGATTGGAGTTTAAGTAGGTTGTAAGGATGGTGTTGGGACGTAACGGCAGGTCAGTTTTATAAATACAGGGTGTCCCAACTCCCACAAAACCCTTCGGGTTATCCTATATCTCATATTTGACGAAAAAGTCTCTATTGTCCCAACTCTGATTCTCAAAATTGTATTTCAGATATGCCACTTCTCTACTTACTTCAACTTTAATGAATTTTGCCCATAAAGCCCTCGTATCTCATAAAATATTAATCATAATGTGAAGTTGATTACATCTTTGGAAAGAGCAATACAAATCCTGTAAGATTATTTTTTACTCATTAACAAACTAAGTACAAAGTCAGTTAAACTTTTACGAGTAACTAAAGTTCATGCTTAAAGTTTAAGTTAGATTTTCTTGGCTCAACAAATACTGATTGATGTACTGCTTACAGAATTGTTTTCTCTATAAATGAGCAATAAACACACATACTTTCATCTTCACATTTCTCAAAGGTCAGTTATCACATATGTAAAATTGACGTTCAATTGATAGAGATTTGATTTTGCGGTTACAAACGTATAAAAAAAGATTATTTATTTGAAATTAGTTATTAAAAAATAATGAAACTAATATAAATTAAAGAAAAACGACTCTTTGGAAATAAAAAACTAACGAATAATAAGACAAAAAACGTCTAGAAATTGATTGCTAAAAAGGTACATTCTTGAAGAATTGAGGTGGTTTTCTGACAGATTTTACAGCTCTCATGAGTTCAACATGCTTTTTCTATGCTCACGACGACCCGGTCCTGAGATCGTCCTTTGTTATGATAAGGGACAAAACAGACTTCATTTTTATGAATTCCCAATAAGTACATCGGGGTTGAAAAAAATTTAGTTTGTTAGAAACAAAACGTTAATTTTGGTGTAAGCGCTGACAATAATCACATAACCCAGAAAATTTACCTACCATGAAACTTGGTGTACAAACTTGTACAATTGATAACTCGTAAAAACTAAAAAAGCTCTCATTCTTCAAGAAGGGGGACTTCTTAGCATTCAACTTAATTTTTACGTATTGTTTGTTTTTTCTTATGTTAAACTTTGTACCGAAATTCCTTTTTCTAGTTACTTTGTATTTTTTCCTTATTTTATATCAGTTTCAATATTTTAGTGTCTCCTTTTGTAAAGCCAAAAAAATCTTTTTTTTTAGTTTAAACAAGTTTTATGAAAACCCCATTCCTGCAGTATTTACAAAACAAACAAAAATCTTATTTACACTTTCTAATGTTGATGTTTTAACTGATTTTGTGTTTTGTATGTTTAAGTTTGCAATAAACATTTTTAAAAAAACTTACAGAACTTTTAATGATTCTTTTTCCACTGATGTAATCAGATTTATAGCAGGATTAATGTTTTATAAGATAGGGGGGCTTTAAAAGAAAAAGTTGTGAAGTAACATGAGAATTGAAGCATCTCGAATACAATTGAGAATCAGACAATGGAAAATAGGGACGTTTTAGTTCGTTTGAAATGTAGAATATAGGACCTAAAAAAAATATTGACGACTTTTCATGGTTTTATATCTTTCATTCTTGAGAGTTGGATTTAGGTTTTAGTCTTTTATTTTATCTCCAAAAGAGGATTCCAAAATAGGATCTTAAAAAGAAAAATCTTCAAGAATATAACTCTTCACTATGAAGCGATTGGTCCGAATTGACAAGGGGATAAACCGGATTTTGTACTGGATAAGGAGTTTGGGACAATTTCTTTTCCGGTGGGTTACATCGAAAGCAGTCAGAATTTGAAAGTGTAAGTCGCACAGGTCGTATTATTCGTCATAGCCCTCTCACGGAACCTTGAAATGAGAAATTACACCTTCCCCGCTGGGAAAAAGTCTCCCAGGAGATCCCTTAATTGTTGAATAATTGAAACATAAAAAATGCACACACTCATCGGCCGGCTATCAAAGGACGGCGCTCGTTCGCACAACGGGCGTAATTAAACGAAAATATAAAAGAGAGAAATAACTTTCGAATTTTTCTCCTTTTTTCCCCCCTTTCTTCCCGATTTCTGTCAATACGCCGTTCTAAAGGATTGGCCAATTCGACTTATTCGCCCATTCGATTGTCCGGCTCCATAAACAATTTAATCTAATTTCGTCATTTGTCGTGTCGTAACGTATCGTGTTGTAGCAACCACTTTTCATAATTTTGAAAAAATGGCCTGCATTGCGTGCAACCGACCTTCACATACCAACGTTATCGGTACTCTTGTATTCCTGGCTAGAAACCGCTTGAAAGTAGTTGTTATTATGTAGCATTAAGACTGTCCATTAAGACACTGGTTGAGTACAGGCTCTTTCTACAATGTGTCGCCTTCTAACTTTCCAGGCTGTCCGGTTTTGATATCAACGAAAATCACTTCGGGATCTTTTTTCCTCAGTGAAAAGCGGAAGTCTCACTTTTCGTTAGAGGATACTCTTTTGACTAAGGCTATTTTTTAAGAAGACTCAGTTCTCTCATAGTCGTAGTGGATGACAAAGGATGATCTGAATCGATTCAGATTTTATTTCCGAGTTAGTAAGGATATACACGCTTTCCCGAGACGATTTCTATTTAGAAAAAAATTGTGCATATTAAATTCACTAGTTTTTGCGATCCGCTTGCCCAATTAATATTTTCAATTAATTAAGATTTTTAGTTGAGATAAAAAGTCAGTGTCACGAGCGGGATTCGAACCCACGATCTTCGGCTAGATACTGCGCTGCTCTACCCTTCAGCTATCGATCCACTCGGAAACTTAACTTCCCATCTCAACCACTAACTAATCTCTTCGTAATTATTCACTATGTTCGTGGTCCGCTCGACCAAATAATTGATTTAAAAGTGAAGTACACTTCACTAAAGCTCTCCGTCGCCATTTCAATTGTCGTCGAGAATCCAAACCGATTACACGACATTTGAAATATGGCAAAAGGAGGGAAAACTCGCAAGGTGAAGTTGATATGAGGAGTTGATGTCCGATTGGATCGAGGTCACGATAGCTCAGGTGGTAGAGCAGCGGCGTATCTAGCCAAAGGTCGTAGGTTCGAATCCTCTCGTGCCTTTAACTTTTTTCATCTCAACTAAAAACCCTATTCACAATATTGAAACTCAACTTGTGTATTTTGAAATTTGACTTCCCTAAAACACTGCTATAATGTTGTAGGGTTTCTTCCATCAAATTTCGTGAAAAATGTGTTCAAAATTGGCAAAAAGGAGGGAATATTCAAAAGGTGGGGTTGAGATGGGTTAGTGTCCGGGTGGACAGAAGTCGCGATAGTTCAGGTGGTTGGGTAGCGGCGTATCAATCCGAAGGTCGTGAGTTCGAATCCCGCTCGTGACATTGACTTTTTATCTCAACTAAAAACCTTAATAAATTGAAAGGTTCATATAAAATTCACATATTTTTGTGTTGTTTTGGAAAAAAATAGACATAAATCATGATCTTCAGTAACGTTTATGCAGTCTTAAAGCTAATAAAAAGTGCCCAATCAAAAATCAAAACGGTCTCTATTAGGGGAATAAATTCAGTCCTCCGTCATTTCTAATTTATTGTATTTATCGCGATTTAATATACAGTACCGATGGCTTTTGAAATGAACTTGAATTATGTTGTCGTGGTGTACAATTAAATAGAGCTTTATTGATATTATTGGACGATAAGAGGTAAATATCGTATATATGGCTATTTTAGATTTGTGATCTCATAATAACAGCACTTCGTTCTGATCGTCTATAATTTATTCTGGCCTGGAAAGACCCGCCTTAAACAACGGTTCCGACAACGGCAAGTGTTACCCGGCTTCATAAGAGGTGTTCAAACGTGAAACTCTCAAAAGCGACATTAAATAGAAAGCTGTTTTCACGTCGACTCAATTTACCCGGAGACTTCTAATTGAAAATCCCGTTAATTTCATTGATAATTTAATATTATTGTCGATCGAGGGGATCCGCTGGTGACAGGTCGACGGGTTTAATACGAAGACCGGTTCAGCCGAAAGCGGAATCAGGTCCGTTCAAAGAAAGTCAATTTAAATGAGTTTGGTTCCCCTTTATTATTTACATTTGATGTACATCACTACGAAACGATTCTAAATGAAAATACTTTCGTGTTTGTCGCAGCCCGGAATAATTCTTTCAATGTCGCCTTTCGACAAATTCAGATTTTTACAATCGCTTAAATAGGCGATTGAACATAAGAGTATTGGATTTAAAAGTACAGTAGCTCAAGAACTAGGCGCCGTAGTTTTGAAGCTCGCGTATTCGAAGTGTTGAAATAGATGGCCGAATGAAGAAGTAAAACTTTGCTTCATCGCTGTGTTTTATCGGAATCGGTTTGAAAATTACAAACTGTCAGGGGCACAGCCCTCTCCTGAGGAACTGCATGTTGAAGATGTTGGCCCGACTCGATAATGGGGCACACCACGACCACTGGGAAATCTTGACTGTTACAACTTCGATGATGGATATCGGCCTACGAGCCGGTGAATTAATGCTGGACATAAGTGACCCAATGTCGGTTCAGCATGTTATTTATATAAAGGAAAATAAACCGTGTCGAACCTTTGCAGTTTTACGTTTTACTCCTTTTTTCCCTTTAGTTACAGTTTATTAACCAATCGTGAAAATACAAACAATAAGTGAGCGCAATTAAAAATTATTTAAAAGGTTTAAAAAAGAACTCCACATAACGCAAAGTATCACCTTTTTTGGTGAATATACGGTTTTCGCATCAAGGGTCAATTGCCATTGACCTCCTTAATCCGAGAACTTAGAAACAAACAGTTATACGATGTTTAGAAACCAGTAAAATCCAACAAGATGAGCCAACAAAGCCATTAGATCAAAATTATTAGCAATTTTGTCTAATGTAACGGTAATATTAATGAATTAATAATAAATTATTTGTCCTTTTCACACTTTGTTATTTCAAAATTTTACATTGAGTACAGATTTCATTGTCATTTTTTCAAAATCTCCTTCTTTTCCGCATTCTTACCTAGACCAGCGGACCTGCCAATCATTTTACTTTAAAAGGCCAAAATTAGGGGGCGTCGATGGCCGCGAGGTTTCGTCTTTGACACGGCGCTCATCACTGTAAGGTCAAATGGGCTTTTTTTCAAAAACACCGGCACCCTGAGGGTTTATATGACCTCTGCTGTTGCGAACCCTCGTAAAAAAAAATAAAAAAAAAGGCCAAAATTGTCATTTTAAACTAAAACTTTTCTGAAGGCATCTAATCTGAAAATATAACTGTAGATAAACAGGATCAATCCAATGGTGGAGGGCCGAAGGGGAAACATCGAGTCTCGGCGCAATATTTACTCAGTCCTCTCTCTCCATCAATAAAATCTGCATGACTAATGCCATGAGGCAAAGCCGAAAAAAACTAAAACTTCCTTCCCCTTTCCTAGTTGTTTTGAGAAATTGGAAGGGAAACCAAAAAGAAAATTTAGTAAAGTTGATCCTCTCGGTTGTTTTCACACTTTCATTTCTTTGCACTTCTCATGCTGAAAATGTTTCTCTATCCGGAAGTGAAGTTATGAAGCTAAATTATTTTTCTAGATTTCTAATGTTTCCTCAAGAGGTCATGTTTGACTTGACTAGAATATCAATGTACAAATGGGCTAAATCTACACCACTTATTTGCTAAAATACCAGTAGCACGAGGTCTCCTGTAAGTTGGAGGGGTCACTCCAAAGAAAAGCTGGACAATTTTTTTCAAGGAATAAAGAAGGAAGGACTAAGAAGTTCAAATGAAGAAGAATCTACTAGATTTAGCTAGTACTGCTCACAGAGAACAGTGAGATTAAGAATGGCAAAAGAACAAACGGAAATTCTTTCGGATAACAGATAAATCAAGATGTATCACCCTCAAGCACACAGAACTTGAAGAACATTTAGCCGTAACTTAAAATTGATTAATAAGGATTACTCTTTTCGGAAGAGGAACGGTTATCTGTTGCATCACTCAACAGTAACTCGATCTAGTTAGGTAGATCGGGAAGGTCATTGTCAGGGCGACATCTGGGGAAAGTTGTTCAGGCTAGGAACCATCTACCTAGAAAGTAGGCGTTTTTTCAACAATTTTTCAACACCTGTAGAAGCAAGAATCATAGGGACTCTCCGCTCGGATTTTGACCCTCCATTCTTCGAGGAAACGCGAAGGAAAGATTTCGCTAGGTTCAAGGATCAGATCCTTTACCGCTTAGCGAATCTGGAATAAATGTCAAAATCGGGATCGGGGGCTTAGAAACGTCCAAGGGCTATAAAATACAAAAATGGAGTTGTTTTGCGACTCAAGTGGGACGAGATCTAGTTTCACTCGAGGCAGATTGACGGGCAGAAACCCCATTTGCTAAAAAGTTATAATTGAGCGGAAATTTCAGCCCATAGGACAAGAAAGTTGTCCGCTTTTACTCGAATATCCCAATCGTCTTTAATCGTTCATGAAAAACACATTTCGTGGGACGTGAGGATTTAGCACATTTATTTTTTATTAATGAACACTATTTATTTAATACTACTTACTACGTAACTTATTCTTTTGTAGTTTTATTATATAAAATATTACTGCTACTAAAACAGTTCATCGCCACCTCGGAAAATCTTCAGGCGGGATATTTTTCTTTCTCCTTTAACTTTCATTTGAACACAAAATATTTAATGGATTCATCAATTGCATGTTAAATACAACAAAAGATGAAGATAAAAGCAAGATTGCAAAGATGAGTTGTTCATCCCTTCTTCACAAAGCAATTAGGATTAATGCCAAGAGGAAACAAAGCAAACAATGCCTTTATCAATCATTCGAAATTTGTAAACAAATGATTTCGGCCCATAAAATGAAATTGAAACGAGACCAAACATTCTATAATTCTTCAATCCGATAATTATATCAGACAACATTCCCATTTATTTGTATTTACATGCCAACGCTAAGTACATCTTTAAGATTGGGATAACATTTTTTTTAATCAAGGAAACAATCTGTTATTCACTAAATGTACGAACGAAATACTTGTTTGATAAGAGCAAACATTAATACTGTTCATTTTATTGAAGTAGTGAGGAGCGGTTAGGAATGAGGTATTTTGGAAAAACACCTTTCTTATTTTTTGCCGATGTTTTACCATTATTCCGGTCATCTTCACGGCCTGGGTTAGTTATAAATATATAAATAAAAATAAAAATATTATATAATATACTATTATATTTATAAATTGTTGTAAAACTTGAATTTCTATTCTGCTGATTTTATATGAATGTGAGCACTCCCCGCTGGATTGGATTCATGATTCGGGGTTAATTGAACGGGCACAGTTTCTAACATTGGATGGGAAGTGAATTATTATGGGCGATAACGAAGGAAAGTGAAATATAAAAGTATTGAGTATATTTTGTCGAAATCAAGTGTGTTTTTCAGAATGGTGTGTAGACAGTGATGGGAGAGTTTTTGGCATTATGCTTAGATGGGTCGTTGTTTTTTCCGTTTTTCAGATACTGAGCTAAAATTCCAATGTATGTAGCTGTATAGTTCTTAAAATTATTATATATTTAGATTTAATTGACTGACACCTTTTATTAAGCAAGAAATATCATTATTTTCATCTGGCTTGAAGTCAGCTGACATAATTCATTTACTTACGCAGAAACGGACACGTTTATACACTCATGTTCGGCTGTTCGCGGAATAACGGAAGATGAACACGGATAACAATGGGCAACGCTCTTGCCGTTGCAAGCCTGCCGCTCAGCAGAATTCCACATGCGCTATCCCTTGCCCTCCTCGTGTGATCTGCCTGCCACCTTTGATGTGCTGTTATCAGCCTTACCAATGCTACCCTCAGTGTCAGCCGATGAAAAATTCAAACCCTCGATATTGCGTACCAAACGGTTGCTTGAGCCCGTGCTTTCCACAGCTGGGATGCGGCGGGAATTTGTGCGATTCGAAGCGCTGCGAAGGCCGCGGGTCTGAGTGCGAAGGTATTGCATGCAAGGATAGGGACGAACAGTACGGACAAGAGAACGACGACGCCGACGACCAGCTATTGGCCACAGACAGCGATGAGAATTGGCAAAGCGGAGGTAGAGGCGGAGCCTTCGGCGGAGGAGGAGGCGGAGCCTTTAGCGGAGGAGGAGGGGGAGGCGGCGGCGGCGGAAGAGGCGGCGGCGGCGGTGGCTACAGCGGAGGAGGCGGTGGCCCCGGCGGAGGAGGCCGAGGCTACGGCGGAGGAGGCGGTGGCCCCGGCGGAGGAGGCCGAGGCTACGGCGGAGGAGGCGGTGGCTACGGCGGAAAAGGAGGGGGCAAACGCAAGGATAAAAGCGGGGCTAAATCGCCCAAATCAGCCCATTCGCAAACTAACAGTCAGCCAATTTCCAGAGAGACTTCGGACAATTTCTCCGTCGGAGCCGCCCTCGTCGACCAGAATTCCCGTGCGGATCAAGTGCTGTGCGAACGGCCCAGCTACACGCCGTTTCCCAGGCCGCAGAACGTCATCCTGGGCTACGACCCGTGCATCTGCGCGGGTACTCAAACAGATTGGAACAAGCACAATCGTCAGTACGGCGGCATGATATAGCCTCCACGCGACCCGACAGGCCTTCTAATTGCAGATTTACGCACGACGGCAAAGATTACTCGTTTTGTTCACAACTGTGTGACAGCCGAATAAAAAATTTCACACAAAATGTCTATCTTGTTTGAATTATAACGAAATAAGAAAAAAATTGTTTAAACAAAAACTGCTGATTTTACAATCGCAAATTATTTTATAAAATTGTTTGCGTTGCTGTTTTGTTATAATTACACACCGTCGTCGATATTGCAAGAGGTTTTTCACATTATGTTTCCGATTGTTGCCTAAAATGAATGAATGAATGAATGAATAATATTTATTTACATAAAATACAAAGAAACTCAAAATTAAGCGGGATTGAAAAAAGACTGGGGGATTGAGCCCAAAACTCTAGGCGATTACATATAAGAACGTATATCTACCGATAGCGACATACGGAGGTGCAGCTTGAGTACTTAAGTTAAAAAGTCGGAGAAAAGTATCCTAGAACAAAGTCAGAGGATAGCCTTGCTAAGAAGCGCCAAAAACTACAGAACAACATCGACGCAAAGTAATCCCCCCCCCCCCCGATTGACATAGCCCTCCAAAGCAAAGTAGCCATCAGATAAATTAAAGCCAAACCTGCAAGGCGTAGAAGAGCATGAGCTAGAAAGGCTGAGAAACATCAAAAAACAAACAGTGCTCTGATTTCATACAAAATTGATGGTCACCGCGTGGCAAAACAGAACTAAAGGATAACTGATCTACGAATACTTTCCAAACGTCGAAGAGAGGGCATGGCTGTCTTCGGATTTCTGGGTCATGCAAACCTTGTCCGGTCATACATCCTTCAATTCAGAAGGTCCAACAGCCTTTCAATCACCGAATACAGTACTGATGATGTGCGCAATAAAATTCTCTCTTGTAGACTTTTTGAAAGAGAAAGAGAAGACCTAAAAGCCCTCTTCCGCAAAAGTTAGCTCCCAACTTTAAGTGAACTTGTTTAGGACCAAAACCGCTACCACGCTTTCAAAACATTAAACACGAACATTCTTAATCGTCAAACATATTTATTCATTCATGTATTTGCATATTTATTTAATTAACGGTAAATACAGTTTAATGGGCTCATTAGTTTAGTCCGGGGAGTTTAGATATTAGGTGAACTGTGGAAAATTACCATGCGTCAGGAAGTGAATTGTACAGAGAGTTGCATTTGAAAGGGATGATAGGAAATCTTTTTTGGAAATTGTCGAAGGACCGAAGGGAAATCATATAGAAAAAAATCTTCTTAATACATTTGCTCAATGTGGGATGAAAATAAGAGCGGAGTTATCTGCGGTTTAACGTACAAAATAAAGGTAAACAACTGGCAGTGCTATGGAAAAAAGTGTTTACTGCATTTTCTTCTTAAATTTACAACATTTTTATATATTAGTACAACATCGAAATCAAAATAATAAGAATGAGTGATAAAACATGAGATTTCTCACAAAAACCTATTACTGAAAGGGTAAATTACTGCAAATCTCGAGGATAGGCGGACTATCGCTTACGGCCTAACTAGAGAGTATATATATATATATGTATACGGCGGGCGACCAGGACCCGAGGGGTTAAAAGCCTGGGTAGGCCCGTACCCCATCCCTAAAAGGTCCGGGACCTGGTCGGCTCACGCGTCCTGCATAACCCTATTGGACTTATTTACAAACCCCAGGATTGTGGACCATTTTATCATAGGGAGTGTTTTAGTTATGTCCTCTCCTTCGAAAGTGTCGCATCTTTCCCTGGCATACCTATCGCATTCAGGTAGGTAGTGTCGAGCCGTTTCTTCTTTTGTCGCGCAGAAGCGGCAGAAGGGGTCTGGTAGGGTGCCCATTATGAAGAGGTGTCTTCTCAGGGGGCAATGGCCCGTGAGGATACCTATCAGCCTCCTAATTCTCCTCCTAGAGTTGGAGAGTAACCATTTCGCTTCCTTCAGAAACTCCTTCGATTGGCTGCATCCGCGGGACGTATTCCATTCTTTGAGGAATTTTTTCATCCCCCATAACTAGAGAGTAAGACAGTGTTTTAAAAATCAGTTGTTTTTATTATATTTCATTTGTGTGTTGGTTTGTTTGTAAAATTGATCAAAACGTTTAAAATGAATAGCCACATTTGCGTTGTCGCAGTCGACTGTTGTAAATCAATCAAGAATAAAGTTCAGAATCCGAAATGTCATACATGTAAGGAGCCTTGAGCCTGTACCTTTTGTACGGTTTAATGGCACGCTCCGGTTCAGTTTTTACTTCTTCTTTGGGTACTTCTTTGGGTTCTTCTTTCGATACTTCATTCGGTTCTTCTTTGGGCTGATCTTGCGGATTTGGCGGATCCGTCGCACCTTCAGCCGGCTTATCCAGGGAAACAATGGCGCTATAGACGTGGATGCCTTGACCGTCTTGAGGAGTAGTGGGTTTCTCGACCTTTGTTAATTTGATTTGTTGTTCAGAGGTTCCTTCATTGTTTAATAAACGCTTTGGGCCGTTTGTTTTGTCAACGCATTTTGCAGAAATCGGCCTGATCGGCCTGCAGTCCGACGGTTGAATATCGACACATATGTCCGTTATGTGACCAGGTTGATTTATGTTCTCGCAATTCGCTTTTTGTTCACCGTCTACCGGAGGCTTGCATCCGGGAACGGTATTGGCGTCCTGTGCAGGCTGGCATCCGGGCACACATCCCTCGCCCCAATGGAAGCAGGGCTGATGAGACCAGTTCGGAACGCAGTACTGAGGGGTCGATTGCAGTCTGACTGGTTGGCATTGATGAGCCTGTTGGAAAAGACATGTCTCCTGAGGCTTGTTGGAATACTGGTTGTAAGGATAACAGTAATAGTAACAAGGGAAGCAGATATTGTAAGAAGAAGGCGCCTGTTTGGATTGCGGGTAAAACGAGAAGCAACGCAAGTTGCAGCAACGGCATGTGACTGGAACTTTCTCTGTTTCATTCGGGGAATCTTCAATCAATATGTAAGTCATATTGGGGTTGTCTTGGTTCTGTTTTATTTTGTTTTTATCGTAAGTGACACGGAATTCCATAACAGGCACATTAGTAATTAAAGGTTGGACTTCTTTGTTCTCTTCGTAACGCGGCTGTTTTGTTTTCATGAATTCGGGTACAGTACTATATTTCCCACAACGCAACATAGCTTCCCTTTGGCGCATTCTGCATATATACTCGTTCAAGCTACTAACCATATCTTCCTGTTCCCTAGGGCTACAGCAGACGTGCCTTCCATAGGGTGACTCTTCCATGATGCCACAGAAGGACAACTGTAAAACGTATAACAGAAAATGTGGTGTTTCGTTTGGTGTTTAATGGTGATCTCGATTTGTAGGATTAACGATCATTTTGTACCATTGCGTTACACCGAGGACGTGTCAAGTGTTTGTTACAAATGTAGGAGAACTCGTCAAATGCGTTACAGTGTAATATGTGATTTTATTTTGTGTCAGTGTCGACTGAAACTGAACGCAGCTGATTGATAATAAAAGAGAATTTTTAACGTTCGAAACCCTCCAATTGGTTCGTAATCCGTTTGGAATGACATGTTAAAAATACGAAAAGTCGCCAATCTCTAATATCGTCTCAAAAGTATAATGCACATTCGTCAAAATATATATAAAATACATGAATATTAAAAGTTAAAACGATTTCAATGTCATATGCTACTGTTTAGAAAACGATAATTAACCTAAATATATTATTTTTTTGCATAAGAAATATGAAATATTCAGTTCATAAATTCACATTCTGTCCAATCCTTAATACATCAGGATGATTGTTTTTCTGTAAATTGATCATTCCCACCCTTCTTCGAGCTGCAATAAACATCGCACCCTTACTTTATTGATTCATCTATAAACCAAAGAATCATAAAATTTATTTCTTTAAACTAACGTCCAACGTAAAGGCAGTTACACTAAATTGAAAGTTAGACAGAAAGAAATTATAGTTACATTTTCATTAATTTTAAAGCTGTACTTATGTAAGCATAAAGCCTGGCAAATCGAAATTTGAATTTTATAACTGTACAATGAACTACATCAAGTAAATATAAAGTTAATTGAGAAATGACCGGAGAGGTCATTCAGTAGTAACACTTCGATATATGTATACCTAACCACATATTTGTCGCCAGATAGCACTTCGGTCAGTTGAGGTCAGGAAGATTGGGATGACCGTTGAGTGAAAATTGTTGTATCTCGATTTTATGGCGTGGTAAACACGGAAAGTAATTCTTGAAGGTACGATTGGGCTACAGAAAGGACCATTTGCAGCACATCGGAGGGATTTGAATTGGAACAATTCGATAGGAGTGGCATGTTTTGGCTGAGGCCCATATTTCCAAGCATCAGGCCATGTAGTTTGAATTAACAGTCGTAGATTAATGTGAAGGATAGTTTGGGATGTCTGTCTAAGAATAAAGAATAAGAATCGAGAGAGAAGTTTGCGTGGGGCATGGCTAATGCCGTAAGGCAAAGCAAAAAAAAAAAAGTTTGCATGGGGGACAATTGATACAGGATTGCAGTATGAACAGGGAACTATTAGGATTATTAACGATGTCATGAGAGTACATTAAAAATAGGTTTGGTTTCACGAGCACTACCTTTTTTAGAGCAAGATATTTTAGTTTAAGAGCAATTATTTCTTCTGGTATAAGCACTGGACTATGAATTCTTAAGACTCACGGAAGCCCACTCTCATTTCGTATGCTACTTTATAATTAATAGTAAAATCAAAACTTAATGAGCCAATTCTGTTTCAGACGCACCCGAGTTATATGTTCAAATATGGCGTGAAGGATTTGCACACCGGTGACATCAAAAACCAGTGGGAAGAAAGAGATGGAGACGTCGTTAAGGGCGAATACAGCTTAGTGGAACCAGACGGCTCGATCCGAACTGTGACCTACACCGCCGACGACCACAACGGGTTCAACGCAGAAGTGAAGAAGACCGGCCCCGCTATGCATCCTCGGCATACTGAGCTCAGTGACAAGAGGACAGTCGTAGTCCACCACAGACCAGCGGTCCCACGGCACACGGCACCAATCCATTCGAACTTCAAGAGAGTCAAAGAGAACCAGGAAGTGGTGCAGCAGTCGCTCGACCAGGCGCAAGCCTTCTACCACGCTCAAGCTCTTCATAAATACGCGGATTGGTTTCACAAAGCGAAGATCCCGGCTCAGGCCCCCGTCGTACACAACTTCGATTTCTCTTCGCACGTCAACGGCGGCGAACAGTGGAAACCCATCGTCAAGCCCATCATGCAGATCCATGAAGAAGGAATGGTACGCAAACCGGAGAAAATGGCGATAGTACCTTTGGCTCCAACATTCCGATACGTACCTGGGATGGCACTCCTGATGAAGCACAGGATGAAGATGCAGGACGATTCCAAAAAAGGGCCCGTCCTCTTTCCCGAAACTCCGGACGAAGCAACACCCGCGACCGAAGCCGACGGCACCCCCGTCGAACCCACCTCCAAATCTATGGCCCAGAAACAAGTCACGAAACAGCAACCCGTCTTCAACAACGCCGAATACTTCACCAAGTTTTTCAAATCCCCGGCTTTGCTCAGGAATTCAATCTCATACCTGCCCGGATTCGGTTTTCTGTGACAATCGCGTTGAAAAACAATACCGTCTTCCTCACTTATTCCTGTAAATAACGTATTTATAAGAGATAGATGGTCGAAGAATTACCAAAGATTGCAGGTGAATGACAGCTATTCCTTAAACGTAATAAATTCCTCTATTTATCACGGTTGTGTACAGTTTATTTTTATCATTATTTTAAAATTTAAATACTTAGTGCTGCATTCTAAACGTCTTTGATGTTAAATTCAAGTGATTTCAAATAATAGGTTAAGCTAGTCGATGTTTTCTTTAAATATATCTTGTAATTATGAATTTTTAAATAAAATTTGTTAATCTATTTGCTATTATTATTCCCGTCCTAATTCTAAAATTCCTTTTAGTCCAGAAAACTTTCCGAAAAAGTAGGAAAACTACATAAATCAATTTGTAAATGTTTTTCACCTATTTGATTGATGCATTCAATCTATCAAAAAAGGGATTAAAAATGTATTTGTTTTGATTTTTTGACCGTTTTTCATTTCGGAGGCGTTATCAAAAATTTGGTCGCAGGCTGACGCCGTATTTGTTTCTTACAAGCAGCAATTGACTTAAAAGTATGATTTTAAATTGAGAGGAATTAACCAGCTTAAAAACGCTTGTTTAAAATATGATAATTCAATAAATAGATTCACAGATTTAGTGTGCAGTGATTGAACAGAAAATGTAAAATATATTTTTTGGGATTTGAAAGTATGAAAATTGTCGAGTTATGTCGATGCAGTGGCCTTGGAGAACGCTTGGACAGTGTGAGGTAAGTAAAGGCATGTAACACCCACAATTATGTCCGAAAAATTGGAATAGTATTTTTTCATGCAGCAAAGGGAAGCTTCGTAGAGGCACGCCAAGACGACACCGTGGAAGTTGCGCTCGGACAGAGTGAAGGTGGACATTATGATGACACTGAGCGCCAGGGAGATATCGATCATCTGTACTTCCAAAGGCCAGTCGGCGAGCATGTCGAGGACCACTTGGAGCACCGGGTATAGCAGATGGATCAGGACCAAATTCGGCTGGAGGCCTCCTTCCAAGCACACGTCCGCGCACAGGAACGGTATCGCCAACGTAGTCGATAGCAGCGCTATTTCGTGGTACAGCTGCTGAATGTACGCTGGACACTTGCTAACTGAAAATGACACCATTAACCAAAGAAATGTAATCTGCGATTGATCACTTACACTGTACTAGAGTTCCGAAAAGTCCTTTTAAGAGAAACAGCGAGCAACCAGCTTTGCCAAACCCTTTTTGCACCTTACACACGCCGAAGAACGCCGACAGAAATAGAATCACGTTCGAGGACAAGCGGAACAGAGCATTTCCTTCAAGCCAAGAGGCGGCGCCGTTCTCTCCGATTTCTGAGTCAAAACTTTGGAAAGATTCTTCGGGTCGTAGATCATCAAAATCGCTGGACCAAACGACATCTTCCATTGTTTAGGATGTATCAAAAATAAAACTGTCTAATTTTGAATAATTATGCCATTTACCCATTTATCTAAAACCGTGTGTCTGACATATGTTATAACCAGCGTAATTATAAAAATAAACAACGTGCTTGACACACTTGAATTTTATTTTGGGGGCGGAAACTGGGACTGATCATATTTGCAATGCAAAATACGTCATGTTGCATGCTGTAAATACAGATACTTTCGATTTTAACGAGCTTTGATCAAATTTCCAGCCCTGTTTCAGGAGCATCACTTTGAATCCATTGAATCCATGACGATTGTTGACACTTTTATAAAAATGCAAATAAAATACAATCTTGTTTTTTAAAAAATTGACTGGAATCAAAAATGGCGCAAGAAAAAGTAAATCCCCCCTCCCCCTAGTTTCAATCAACTATCGTAGAATATTAGAAATGACAACGATAATCGTAGATGCTTCCTGAAGTTAAAACCATCAAATATTAATGCGTCACATTCGATAAAAGAGTGAAATATTCAAAACAAAGTGATTTGATTAAACCAATATTGGAGCGAACCCTTCTTCTGAAGTCCGTTGTTGACAAAAGATCTTCACTTTACTCTTCAACAAAAGGCTGTTATAACTATCACTTCTCCGACCTATTTTTCAGTGATCTTTTCTGAGGTCTGCAAATGACACAATTAAAACGACTTTGATGACAAAATCGAGTTTTGGTGATTTTCACGAATATTGCATGTTAGGTGTTAACTGTGACACATCTGATCTTTGGATGATGATTTGGTTTTTGTTGGAGTTTAACTTCTAACTATTCGGCACAGGGCCTGCTCGCTTGGCCAGCGCCTTGTTTCATTGCCCACTCATCCCCTCGCGAAAAAGCTAGCCGTCGCAGCTGCCGTAGGTAAATAGGTAAAAAAAAGAAACTCCAAGAAAATAAACTCAAAAACTTCAGCGACTCTCAATTTGCTTGCTCAATTGGTAAGCATGCTAGAAAAAAAAACTTTTACACTACTCCTACCCTTCGTCGAATATTTTCCTTTTAATTTGCATTCTGTTTTAATGCACATCTTTGTCGTACAGCTCGACAGGGCTACATATAATTGTCTATGTATAAATATTATGTTTTTTTAAATTTATAATCAAACCTATTTTCTCGAAACTATGGACATAGTTTTTGTGGCATATGCGGTCATAGGATAAGCTATACAGACTGGGAAATGCAGCCATTTCAAATCTAAAGGCATTTCGGTATCTCCTTCTGTAATGAAAAAATCCGTCCAGTTTCGCAGATAGTGGTCGCATTCCTATTCGGTCGTAGAGTCTTGTGACGGCGACCAATTCGATGGTTACCATTAACTTTCATTAACTTGAAATAATCACGCTAACATTATTTAATGACCTTATCACAAAGACCTGAGCCTACGATGAAATTGCGATGTTTTCAACTCGACCAACGTCTCACATGGAATCCTCTACTAGACGTAACGACACGTACTCTCTCGACTGTTAGACAGACGATTCAAACGGCTTGGTCTAGCAAAGCGCAAAATTCCAGGATGACATACAAGAGCCAAGTCAGTAGATGAGGAGTGAGCAGAAAACATGCTTCATCGCATCTAAACCTTCCCTTCTTCATCTACCAGCGTGTGTGCGGGGGGAAGGGGTTCCACCTCTGTCAATACGATCACATCATCCCTTATCGACATTGACACGGGAGTCAGGAAGTCGTCTCATCGATAACCTCGGCGTTCTGCATCATACCAGTTTGGATGCTATCATCCACGCTTCACCCAATATCATACACTTGACGACCATTTATAAAATCAGGTACGTAACATTTACGGAAAAGTCTACATCCCCCCCCCCCAACATTCCGGGAACCAATCATCCAAAGCGTTTAGAGAGCTAAACTTCTAAATATTCCGTGTGCCACTGCAACTCTAAAAACGGTAATCGTCTCCTCGCGACAAACTCGACAAGCAAGTCTTCAATATTCAAACGTTTTACAGCTAAAAAGGAATATATAACGCCAATCTTTACTTTTGCCGACTCAGGGCATAACTACAAAATTAAGAAGAACCGTCATTTCTGTAGGCTTTATGCCAGGGTGTACTTAGGTACGACGATAAAGATTTTAATCGATCGTAGGATTTGGGTTTGAAGTGATGTAACGTTCTTAAGATCAAAGTTCCTTTAAATTCAGCACCCTGTGAAAACAGTTTTCCGACGGTTATGCCCAGACGGTCATTCTTTAGGTTAAACACGGGCGTGGCTAGAAAAAAACCTCGGACCCCCGAGGTTGTAACTGCTTTCACCGACTTCACACCTTTGCCTTTTCGATGAAGAGGATAAAGAACGGCAATAAAGTAAAAATGTATCCGCCCGGGGGCGCCTGGTCTCTTGCTTTCCGCATGACTAATTATTAATCCTCGAACTGGCTATCGAGGAAATAAGCAATGTTTGCTTTCATGCTTAGTATTATTATGTAAATCGATGTTGAATTTGAAATATGAAATTCCCGAAGGATGTGAACTCCGTTCCAGATTTACATTTCGAATGAGAAAGCTTTTGCCGAAAAACGCTTTCATTGTGAGACAATTCTTCCCGGGGTTGGAACAATGGCCAAACAATGGATTTAATATGTGAAGACGTATTAACTGTTTTAATTATGTGATAATTTTTCAATAAATCCTACAGTTAAACTTGTCGAATCACGTTCAATTATCCTTGTGTGTCGTCTCATAACTGTTGAATTCATTAAGTTGAAAGCTTCTCGTCTCAGTGAAAGTCAGCCTATCAAATTGTCCATATCCAAGTCGGACGAGACGATTTATTACTAAATTTGACAATTAATTTGCGGGCCTGGAAAAACTAGTACGAGTTTAAGTTTCTACACGGAAAAAAGTCGTTTCACCAAAGTCCGGTATGACAAAACGTCATCTTCCTTTCATTTCGAAAATAGTAAGTATTTTCACGTAAACATTGTTTCTATATAGATAGCAACATAATACAAAAGGGCTTAATCCCTTCTACTCCAAATAAAAAATACACTTATAGTAAAACAAAGCATAATAATAAACTACTGAGGAATGCGATTTGGCACGCGATCGGGGAGATCAGAAACGAAAGAGGCTCTACACATCTGAGCGAGGTTTCGTCTATTCATGACAGATCTTGGGAGGACCCTCTCGATGTGGCCTTATTAAAAATACACTCACAGGCAACAAATCCCACCCAATTAAAAGAAAATTCTGCTCTTAATTTGTCTCAGTGTTTTTACCAATAAATATTAATATATATTTGTATATGCTATGTTTTAAATTTGAAATAACAATTAAAGGTAAACACACTTAATGCTTAATCCAAAACAAGAATAAAGCAAAACACTGAAACCACTTTTACGCCACACTAATAAGAAGAAAAGGTATCACTTGTTCATAAGGATTTTACAGTAGAAGATTAGAGAAAAGTACTCTCGGCCGACGAATCAAAGTTTCGGGTATTTGGATAACGTCGCAGGATTATGGTTCGTCCTATGTCATCAGAAAAATTCATTGCTTTGTGCATAATCCCGACTGTTAAGCATGGAGAAGGCTCAGATTTTGTGGTGAGTTGTTTGGTCAAGGAGATTCCATACAAATTCAAGAAATACTCAACAACGTGAGGTACAAAGACATTTTGCAAGACCAATCCTTTCTGGTTTTCGTTTCATTGGTTCTGATTTGATTTTCAAATAAGATGATAATCCTAAACGTTCTTCCAAACTTTGTTGAGGCTATTTACAAGAAAAGGAAAAAGTGAAGGCGTTTTGAAGAACATGGCTTGGCCAGCTCAGTCTCCGGATCTCAATCCAATTGAATTGCTCTGGGAAGACCTGGATTGGAACGTCTGGACTCTTGCTCCAACTTCACAAAAATCCCTTTGGGAGCTCCTCCAAAGCTGTTGAAATAACATGGCTTTGGAAAAATTAGAAAAACTTATAGAAAGAATGCCACGAGTAGTCCAAGTGGTCTTGAAAAGCAGGGATGAATTTTTTGACGAAAAAACGTATAGGACAATTTTTTTTTACATTATTAGTCATCTTATTTTATTTATGTTGAATCCACGGTCCGTCTCATCTATCTGGATGAGTATAAAACGAAACTCCAAGTTTTCCGTGGTTGAAAATTTATTCCAATTTTTTGAATTATATTGGGGTTCGAGCTCAATGGCCTATAATCAGGACTGGACTGTGCATTATGTATATTATTCTTCTACTTTATTTGTGCGGATGTCGTCAATTTGTTTTAAAAAATTCCAGTCATTATCCTCCCCTCTCCGCGTGAGTCTATGACATTATTACTATTAATCCATTGCTGTATATTACAGTACATGTTTTTAACAGATATCTTGTTATTGTTTTCATAAAATAATTATTCAGATATTGTGAGATACGGTCTGGTGTGATGTAGGTATCAGAAAAACATTTCCTTTATCGTGCCAACGTTTCGATCTTTTATTGAGATCATCTTCAGGGTCTGGGATTTACAAACATAGTTTGCATTTAGAAAATACATACAGGATGTGTAAAAGTGAATTTATACAATGCAAAATATATTTTATATTCCATCAAAGTATTTCTACTCCCTCGAAGTGTTTGTCTTCTGTGCAATTGTGCCATTCTTGCGTGTCGTGTTGAGAGTGCCAGTGAGATTTTGCTGTTTAATGTTTATATATGTTGGATTTTGAAGTGGTGGGGAAGGAAGTCGGTATAGAAGAGACAATTTTGTATAAGGCGACGGCTTCTTTGAGGTGAAAAGAGCTGACAAAGGGAAACAATGTGTTGGTAATGTTTCGGCCAGATTATTCTTTCAGGATTATATAGAAAGGGATAAATGGGAAAAGGAAAGCTAGATTGTTGGACAATTACACTATGCCAAAAATATTTAATGTGTGGAATGTAATGTAATGATCTATGTATGTTATGTGTATTGAATTTGGTTAATGATGTTGGCGTAGCTGCGACTGAGTTTCCATATATCTGTTCTGTAATTGATGCTGTGTTTATCCTTGTTGATGTAAACCATGTTTAAAAAATTACGTTTAAATTTGTTTTGTTCTGTATGTGGTATTTTTGGATTTTTGAAGACAAAATTGTGTTGGTGTTCAAAGTGGTGGGTAGCGAGCGCTGTACGATTTTGTTTGGGTTTTTTGCAATCATAGATATGTTGCTTTACTCTCCTGTCCAGATATTGGGATGTAAGACCAATGTAAGTTGCCGGACAGTTAAACAGTTGATCTTGTAGACTACGTCAGATTTATTTGTAATTGGTGTGGGGTCTTTAATTTTGGAAAACAGTGTTTGGATTGTTTTATAATTTTTGAAAGCTATTTTGAAGTTATCGGATGAGAGAAATTTATTTAATTTATGCGATAGGCCTTGAATAAATGGGATATAAATGTGTGTTGGTTTGTTTGTATTTGTTATATTTAATGTAGTATTATTAGTAATTGTGGATGCTGTTAGTGTTGAGTTGTAGTCGCTGATTATCCTGTTAACTATGTGTTTAGGGTAGAGATTGTTTTGGAGAATCTGTTTGTATTGGGTTGTCCGGAAAATAATGCAGGATTTTAAGTTTTCATTAAAAAAAATCTATATAAAATATTCTGTTTACGTTTACAGGATTACTCATTTGTATGAATGTCAACACTTATTAATCCTCTTCCAAATGATATTGTTTGTTTACCTCTGTAGCATTCCGCTACTTGGAAATAATTCAGTCATCCTTATAATGTCAAAGCGAGAATTTCGTACGATTTTCTTTTACGAGTTTAAACTCGGCCGAAGCGGAGCCCAAACGGCTAGAAACATTAACCAAGTCTGGGGCGAGGGTTGTGTTAATGAGTGCACTGTGCAAAGGTGGTTTAAAAAATTTCGGGAGGGAGATTTCAGCCTTGAAGATGAAGAAGGTCGTGGAAGGCCTTCCTCTCTTAATGATGATGTTCTGCGATCAGTGGTGGAAGAAAACCCCAAAACAACTGTTCGAGAACTTGCAGAGCAACTCAAAGTCAGTAAAACGACCGTCGCTGACCACCTCAAGGCGATTGGAAAAGTGAAAAAAAAAGGTAATGGTTACGGTATGGTGGGCTTCATTTGGTTTAATACACTACAGAATCTTAAATCCTGGCGAAACCATCAATGCTGAATCATACTGTAACCAAATTAATACCATGCATCAGAAATTGGCAGTAATGAAGCCCTCTTTGGTCAATCGGAAAGGGCCCATTTTGTTGCATGACAACGCTCGACCACATGTGTCACGTGTAACGTCACAAAAATTATTGGAGCTTGGCTATGAAACTTTGCCTCACCCACCCTACTCTCCGGACCTCTCGCCTACTGACTACCATTTTTTTAGACACCTGGACCACTACTTACAACACATAATATTCAAAAATCAAACGGAACTGGAAAATGCATTTATTGACTTTATCAATTCTAAAAATTCTGAATTCTACTCAGACGGAATTAATAAGCTACCAACACGTTGGGAGAAATGTATTGAGAGTATGTGAAATTATTTTGATTAAAGAACATTGCTTTAAAGTAACTAGTTTCTTTTTTTTTTGTTTAATACCATAATCCTGCATTATTTTCCGGACAACCCAATATATCTTTATGTTCTTGTGTTGAAATGATTCATGGTTTAGGGTAATCATTCTATGAAGTAGCCCTATGGCCATGTTTATTATTGTATGAAGAGGATAGTGAGATGTAAAGTTGAGGTAGCGATCTGTATTTTTTGGTTTTTGATACCAATCTGTGATTAATGTGCCATCTAGTTGTTTTATTACGAGTGTATCTAAAAATGGTATTTTATTGTTGTTTTCGATTTCATGTGTAAATTGTAGGCGTGGATGAAAGCTATTAAATGTAGCTAATGAAGTTTGAATTTGATCTGTGGGAACAGCTGTCAATATATCATCTACGTATTTAGTGAGGAAGGGTAATGTGAAAGGAAGTTGTGGTATGACTGCATTAAGTAGATGTGTCATGATTATGTCTGCCAGTATTGGGCCTAGGTTGCTACCCATGGCTATACCGAACAGTTGTTTGTAAAATTATTTAACAGATATCTTGTTATTGTTTTAATAAAATGCTGGTTGAAATCTTTATTTTCATTCTTTTATTGTAAAAAAATGAGGTGGTCCTAATCTTTTGATCAGCATTGTAAATAGTATAACTTGAAAACGAAGATGAAGAAAAGATTACTTTTCTTATAAGAGAACCAGTTTCAGGATATGACGTCATAGATAGAGGAATTGATACCATTTCCCCTAGTGACTAACATTCTTTTGGTATAACCTGACTTATCAAAACAATGTTAAAGTAGTCTAGTCTGGCTCTGGCTTAATCACCGTTTAGGAATGCCACTTCGGCCGAGTTGATATTTTTAAATAAATTCATTTCGTCGGGCGATAGAAAACGGATTGTGAACGATATGGCGCCACAAACACCTATCGAACGAGCTTGCTTTCTTTTTTCCACTTTCGTCGTGGACTCTAAGCTAGAAGACCAGTTGACCCAAGCTCACAGCGTAGGTGATATGGTCGCGCACTTCTATCAATTGATGAGCTTGAGCGGGGTTTTTCCGAAACAGAACCACCCGAGTAAAAAATCAAATAACAACTCGGTTGCGTCCAGGACGAAAGGCAATTGTTATTACTCCGAGAAAGATTACATGAAAGCCCTAGAGATGTACACACGAGCTGTCGGGGAGGCGCAAAACAATAGCGCCGAGCTCGCCCTGGCATATGCAAATAGGTCCGCAGTGACTTTCTGCTTGGAAGAGTACGAAGACTCCATCGTGGATGTTGAGAGGGCTTTGAGCGGCAAGTACCCGCAGATGCTGAGGGTCAAGCTGCTCGAAAGGAAAGGGAGATCCCTCGTCTTTCTCAGATCGTATAGAAAAGCGGTTGCCACTTTTGAGGTAAGCCCTGGCATGTTGAAACTAGACCATGTGTGAACGTTTAATCCTCACAAAAGAACAACAGCTTTTGAGAAAGAAGAGCATTGCCGATTTGATGATCTGTGGTACACCGTGGCATGAGATCCAGCTGTTTGAAAACTCAGTAACTACCAATGCCGCTGCAGAACATGGCCGACATTCACCTTGTTGGCCATATTCTTATACCTTCTTGCATGTCAAATATGCAGTTTGGAATAATTTGAAATGGGTTTTTCATTTATTACACCTTGTCTAACACTGAAGCAACATTGAAACGAATATGAAAATTATTTCCTTCAGCGAATGGAAAATTATTTGGCAAGATATGCCAAACCTAAATAAAATGTCAGTTTTAAACTTTCTTTCGAATCTTAAGATACCATGAAGAAAAGGTTGTCAGACAGAAAGCGTCAAACACACAGAATGGTGTGCACCAACTGTGCATAATTTTTAAAACATGAGAAACTTTGGTAAAACAGTGGTATACAGTGGAGTCCATCTTATCCAAACATGTTTTTGTTCTAATGTGGATATTTTTAGTTCACAAAATATATCTACTTTTTTTGGTATTTTACAGTTAAATTTATATAGTATTAATTGTCAGTTATTATGGCTTTTCCCACTACACCTTTACAATGTAAAAGAAATAAATTTATCCTGGTTCAAAGTGCACAATTCCCTAGACTTTTAATATTAACTGTGTTCTCCCTAAACAATATGAATTTTTTTAAATATTTGGCGTTTTGAATCATCTGTTCATTTCACTTAATTGCAACTTGCACTGAATTGGCCCTTAGAACTTAATTTATGTGCAAAGGACTTAATCATTCAAAGGCTGAGTGAACGGTATGTAAATAAGTAAGAATGTATTTATGAGTGAGAGTGTGGTTTGGGTTTAGGAACTGAATGTGTTGGGGGCTCAAATGACCTATCTGTTGATAGTCCATAGCCCCAGGAATTCATCATCGGTGGTTGGACGAACAAGACTGATATCTGACCCCACAGTGGGTGATTCTTGATGCCTGCCAGTAATTTGCAAAAGCTTGAATCGCCCGTGTACTGCACAAAATGATAGGCTCAACATTATTGGTATGTACAGATTTGAGTACTAATCAGTTGGGTGTGAACTTATCTATGTTAATTACTCCCCTCTGAGAAATGATTCCTTTGAGCATTGCTCATTGTTGCTCATACCTGATGGAGGATCTCTTTCATTGACTGAGTGTCCCATCTTTCAGTTTAAAGTTTATTTGGTTTTTACGAGTATGTATGATCACAAACATTCCTCTGAGTATTTGAACCTGGTTTGGTTTTTTTTTTTAAGAGAACATGTGGATCAGTTTAATTTTTCATTTTCTACTGAGAAGCACTTATAATATTTAATTTCGTTTTGTTTACGTTTTATTATTAATGTTGTATGTTCTTATTTGTCTTATTAAAGTGTTAAAACTTTTTTTTGTGTTATACTACTTTATTTTTTTAATAAAGTTGTTTTTTATTCCTTCATTCACTAAAGTGTGTCAAATAGATAAATAAATAGTGCATTTAATATTATAATGTATTAGATATATGTTAATTATGGGCTAACAAACATCAAGTCATCATCACCAGCCTTGTGCAATTTAAACAAAAAATTCTATTTTGTCTCTTTTTTCTTTTCTTTTTTTTACTTCTTCCTCATTGCCTCTTTTATTTTGTCTCCTGTTTTCTTGACTTGCTAAGCTACTGTTATGTAATTTTTTTTAATGATTAGATAATGGAATATAATTGCTCTGTTAACCAATAATAATACAGTATAAAATATATTAAGCTCATTCCGAAGATGTAGGTCATTTTACAGTAGTTGGACATCAGCACCCAATTAGGATTCTGAAGATACTCCATTTCCCAAAATATTGAAAAATCTGATTTTGCAAATTCTAAGCAACAAACAGCCATGAAGAGATAAATTTGGACAGCTACTACCTAATTTCTCTAACAATTTACACACCATACGCCTGAATGCACCATTCTTGTGCAATTAAGAGTTAAATTCTTTAGATAATGACACTGCTAGATCAAACTTCAGACCTAAATAGGTACAGTGCAGATTGGATTCATTTTGATTTTTCTTCATATTCTACTTGTCTTGCATTTGTATTATTAGTCAGATTGGACTCAAAATGCATCAGCATCAACAAAAATTGGTTGAAGAAGCTCACTTGCGCTGCGAGGACAGCCTTGTTTTCAATCTCCTATTCATCTAAATACCCACCATAGACCGAATTTACATCTTAATAGAAAGGGCAGTCTCTGAGGAGATGCCCAGGTTGCAGAATTTAAAAACGAGTAAATGCCTATCCAGAGTCGAAAGTAACGGAAAAGTCTTTACAAAAGAAAACCATAGACCTTGGTCTTCTTCACATGGAGCATAGTGTAATAAAATAAATGATAGCGAATACACTAATGGACAAAATAATTACATCACCCTTAAATTTTAATTGGGTTTAGTCATATTTTGCATATCAGAAATAAGTTTGAATGTAAAAATACGATATTTGAAAAAATGCTTATTACCTCATTCTAGGGGGGCCGCGGTAGCTGAGTGGTTAAGGCGTCAGACTCTCGGCTAGTAGACCCCGCACTCGTTGGTTCGATCCCCACCGTCGCCTCTGGAATTTTTCTGACGCCTAAGGGGACCGGTGGCCACAATTAAAAGAAATTGACACGGCACTCATCAATGGAAGGGGCGGGACCGGGTCTCAGCGACCCTGAACCTGGTCCCAACCTCCTTCAAAAATGAGTTTCTTCGATGGAAGAACACACTGGTACAACGGGGGCTCAAGTTCACTTTGTGTTGTGAGCCCTCCCCCAAAAATGGAGCCAGGGTATAGTACAATAAGCTGTACAGCTGCAGTGCTCAGAAGAGTACTCCTCCAGTCCCTGGTGACCATTGTATCCATCCATCCACATCCACCTCATTCTAAAAAAAATTGTGAGTAAAGAACAAAAAAATATTGTGTCCTCTTTAATGCCGAGTATTTCCACCTCTGGCACAAATTACATCTGGTTACACCTGTGCCATTCTCAGAAATTCTGATAAAAGCCTGAAGAATTCTATCCCATTCGCCCAGAACAGCCATTTCACCTCTTCTAGAGTGTTAGGGCCTGAGTTTCGCTGTCTCATCGGTTGGTTGCAAATATCTGTGTTCCATTGGGTTCAAATATAAACTTCAAGCTGGCCACACCAAGCACTCGATAACAACCTCACTAAGGTAGTCATCCACAATGCGTGCACTATTGGGCCTGGCATTAATCTGCAATAGCAAGAATTTCTCCCTATCTTCGGTTTTTAGAGCCTAAATAGGCAGATAACTCACTTTGTAGACCTGGGTTGAAATCAGCCTTCTAAAAGTGAAGCCCTGTTTATCTGAAGTGAAAAGAACCCTTCCTATTGCAAATGTATTTATACTCAATTCTCTTAGTGACTTCTCACTGGCTGTATTCTTCTCTATTAATATTTTGACCCTGAGACACACTCCCTCAAATCCACCTGATCTGACATGTCTAAATTCACTCCTTAATAAACCAGCCCTCTTTTTGTGGGTTTCTGTATTATTGCAGTTATTCAGCTAATCTACAGAGCTTTGTCCAAATTAGTTCGGAATAGTGGGACTTCACCCTACTGGTCTAGTAATTTTTATTGATGAATAATACATTTTCTGATTTACATTACCTTTGCCATTGTCAATCACCTTGGCGTAATTGAGATATTGTGTGGCCAATTATTATAAACCATTCTTTTACAGTAAAATTGTATATTATTATTTATTGTTCTTTGCCTTGTATTGACAATAAGCAACAATAACAGGCGATTTATATATTTTATTTTATTATTTTTTAGGATTATTCAGAGATCGTGCAAAATATATTTAGCATTGTATAAATTCTCTTTTTTCCACATCCTACATATATTTGTTAAATTTAAATAATGTTTGTAAATCCCAGGCCCTGAAGATGATCTCAGTAAAGGTACCTACATCACACCAGACCACATCTCACCATCTCTGAATAATCATTGATTAATGATCACTAATCACCACCCATATTTGTTTATTTTTTATTTATTTTTTTATTTTTTTTATTTATTTATTTATTTTTTTTTTGTTTCAAGGAAGCATTACAAGCTTTGGAGTACAGTAAGATACCAAATAAACAAAGGTCCAATTTCCGCACATCTATTGAACTGGAAATAGCAGAAATCAGGGATAAGTGCGATGATGTGATAAATCGGGCCCCAGCCATTATACCAAAGCTGACTCATCCTCCTTCAGACTATATAGAATGTGCGTCAAATGCTGTAGATATTGATTACATGCCGGAAATGGGGAGAATGGTAGTTGCGGCGACTGATATATATCCCGGTAATTTTTTTTTTTTTTTAACCCATCGTCAATTATTTAATTGTATATTTACAATTTTAACAGGCGATGTTATTGCAATTGAAAGGCCATATACATCATCCGTCTTGATTGAGGAGTTCCTTTTTTACTGTTACATGTGCAAAAAGAGGTGCCATTCTTTAATTCCCTGCTTGAATTGCCCTCAGGTAAGAAAACTTGTTTCCTTAAAACAAAAGGATTTTTAAAAAAAATTCTCTACTAAAACTCACAAACCTCCCAACTACTTATCCTCCTGATCTGCACTGCACTCTTCCTATGATGTCCAAAATACTCATAAGACTCCTTTCAAAACATTTAATACCCATCATTAACGTTAACATAAAATAATTCCTTTTAAGCAATTTGGCTTCCATGATCCAGCAAGGTTTCAGTCATTGTCACTACTTCCTCTGACTATAGACAGTATTGTTTTGGTTTGTTATTGGATGTGGCCCTGTTTTTGATATGGTCTAGGACCAATCCTTTTTTTTTTTTCTTTTCAAACTCCTAATGCGTCCTACCACTTCTTGCTACTTTATACAACAAAAACGCGAATATCATGCCAGTAAAAGCTTGCATCTGACAAGAAATAATTTTTAGTTTCATCCTGTGCATCATTTATACTATTGACTTCCCTGTTCATCCCAACACTATCATTACCACCTATGACGCAAGTGCACCATAATTCTGTCTATAACCCGAAGCAATATTCAACATCCAAGAATGGTTTATTAACAGTTGATGCAAAAGAAAAAACCATCTTGCCTTCTACCATACATCGACAGCTAAGAACCGACATCCACTCAAGTTATATACTACAGACTGTATCTATATAGCAAACTGACATGGAATGTCCACACAAGATTTAACAGACAATTTAACAGCCGACTTGGACAACTATGAATACTTTTGGGACAGCGCTATTTTTTGACTGTCACAATTCAGCATTGGAACTGGAATTGGAGTGGAACTGTAGGTTCAGCTAATCCAACCAAAATCCAGTGCTAAAAATGATAAATGATTAAATCTGTGAGTAGAACCATCTTTTACAAAAAGAAAATCCAATACATCCGTTTGGATACATTCATAAGTGCTCAGACAAATTGTCAAAGCTCCTCACCATGTAACTAATTTTACAATCCACAAGGACTTCAGTAGCCATGGACATAACTACCAACATTGCTTGGTTTCTCTCTTAACTTCATCCTCTGGGTGCTGGCCATAATGTTAGCTTTATTAACAAAAGGAAAAATTATTAATTAAAAAAATGATTTTATCTTTTCTCCAGGTATTTTTTTGCAGTGAAAACTGTCGAAATTCATCATGGAATGAGAGCCACAGAGTTGAATGTGATATCCTTCTTACACTTCACAAACAAGGCTGTAATAAATTGGCCCTCTTAGCTCTCCACATTTTGTTGAAAATGACAAACCAAGGAGACGACCTTAGAGATTATGTATATAACGAGCATAAATTACACAGAGTGAAGTCACCAAAACTCAGAGGATTCAAAGACGGTAAATATGCTTGCAACAAATACTCTACGTATCAACTCGAAATGAATTTTGGTTTACGGAGTTGGAGCGATACTTTCCAAAAGACGGTCATGGCGTGTTGCATGCTCCATGTCTTAAAACAAACGTCATATTTTGACACTGTTAAGGAATCTAGGGATGAGAAATTACTTTTCAGACCGAACATGAATCCTGACCTGACCCAAATAGAATCGATCATTGGAGTGACATTATTAAAATATCTTTTCATTGTATCTTGCAATGCTCACGAAGTATCTGAAGCAAGAATAATAACAAAACCAGCAGTCAGTTCTGCAATTGCTGAGATTGGTGCGGCTTTGTACCCTTTTCTCAGTTTAATCAACCACTCTTGTGATCCTAATGTTGTAAGGACAATTCACGATGGAGACTTGGCCGTTCTGACAGCTATCCAATTTATCAAGAAGGGTGAACAAGTAAGTCTTTTCACTCCCGATTCCTTACTGAAAAAAGTAAGGTAGTGATTTTTTCTTAATTTGTAGGTTTTTGACAACTACGGATATCATCATGGAATCCATGGTGTTGATTTTAGACAAGAATCTCTTGTCACGCAATATTATTTTGTTTGTAAATGTCCAGCTTGTTTGGAGGACTGGCCCACTGTTAAAAAGCTACCAGAATGCGTATATCTAGAAGGGTAAATGATTATTTGTATTTATTAAATTGTATTAATTGATATTAATATTTAAAACTCTATTTTTATATTTTGTCACTATAGTGTTGACAAGGCTGCAGTTGAGGTGGCGACTAAACAATTTCGGGAAGAAGTAACAAAGGTCAACAATAATGAAAACTGTGACATAAAATTTTTATACGATTTTTTGAGTATGCTGCACAATTCAGTGCAAAGGCCTTGTGCGCTGTATTGCAACTGTCAAGAAGTAATTAAAGAATGTCTTATCCGCAATGCCAATCATTATGTATTCAAATAAGTTTTTTATTTTTGATGTTGAATTTATAAAAATTTTACTAACGAATACAGCTCAAGGGAAAGAATCCCAATACTGAGGTTATGTATTCGCGTTATTTAATTGGAATTTATATACATATATTTTATCTATGTATGTATATGAAACACATGTAACATACTTTTACCGAAAATATAAATATGTATATTTTTCTTATTGTTTATTATATCCGTTTTAATCCTTAGTTTTCATGATTTAAAGTCCCATACTACTTTCTTAACTAAATAAACATACCATACTAATAATTATACAGTATTGTCGACTCAACCATGTGCTGTCCTGCAATGTTTTATATATTAAAACAGAAAACTAATTTCTGGTTTATGTAAGTTCAACAGTGCACATGGATATGCAATACGTACACAACCGCACAGAGTTGAGCCTATCACGTCTAGCGCTGGCAATTCCAGCTCTTTTATTTACAATTACTAGCAGGCCTCAAGAATCACCTGCTTTGATGTTGCAGTCCAGGGTCAGATCTGTTTTAGCTGCCCAGCTGCTGAGGTTGGGCCGTGCTAACAGCTAGGTCATTTCAGTCCCCACTGGGCTTCAGGTCCTGAAACCCATTCACTCTCTTACACTGGCAGCCAAAAAATTACACTCATTTTTTTTTTTTTTTCATTTTCTTGATAAAAGAAAATTCTGCCCTTAATTGGTTTCATTGTATTCAATAAATATTGTTCATAAATATTTTTTTATGCTGTTTTAAATTGGGAATATCAATTAGAGGTAAAAACGCACTTAATCCTTAATCCAAAACAAGGATAAAGTATTTTTCAATGTTTACTTTTTACGGAATTTAAAATGTTTATTCAATCGTTAAAACTTAAAACAGCCACTTAGTGCTGGGGATGTGCGTGGTGTGGTTCCATCAGGTATGCAGCTATTGCTATTGGAGTTCCCTATGAAACTCAGCGAGACACCATTAGACTGTCGAGAAGCTGGCCCCTACCATCGAAGGCCTAGTTATGGACACCATAGAGTAACAAAATCACAGAATGATCTTGTTTTTTTGTCTGATTATTTTGCGAAACCGGCACCTCACTGTTGTTCCAGCAATTCATCAGCTTCAGGAAGTTCTTGTGTCCAAATTTCTGAACTCACTGCTTGAAAAAATTAAATCAGTACGGACTGATGTGGCTTTTCAGCTCAGTAAGAGGACCAGAATTGACCCAAACACACAGAATTGCACAGCTCCCATTTGCTGGAGAACAAAGCCATTGGTCCTTATACGATTGGTCTGCGGTAATTTTTGCTGTACTTTGCTGGTGCTTGGATTTGCTCTACGATCTCCAGATGGGCGTCAAAGACTGTGTTGAAGGCGAAATGAAGGTGTGAAGCTTGTAATTTTGCCCAGAGCCAACTTAGGCATCCCATCCAAACGTTTAAGGTATAGTTTTCAATGTTGTATTATTTCTAGGTTGCCAAAAATTCAAATTTTATTTTTAATTGAGTCTGTTTTGTAGCAATCTGTAAGGCTAACCTTATTTTGATAAGTTCTGAAGTTTGAAATTACCCTCAATTTCCAAATTCAGTCTATTTTCATATAGCCTAGTTTCAATAAAAATAAAACATTCTGATTTCTTAGGTAGGGTAAACTGATATGTGGCAACAAAATTTTTATTGAATAAAAAAATTACTTAGACTGCGAACATTGATCTAAACTCATAAGTTAGGAGGCATTTTTATACTGGCTTGAGTCATTTTTGGTCAAAACAACTTTGCTAGTTGTAATGCACTGAGATCTTGTGAAAACTAAAAAAAAAAAGAAAGTTTTACAATAAATATCGATTGAGCCAGTTTTGAAACAAATCACCTCATATTTTACTTTTTCAACAACTGTGAAGAGAGTTGGATGCATGAACGTCAGCCTGGAAAATTGTTAGGCTTAATCGTTTGACTATGGTATAATTTGGACTTTTTATATTTATTTAACTTTGCATTGTAGGCTAATCTATCTAAATATCTAGGGGGGGGGCTTGATTTGTCCCACCTAGTTGAAATACGTTTATAGAAAAGGAAAAATACATTTATGGACCTACATTATAAGTTGATGGTAAGAAGTAAATTGTCTTTCCCAGAAAAGCCAATTCATGACAGACTACTCACCACAATCAGAGTCATACAGATTTGAATTTATAACTACGTAAAAGCCCATCAAACTATGTCAGACTACTAAAAAACAGTCACTGAAGGTGGTCTACATTATACTGAAATGTGTGTAAAAAATAAAACAAAATAAATGCCTATGGTGAAAAAGACAATTTGCTTCCTACTTATCAACTTAGACCTATCTTTGTTGCAATGGAGAAAAGAATTTACTTGACCCCCCATCAAAAAAAAAGTTAAATAATTTTTTGGGCAATAATTTATCAAACTGTACTATTGCCTTCTTGACAACATTCTTTATTCATCTCTCTCCGACATTAAATAATCCCAAAAATCCATAAAGTATACTTCCATATGGGCAGATAAATCATTCAGTATTACCAAAATAAAAAAAATGTATGATAAATGAAATTTTAGAAAACATATTCAAGGAAAACATTCTATTGGTTTTTTGGTAAGTATTTCAAGATAAGTATTCTTCTTTGACAAAATTTCTTCCCTGAGGTTTTCAATTTTCAACTTTAATTCGTCATCGCTTAGATTTTCCAAGTGTTCATTTTTTATTTGGTCCAAGACTGTTTTTATTACAGCTTCACCGTCTTGGAGAATTTTCCTTTTTTTGACATCATCTTCTGATTTGATCAAGCTCTGGAAATCTTCCAATTCAGAAAGTTTCCTCTTAGCGTCCTACGAAAAGAATTTTAAGTTGAAATTGAAATTCATAGACCTTATAACACACACATACATTAATAACTCGTGGAGGGATTTTGGCCATGTTGGCGACGTGTATGCCAAAACTTTGATCGCAAGCTCCTTGTTTCACTTGATACAAAAGCGTCAGAGAATCTTCTGACGTCACTGCCGTAACGTGCAGATTTTCAACTTCTTTTATTTCATCAGACAGCCTTGTAAGCTCGTGGAAGTGTGTTGCAAACAGGCAGAACGGCTTTACCTCTTTGGCGAGAAATTCAGCAATGGCCCATGCTATACCGCATCCTTCGTAAGTAGATGTTCCTCGGCCCAGTTCATCAATAATAACAAGAGAATTACCAGTTGCCATCTAACAAAAACAAACAGCTACTATAAAAAATTGTATAATTTAATATTAATTAATAATAAAGATAAAAGGACCAACATAAAATTAATTAATTGGACTAAACTACCAAGTGGAGTAATAATAAACAATAACTGGGAATTTTTTGTTTTTTAATCTATAGCTCGTTTTTAAACTGTCCCACATGTGAACTTTTAATTGGAGTGTATTGGAAGAAAATAAAGCATGATCTGTATGAGGTGATTTTTTTCTCTTTAATCCATGGATATTTTTTTTTCAGAAATTATAATTCTAATTAATTACACTGTATACTGAAAATTTCAAGTTTAATTTAAGGATTAAACATTACACATCTTTTGCTTATTTGAATTGCTTATTGGGGAGGGTTGATTGAAGAAGGAATTAAAAATTCATTTCCTGCAAGTAAATTGTCAAAAACATTGGAAATTAATTTATTTCTCGCCTTAAGGATGCTCGCAGCCTCCACCATTTCAACCATAAAAGTAGACATTCCTTTAAACTGAGAATCGCTGGCGCCAACACGAGCTAGGATGGCATCGAGAATAGAAATTTCAGCCTCATCGCAAGGGACAAAACTGCCAATGTGTGCCAATAAAGCTGCAACCCCTATGCTTCTTATATACGTACTTTTACCACCCATATTCGGGCCGGTGATTATGTAAAACAGTGAACTGTCTAAAAACATACATTGTATATAATTAAAAAAAAAATCATTGATATCATTGCAAAGGCCAAGCATCATAAATTTGAACCCAACAAACAATGTAGTGTTTGTTAAATGTGAATTACCTTTGTTGAAATTTGCATCATTTGCAATGAAGGACATGTTATCAAGCATTTCAAGACAAGGATGCCGGACTTGCGACAAATTAAGAATCCCAGTACCAGCGGGTTTCATGGCAGGCCTCACATACGGTTTTGGGGCACAGGCTGCCACAACAGCAAAACTGCATAAAACATCGAGCTGAGCAAGTGTAAAGCTCAGTTTATTAATTGTTGAGGCATAACCAACTAAAAAAAATACAAACAATTTATTAATTTATCAAGTTGGAAAATAAGTGTTTAGATTTAAAATGGGTAAATATAAAAATGAATTATTTTCTTTGAATTTTAGGAGAGAATCAAAGATGGAGATGTGGTGCAACAAATTCTTCTAAGTGCGAAGAATCTGTTTATGGCTCAAACAAATATAAATTGTTCTTAGATGCCTTAATTTGCTGTCTCATTTTATTGAGGTGGGTGATGTGATAAAAGCTTCAATTTGGTCATCGTTTAAGACCAGATTCACATACAATTGCATCTTTTATTTCTAATTCCAATTGCAATGAAATCAAGACAGAAAGTTGAATCATGGAAGGGACATTCTTTTTTTTTACACTACTCTTATTTTGTCCAAAATTGAGTTTTAGTGTTATTGCATGAAAATACACATTTTCACAGTTCATGACACAAAATTGTACTGTTCCTCATGGTTTTATATTTATTATTTTTCATCTATGAAAACTAGAAATATGTAATTTTTATGGTTAACAGTACTGAGAAAATGAATTGATGATAAAATATTTTTTGTAATGTGCTTCGTCAGTCTTCAACTCCAATCTGCTGTTCCTAAGAAATATTAGTTGCATATTTCTCATTTTTCATTTATTAAGTCTTTCCTCAGCCTGGAACCAATGTAGAACTAGTTGTACAGAAACAAAGTAGAAACCATAACAATAGCTGTTACGTTCATACACTAAGGAACTCCTGGTTAAGGGTAAGGAGGTTGATTAACAACCTACATCTGGCCAGTGAGTTATAAAAACAGAGAAGCACAACAGATCAAGGTGCAGAACGCCTTGTGGCCGCCTTTTTTTATCCCATTTTTTATAATGGAATGTTGAGATCATTGTGCATAGGGAGGTTAGTGACGTAATAAGCTTTGACAATATTTGTCTGAGGACTTTTCATAGGAAGGATTGGATGTGCTGGATGTTGAATGGCTTGGCAGAACCACTATTCCACTCCATATATCCCAAGTGGTCACAGTGAAGTCTTATGTAAGGTTTGTTTAGTTTTGATGGCCAAGGTAGATTTTGGTCCAAGAAGTGTTCATTGTCCAAGTTTTCTGTTTCGTTGTTGTCTCATGTCTGTCTTCTGTCTAGGTACAGTCCTAAGTATTTGACACGAATGGAAGTCGGTATTTCTTTGTTGTTGGTGTACAATGGAGGACAAGTCTGTTTTTCTTTTTTTCACATTTTTCTTCATTCAGTCTTGTCCTCCACTTTTTGCACCAATCTTTAATAAGTTCAAAGTGTTCTTGAATGTTGGAAGTAGCTTGGATAGGATTCAAGGTAGAGGACAAAATTATATAAAAGATCCCTATCCCGGCTACATAGCTACAGGGCTACCAGGAATCATAAACCAATAATAAAATTATTTTAAAGAAAAAAGTTGATGTTTTCTATGGTAAAACACATTACCTGAGAGATAATAAATAATTACAATAAATAACATAGTGGTGTTACACTTACAATGAAAAAATTTATTTACTTTACTGCTATTATTTTTTTAGTATTTAAAGTTGATTGTCAATTAAGTTGTTTACTGCTATTTGTTTTTTTAATAAAAAGTTTATAAACTTTAATACTTGTGTGTGTGTGTGTAAATGTGTGGTGTTTAGTGACCGTTAATTAAGGATTATTCGGAAATTATGACACGCGGTCTGTTTGGTGTGACATATTCCAGAAAATTTTTTTTTTATCATGCTAACGTTTCGATCTTTATTGAGATAATCTTTGGGGTCTGGGATTTACAAACATTGTTTAAATTTAACCAAAGCATATAGGATGACGGACGCAGAAAGCAAATATCTTGAAAAATATTTTTTTTAAATTTACATCGTACGAATTCATTTTTTTCCTTATCCTACATTTTTTTTTTTTTTTTTTGGTTAAATTTAAACAATGTTTGTAAATCCCAGACCCTGAAGATTATCTCAATAAAGATCAAAATGTTGGCACGATAAAGAAAATGTTTTTCTGAAATCTACGTCACACCAGACCGCATCCCACGATCTCCAAATAACCTTTAAAAATTGCTTCATTATTGTTATCTAGTAGTACATTTTTAAATTTAATTGGATATTGTATATATTGAGTTTGGATAATGAGTATAATTAATTGTTTATAAAATATTTAAAATAAACAATAATGACAATAATTAATTAAAAAGGTCATTTATAAGTATGTCACCTTTACTTTACAGTGATGAGCGAAGTACATCAACGCCTAAACTGTTCCGGCCAACAACACTCGTTTTTTACAATGTTAAATGATTGTTTATGACCTTTATTACACTTTTTGCATGTTTTTTACTGCATGAAAATCTGATCCTTTGTATAAAAAAAAAGTTACAAAAATGCATAGTTTTTCTTCAATTTTAAATTGGCAAAATACCTCTTTAAAATATGAGAACTCGAACAAAACTAACAATTACAAATACCTTAAGTAAATCAGTTTTCAGAGTGTGTAAACTAATGATTAAATAAACATTGATTCAAAACACACGGGGAGAAAATTGAATTATTGAGAAAAGCTACGGTCTGATTTTACAAGCCATTTTAAATTTTAGGTACAAAACCTACCTGCAGTTGAAACGATTCCATCTACCACGACCTGCTGATGTTCTTCATAATCATTTCTCAAAGTTAGGTATTCATCGTTCATTTCCCCAAGTCTTGCATTCCTGAATCTAACGCCGTTTTTGTTTGTGTCGAGCACACTGTATGCTGATTTCTTTCTTAACACTTTTTCATCCTAAAATTTTTGCGATTTAAATCATTTTGACATTAAGTCCATGGACCATGTGCTTACCTTTAAAGTTATGCGAAAGAAGTAACCATATTGATTGTTCGACTCAAGTTTTACCGCTTTTGCATCTAGAGACAGATCCTGTGCGACTTTGTTCAATTCCTCCTTCAACTTCTTTTCCAACTTGGTTATCTGACTGTGTAAAGCTGAAAAACACGTTTGCAGAAAAAATTATGAAGCAATCACGAGAAACACATTTTTGACAAATAAGCAGTCCAAAACAAAAATCAAAGTTTACCTTCTAAATTGTCATCGAATTCGGGTTTTACCAAAAATTCTCCCCTATCAACAAGGTTCAAATCTATTGTTGTGACAATCATTTCTTTATACATTTCCATATCAGCATTATATTCTTCAAAAGGTGAAACAATCATGTCTCTCAATGTGTGGTAATTTTTATTTTCTTTGTATTCTTTGAGCAAACTTATGAGGAGAGGTACCTTTTCGACGGCCTGGTAAATCCTTGGAACAGACTTTTAATATGAAGATTTTTTAAAATTAACTTTTGACGTACTGAGCTTACAAATGCTCTGGATCAAGGTTCGGTCTTGAAGAAGAAAGCAAATTTAGTTGCTAATGCCAAGTTTTCGATGAATTTTAAAATCAATAGTCAAGTCAGTGCAAAACTACCTGAAATATGTCTACAATTTGACATATTTAAGTTTACACAGGCAATCTCCAATTTCCGTGAAGACCAACTCAGTCCCAAATTCCCTGATAATGACTTTAAAGGTCAAAAGCTTGGCAGTAGCAACTAAATTTGCTTTCTTCCACAAGACCATGCCTTGATCCAGTGTTCGTAAGTAAAAAGGTGGTCTGAGCTTACCTGTAGCAATCTTGCATTGTCGCCTTTTTCCGGGCCAGTTTTTTAGAAAGGGCCTGCAAATCTGGAAACTTTTTGAGATGGTCTTCATAAAGCGCTTGTCTCAAAACCGTATCATTAACAAGAAATTCGACAATGTCATGCCTATCAGATATAATATTGATGTCTCTTAGCGGCTGTTTTATCCATTGGTGAAGAAGCCTTTTTAAAAAATTAGCAAAATAATTTGAAATTACATATGCGTGTTTATATTTTTTCAAATGGAACAGACCTATGACCATGTGTGGTCCGACATTTATCTAACAGTGAAGTTATGCTGAAGTTATTTGATGGAGTTGATTCATTTCCCAAAATGCTCAAAGCATACACTGCAGCTGAATCGAGATGAACAAACCTTCCATGATCCAATGTATTAATATCAAACTTTCCAAAGTTATCCTCATCAGCACATAGCTAAACAATATCAACAATTGTAAATTTATATTAATAGTTTAAAAAAAAGTAATTTTTATTACCTCTAAATATTTTAAACCTGCAGCCAGGGCAGACATAGCATTCGAAAATTCCATTTGAGGAATTACATTAGCGCTCTGCTGTTGACCTTCATTGAACTTGATAAGTCTGTTTAAGTCCTGTACCAGACCGTCAGAGTTGAAATCAGATTTTTTCCTCATCGTAACAAGCACCCCACAACGTTCAGCAATCTTTAAACAATTATTCAGTTAATGAAAGAAATTTTTAAAAATGTGGGTAAATCAAATACCTTCTTCAAAGCAGCTGCTTCAGGTGTAGATTCATTCGGTATTATACATTCTTTTGGGCCAAATTGAATGATGACACCCTCCATATTAGCAAAATGTTCATCATCAGGAATCTCGGCAACCAAAAATTGACTTTCAATAATGTCAATTAAAGCAATTCCTGTTACCTAAACCATGACGTAAAATTAAAATATTATTAATAATTCATTTTTATGGGGAACATCTTTTTAAACAACTTTTTTTTTTAATTATACATATTTATATCCAAAGAAAATGTCATGGACATTGCCTTTTTTCTTCCTTTTTTAAACTATATTATAGTTTAAAAAATTTATAAACTAAAGATGAATAATATTTTTAATATTAATTGTAAAATCAATACAAATGTTATTATTGTTTTATTAGTGCATTACAACTCACTTTATTCTTAGGATCATATTTGAGAGAAATGGTCGAATTTCCCTCAAGTTGATCGACTCCAGAGAAAAGTATTTCCTCGAACTGGTTGAGATTTCCTGGTGAACCCTGAAAAATGAAAAGTATTAAGTACGCTAAGCATTTTAGGAATAAAACATTTAAAAACAAAAACAAAACGTGGGCAACTTTGTATTCGAGGGTCCAGCTGTTCGGATTTTTATTCCCCTTGTTTGTGTACACCTCGACTTTGTACTGCTTGACCAAAAGTAAATCCCTGATCAGACTTTCAAATTGGGACTTGTTGAGAATCAAGGAATCCAATGAGTCACTATCTGTAAAATATGGTACTTGATTAATTGCAATTTTGAACTTGTTTGTTTCGTGAGAGAAAAATGTTAATTCGTACCAGAGCCGATAGTTTTAATAAAGGCTTCTGTTCTAAATACTTCTTTAGCTGCAAATTTAGCATCGTTCCCATGGACTGTGTAGTAGTCAGTCCGATTAAAAAACCTAATAGTCGTGGATGGTTTCTATATAAAACATTCATTATAATCAATTAAAAATCAAGAATAAATTTTAATGAATGAATAATTCATTTTTATGTTAAAATTAGATGGTCTAGGTTTTAATTGTTTTGTAAAACTTTTTCAACACCAATTCCATCAATTTGTTTTTCCATTACATTAAAGTCAAATATTTATTTTGGGCTCGAGTGCAAAATTGGTCTAGAATAGATATGAAAACATTCAAATTCTCTGAAGAGCAATTTATAAAAATTCTGATAATCCGATAATATAATGTTTACTGTAACTGGAACATTATTTAATCGATGACCTTAGATATTAACAGTTCCTAAAACCCCTGATAACGTACAGAATTATCAGGATTAAGATTCATAAAAAAATAGTACGCAGAAGAATATAGGACAAAACGTCTAGTTCTGAGGTAGATCAAGAGGATGTACATATTGAAAATTCAATTTCTTAACATACAATAATTTGCAGAATGTTTTCAATCTACAGCATATTAGTTGTGCAAATATGCACTAGTGCTATTTATCATAATACAGACGGTAAGACAAACATAAGTTGTTATATTATTATATTAACTGGCCATATTTTGAGTTATTTCAAGTTGATGTGTACTTTATATCTGTATTGCAATTATATACAACAGTTTATTGCATCTCATTTAATTCTGAACTAGCCTTAGCCAACTGAACCAATCATTTGATTTGGATGATTCTTTTGCTCCTTCTCAATACATTTTAAACGAACCTCAACAACCATATAACAGTTTGTTCAAAATGTGCTTGAAAAATACTAAAAGTGCTTAAAACCAAATAATACCTTTTCCATAACATTGAAAAAGTTTAATTTTAAAAAATCACCCCAACCAAATCCAGAGCTCCAACAAAAAAAAATAAATAAAAAAATTTTTTTTTTCCAAGATGTGGAAATGTGTTGAGGGAGCCATAATTTTTGGGCGTCGAAAGGGATTAGGAATCCAATAGGTGACAGTGGTAACTGAACCCACGAATGCAGGGTCTATGTGCTAAAATTCTGGCACACAGCTAGTCACATGAAAATTTTGATTTTTATGTACAATCTTAACTGTCTTCTGATGTTTATAAGTATATATGTAATTAGTAATCAAAGGAGAGGGGGGAGTAATTCCTGTCATACAGGAGGTCTTAACATCCAACAATCTAGCGGGTGTTGCAAATGAAAGGTCACATCACTTATAACACGTTTTACTATTATCAATTAAAAAGTCATTGATGCCAGGATTTGAATCCAGAACCACTAGTGTGACAAATGGCCAGACGGCCCCATACAAGAAATATAGAAATATTGTTTGACTTCTTCAATTTTTACTTAACAATATAAATTTACCATTTGTAACAACAAAAATGATTGTATCACTGGTTAAACTGTTACCATGCACAGTTAATTATCCAACTTTAAGGGTGCAAGAATCATACATCCAAACAAATACGTCTGTATATGAATTTCAATTTGGCAATTACAACTATAACTATTTCATGTCAAATTTAAAACTCCTATTTGAAATATGTACATTCATATGAGTAGAAAAAATAGAGTAGAAATGTTAATTTAACGAATAATCATAAATTCTTGTTGTTTTTGCAGCATACGAATTTTTGAGGGAAGCATGGCATCAATATGATAAGGATGAAAACATTAACACAAGCCCTTCACTAAAATGTAAGTTTTCATGAAACTTTTTTTTTTCTTTTATGGCCTTATTTTCAAATAACCAGACATAATTCAGAGAATGCGATGTTTAATTGTATTCTTGAGAAAGGCTACCTTGAAAAAATAGACTGGGACAATGGTGCGAACTGGGGGTTTAGGAGTTGAGTCTATCATGGTGACCACTCAGCTACCATATATTAAACGACTTAATCGAAATAGGCATACATACTCTGTTGTTACTTTTTATAGCAAGAAGGAATACTACTTTTTTTTTTTTGCAGTTCGTTGGTGGTGGCTTCACGGTAATGGGCATGAAAATGAGGATGAGGTGCCACTACATGAACTGGAAAACAAATATTTTTCAGAAAGCCCTCTCACATTGGGTATGTTTTCAGTGGAGAAAAATGACTTGTTATAATATCAATAACAAATACTACAATGTTTTCATGTTTTAGGAGATTTTAGACATGAAAATGAGGATGACGTGCCACTACAAGAAAAGGAAAATGAAGATTTTAAAGGAAGCTATATCTCATTGAGTATGTTTTCCATGGAGAAAAAATTAGACCTTATATCAAAAGACTTTTTCATGTAAAAATGAAGTGTTATATCAATAAAAAATACTATAACGTTTTCATGCCATAGGGAGGTGGATTGGTGGTTCTAGGCATGTACCTGAGGATGAGGTGCCACTACAAGAAAAGGAAAATGAAGCTATTGAACAAAGGCCTATCTCATTGAGTATGTTTTCAATGGAGAAAAAAATACTTCTTAAATTAATAACAAATACTGCCTTGTTTTCGTGTCTTAGGGGATTTGATTGGTGGTTCTATGCATGAAAATGAGGATGAGGTGCCATTTCCTCAAGAAAATG
>CM077105.1:14452770-14488900 GCA_039619505.1 Cimex hemipterus
GGGATTTGATTGGTGATTCTATGCATGAAAATGAGGATGAGGTGCCACTACAAGAAAAAGAAAATGAAGATGAAGAGGGAAGCCCTATGTCATCGAGTATGTTTTCATTTATACATTTAAGAAAAGTCTTATCAAGTGCTGTAATGTTTTCTTGTCATAGGTGGTTTATTTGGTGGCACTTGGCATGAAAATGGGCATGAGGAGTCACCAGAAAAAGCGAAAAAAGAAAAGTTTGAAAAAGAATTATGCACTATGTGTATGTTTTCACTGAAAAACATGATTACTTCTTTTAACAATAACAAATACAATGTTTGTTTTTATATTGTAGTGAATTTTTTGGATAAACATTTTCGTTGGAATCCAGTTGAGGAATCTACTACAAGACAGGACTCAGAAGAATTTCCAGACACAAATTTTGGTATGTCTGTTGAAAAACACAAAGGGTATGTTTAGTTTAAACATAAACTTTAACTACTACATAAAAATATAGATCATGTCTTCTATTACAGTAGGTATGCTCCGTTTTTTAAAGAGTACATTATCAGCAACAGAATAAAACTTCATACTTCTTATAATACTTTATCAAAAATTTTGTTATGGCATTTATAATTTAAAAGTTATTGGGGATTATTGGTCTGAACATCGTGACATGAGTTGAATTGGCACCGGGTTGTTCATTTACTATCCTCAGGAACTTACTTTGAACCAAAATGTATTCGACTGAAATCAAAATCACGCGAACAACACCCGCTCAATAAGTGACTCAGTGCCTGTTCAAAATTATGTTGAATCTAATTTACAATTCCTTCATACAGTAATCACTAATATTGTAATGCCGATTTTATGCTGTAGGCGATGGTGAAACTACACATGATAACAAAATAATAAATACAAGAAGGGAAAGCGATTTTGAACATATTTCCAAATTATGTACGTTCAAGGAAAAATTAATAAATCATACTTTACAGTTAAATAACGAATAATCCACCAATACTGTATGTGATGTTTATTTTTAGGCAAATTATTTTTAGATGGAATTATTCCTGGCATTGAGGAATTACAGACAAAATATGAACAACGTTATATTGGTTTGTTTCATTTAACAACTTACAAAACATTATTATTTACTGAAGTTAATTTATAGAAGAAAATTTAAGAGTGAACATTTCTTTCATATTTTAGATATTATGTATGGTAAACCTTCAATTGACAACGAAGGAGATCATTTTTCTAGTGAGGATGGAGGAATTTTGACATTGATTCCTGGAACAATGCGTATGTTTATTTTAATTTTATTTATGTATATGTTTCAGTTGGTCCTATTAAGCAATGAAGTAAGTAGGGAAGCAATTTGCTTTGCAGAAAAAATAATAATAAATCAATTTACTTTATTTATGTTTATGCATATATATTTTGTTACCGGTTAAACAACAAAATAACTAATTGCTATAATAACACTCCAGGTGAAACTTTTGAATATATAAAGAGGCAAAATTATTTTACAAATGAATTTTAAATTTGGTTCAAAAACCTAAAATAGAATGCAATATTTTTATGTTTTAGATGAAACATCATTGAAAAGCACAACTGAATCTACTGCAGAGGATGTAGAAATAGAAAAACATTCTACAGAAGAAAAAGAAAACCCTAAAGAACCTGAAATAGGTATAATTATCATTAGAACAAACTAGTTTAAATTGAGCCACTATAAAAACCATTTTTTTATTTACTTTTTTTTCTTCTATTCTTTCGTCCTTAATATTACTTGAGATTTGAGTAGGTTAAGTATTAAATATATGTTGAAATATTAAGCCCTAAAAAACCAACAGAAAACTAGTTATTCTCAGCTCTTACCAGTCTGTTTTTCCTATTGTTCTATCTTGCTCAGAAAACAATATCCCCCCCCCCCCAATTCCCTATTTTCTGCTAATATTGACAATCGTATAATTTATTCTGTTCTACAAATTTACACCGTTTCACATGGTGAAATTGAAACTTTGAATTGAGTTAGTTTTTTAAACTTTGGTGATACTAAGATAAAAAAATATTTTTAAAAAATGATGAATTGTGGAGTGAGTGTGGTGTTCAATTCTTTTAAAAATATAGTTCCTACTCAAAGTAAGTTGTTTTCAACTTATTGTTTGACCTTATAGGTTATTATCAGGTTGAAGGAGTTCTACAAACACATCTCTTGACATGAACTGCAAAAGTTACTTTTTAAAACTATCTTTTTTAAAATATTAAAAAATATTATGCCAATGTGCAAGCATTCTTGCCACTGGGATTTGAGGATCCAGGAAGGGAAGTAATTTTCATAATTTTTAAATTGATTTTTCTGTCCTTGTTGTGCACGCATTTTAAGGTTACTACATACTAATCTATTGTTTCTATCTACATATAGGATAAAAAATTATTATGCACAGTTGCATTAAATGAGAATGAAAAGTTACAAAATAGTTTCTTTCAGTAGTGTAATTTTTTTTTTTTTAAATTCAGATTTTTATAATGGGCACACTTTTAATTCCTTAAATATTAACTTTTATGGTGACATTTTTGGGCTGGACTTTTTTTTTTCTCCCAGGTGTCCTGTTGTTTCACATAAAAATACAAAACTCCTCAGGCTTTTATCCAATTTCAACATTATGATAACCTTACAATTAATTAAGGTTTTCCGTTGAGATGAAAAAAAGTTAATGGCACGAGAGGGATTCGAACCCATGATCTTTGGCTAGATACGCCGCTGCTCTACCACTTGAGCTATCGTGACCTCTATCCACTTTGACATCCCACCTCAACCACACCTTATGAGGTTTCCCTCCTTTTTGCCATTTTTCCAAAGCGGACCACTAAATAACTGTAAGTGAGAGAAATAAGTATGAAATTAAAAAAACCCACCGTTTTTGCCATTATGTGTAGTTTGTTTATAATGTCCTCAAGCCTTTTAAAGTGACAGTTAAACAACGAGGAATTGTTTCCCAAAAATGTGTCATATTCTATACATCACTATCTATTTTCAAAGGTTGTAGGATATTTGTTATTTTTAATGATGTTTTAATGTGTGCATTTCATCTGTCATTTCTTTACGAATCATTACTTAGCGTGTATACATTCCAAAAATAATTTTGGGTATTAATTTAGCCTCCTGATGTGTGAACTTTCAAATTTGATTATTGTAATTTTGAAAAGTAAGCATTTCAATTTATTCTAATGCAATCTTGCAAAACTATTGCAAATTTTATGGAAATAAAAAAAGAAATTTCTGATACAAGACCTTTGCTTTAGCTAACAACATTATAACCACTAAAAAGACAAAATGCTTTTAAACTCGGCTCGAAACCTTTCTGTAATATGCTACATTTTTGTATTTTAGTTGAATCATCATTTGAAAGCACAACTGAATATTCTACAGAGTATGAAGAGAAAGAAAACCATCCTAAAGACGAAAACGAATATACAGAAGAACCCGAAATAGGTATGTTTATCATTAGAACATACAAGTGCATAGAAAAATATAATACATAAAACTATTTTTTTAATTAGCCATTAAAAGAATTTAAATTTATTTATGGGTTCTTGTATTTTATCAATCTATTGATCTTAATATTTTTATGTTGCTGTTAAAACATTGTATGAATTTGACATTCCAGCCCAACCAAAGCATTGATTTTGCTTTGTGAATTTCATTGAATTTAAAAGCTAGAAAATTTCTTATGCAAATGGTATGCCTAATGAACAATACAATAACCACTAAAAAGACCTAAAGCTTTTAAATTAGTACAAAATTTTTCTGTAATATTGTGCAATATTTTTATTTTTTAGTTGGATCATCATTTGAAAGCACATCTGAACCTTCTACCGAGTATGTAGACATAGAAATACATCCTAAAGAAGAAAAGGAATACCCGGAAATAGGTGTGTTTATCATTAGAACATAAATAGTAAAAATATAATTCATACAGCTATCATATCACAATAAACTATTTTGTTACAGTCGAGATTCAGGAAATAAACAACCACGAATTTCATAATTTCATCCCAAATTATGGAATGATCGATAGATACTCATACAAAACGAAAGGCGATGGAAATTATTTATCTGAATCCCAGGTCCATATATATCCCAAATATATCAATTCCATTAGTGGTAGCTACAAATTGGGAGAGGAAAAGCTGGATAAAGTAAAGAGAGAGGCACCAATCACGAATGGCCACGAGGGTTTTCTCGCCGACCAACCGATAGCAGTGGAGGAGCACGTAGAAAAAAAGAAGGCCGGCAATGTAGAGTTTGGAAGAGGCAATTCAGACAGATCTCAATTGATCGGAAAATTCCTGACGGAACTGGATAAAGAAACAGGCGGAGGACAAACAAAATACAACGTAGGACCTTCATTTTCTCATCCTGTTACTACAACTGAAAAATCATTTTGGAAAAAGATATTTGATCTCCTTTAGAGCTAACATTTTCAAAAGTTACACTGTAAATTTTAAATTTATTTTTAAGTGATACTCACCTCAGGTAAATTTCTAAAATAGGAAATGAACAATTTCTGTTGACAAAGATCTGAAACAAAAATTATAAATCTAATTATTATGTCTGTCTCCTTAAAATAATAAATAAAATTTAAAATGCACATTAAAACTCATTCATTTCTTTCAATAAGAATTTTAATTTATTTTATTCATAATTAAAATGATCTGTTCAATCAAACTAAAAAGATAATAACGTGTACATATACATTAAAAACAAACATACTAACACATATAAAATAATACTTTGTAATACCATATGTAATACATATATTCAGACATTTATCGGGGAAAATATTTTCACTATTTATAAATTTTTTTGATGATTTCAATTTGTTTCCAAATTGTTCTCGTTTTGCTTTTGATTATTGGTGTAAATTTGTGCTTAATAGGAACAAAGGATGTTTCATTCTTTATAGTGTTAGTGTGATCATAACTTACCATGACATTACATTTTATTTAAATATTAAAAAAGTGTTAACCAAACCAAAACTGACCATAAAAAATGAATGTACATGTCTTGAATAGAACTTTCTGATCAAATATGCTTCTCTTTTTTTTTTTTTTTCAAAGTAACTATTTAAAGTATCTAATTTCATCCATAAACTTCTGAATCAAACTACTGAATTGAATATTCTTCCTTTTTTTTTTTTTTTTTTTTTTTTTTAAGTGATATTTTCATATTATAAGGCTTTTGTAATTACTCAATAAAAGTAATAAAATGATAAGGATGTAGTGATCAACAAGCAGTTGTTAATTGTAGAAGCAGATTCCAAGATGTATTTGGATTACTTCCTTGAACCACTTCTACAATGAAATAAAATAAATATTTTTTTTTTTTAAATATGTACAAAGAAAAAATAACAATATTATAAATTTATGATTTACAAAAAATCATAAAAATGGAACCAATAAATCCTGTTTTACAACTATCTCAACTCTCTAAAATAAATGGCTTAATGGCTGGTCATAAATTAGGAAAATAACAACGCACGGCTTGAACTCATGCTGATAAGAATTATCACAGATCCTAATCAATCTTAGTCTTTATTAATGTTCAATGATTTATAATTACACAATTGTCTAATTTCTCAACAAATTTGCAGATTAACATGATTATTTTATGTAATTATTACATAAACGATGATAATAAGCTAGAAAGATGAAGAAATCTAATTCTTAAAACAATTGTATTTCACAAATATTTAGCTCTGTAATCATTGAGATAAAAAAGCAAATAGGTCAGTTATTTTTAGGACAATGCTATTTGTTCTGGGTTCGAATCCAAAAATAGCACTTGAGCATTTATTTGAGAATAATTAGAAAGTATAGTACAGTGGTTCTGATCACTCTTCAGCTACACCCAACAGGATTGTTGATATTAAGCCCTTCAGTTTAACAAGAATTACTTGATTTTTATAGTACAGTATCAATCACAATCACTCCAATAAAAAATGTTTCTTTTCAATCTATGATTAATAAAACTCACATAACAAGACTATCCAGCATTAAAGATTTAGGAATCTGGCTTGATACTAAATTAGCGTTCAACCTTCACATACAAACTATTTGCAAAAGGGTACAAACTGTATAAAATATAATGGTATAGGTGAAAGCTCGATAGGCTCTATTATCAGGGTCTCAGAGTGATCTCAGGGGAGTTCAGGACTAGCTCCTTGGCCAGTCTGTGTTGCGAGCTGAGGGTCTTGCCTCCGTAACTTCAGAGAGAGTACATTATCCTCGACGATCCTCCAGTGCCCGTATAGGGTTGTCTGTGACAGGCTTCACTCACGTCTAATTACCAGAATTCACTTCAGTAAGGCCTAAGGGAAGGCCAGACTGGCATTGGGGACGGTGCATTGACTGGGCAATCAGCCTACACCCCTTGGATCTTTCCAGCCATACTTGTCAGTGACGATTTGGTTTGCCCAAATTGTGTTCACTACCTCAACAAGGCAATGTTCCTTGAACATAGAAATATACACGCCGGTTTTTGTCCGATTTTTACAGACAAGTCCAAGCAAGACCAGCCGTGGTGTAGCATGTGTCGTGCATAGCTAGGGAATGGCCATCTTCTGCTCGTTGCCCCGTCATTGAAGAAGAAAAATCATTTTATTCTGGGACTGGTGTCCCCTAAGAATAATTTACATGAGATACAATATGATGTCACATAATTAAAAAAATTAAATTAAATTTTTAAAAAATATTTAAAAAAATAGAAATCGTGGAACGATGTATGCCAGTAAGGTCAGTGCAGTGTGTAAACAGCAGAGCTGTATGTGATTTGATACTCTCGTGGCAGTACAGCATGAGGAGAGCTCAGCCTTCCTTGTAAGTACCGACTCTGAGCACTGTCTGGGTTATATGAGACAGGTTCTCTATGGACCCTCTCATCATGCTCTTGTTAGAGAAATATGCAGAGCTGGAGCTTCTTAGAAAAATGGAGGTCATTATATACATTGGGTTTCCAGACACATTGGCCTGAAGGGTAATGAACGGATGAGGCGGTGAATGCCGGGATGTTCCATGTTCCAGACCATTACAATTACGCCCTCAGAACAGGAGACAAGGGATCATCCTCACCCAAATGAAAAATTGGCCACACACAGTTGTCACACGGGCACCAGCTTTTGAGCCAAAGCCTTACACAGACAAAGGTTGATGTCACATAATACAGGCTTCTCATGCCATGAGGGTGTAGATATGCCATCGGACTTAAGAACGATTCTCGAACCCAGTAGAGAGTTTCAGGGTCCCACATTTTTTGAGGAATTAGGTATTTTTTTATTGTATATAGCCATCAAAATGCGAGTTCTATATGAGAAAGCAAATTTGGAGAGGGCTGATGGTGAAATAGCATCCATATTGCCCCTTGAGTTGTGACTTGGGTCGATGAAGAAATATTTATAATAGTACCCCATCGACTCAAATTAATTAAGCTTGTTACTGTATGCAGGTCGATAGAGAAATATTGAATACTACATCTACAAGCCAATGCAATGTATACAGGGGTGAATGTATTGTGTTGTATTTCACATGCAATTGAGGCAGAAATAACCAAATTGTCGGATGCCATATTAAAAAAAATATATTATCGGTGAGAGATGTCCACTACGTCCACTAGCATTGGAATCTTTGGAAAAGTTTTATCAACTACTCATTTCCTATACGATACATAAGATTTGAACCACTCTACTGACGGAATGGTAGAGCCTACAGAGTGCAATTTATAAGTAGATCTTGGTTAACCGGGTCAAATGTTTTAGATAGATCAGTATAGATTGTTCAATTGGTAATTACATTTAAATTAATTGATTATTGCAGCTTGAAGAGTGGTTTCACGTGGTGGATTTATGAAAGCCATGATGCTCATCAACGACGAGGTGTCGTAATTGAGGGTTGATAATATCATAAACTAATGATTCGAACACTTTGCCTATGTGTAAAAGTTTGGAAATGGCAATGATTATGGTAACATGATTGATAATTTTAATATGTGAATTACCGAGGGAAAAATGATTTTTAGTAGTCATCCTGATGTTTTGGAATGGTTCCTCGATATCTTTATCCGAATTTAATAAAATATAAAGACGTACTGACAATACAGTAAACATGTGACTCGTGAACCGGGCGAGACGCAAGAGCGGGAATTGATAACTAATCCTTGATACTGACAGATTATTTGACAGTCATCGAAGGCAAATATCACACGAGAAAATTTTAACGGGAAATTTCAAAATCCGATACAAAAGGGAAAATATAATTGTCGAAGGAAAAAACCGTGAAAATTCGATCGTTTTTCACCTTCGAGTCGGCGGCCTTGGTTCACTTTTTTTCGCGGCGAGGTTTCAAAATTGTTTCCATTGCACCATACCAGACCTAAACAACTTCGACCTATTTGAGTTTCGTAAATTTTTGTGCTCTACCGTTTTGTTTTTTGAAGAAAAAAATGTCTCTATTCAGGGCGATCAAGACTCCGACCCTCAACAAGTCCTTCAGCCTACCTGCCTTGCTATATCACAAAAATGTAATTATTTAATTATAAAATAGTTTCAAAATGTCCAAAAACCCTATAACATATTTGCCAACTTCGAACATTTTTTTAGGTCAATAATTCTTCAGCAAACGTTGAATCCTATTTAGAACTTTTTCTAGAAAAAAAAGCACAATTTCTGAACTATTAATTGTATATTTAATTTCCATTATATGTATATTATTTCACAATGAATTACTTTCATCGTTTACAACGTTTAAAGTGCAATTCCATGCCCAAATTTTACAACTTGCCTCATTGAAATTAGTCGTGCAATGTGTTATGCAATGATTATCGATTTAAACGCAACTTAACTTGACATTGTATAAATTTATTTATTTTAAGTAAATAACTTTATTGTAGGTTATAAATTACAGTTTAAATAGTGTAAGTTTAGATCGTCTCTTTTTCACTAAAGAAATCAATACAGTAGTTTTGTGGAGTTTCTGACCAGTGACAGTTACCTCCAGCTGGTTTGCAATATAATTATGATGACATCACGTTATTTATAATTTAGTCGAAAATGCTGATCAAAATCCCCAGCCAAACCCAGTAAATAAAAGTCTCTGAACATCTTTAGTGAATTAGAAGCAAAACTTTTAAATTGATTTGCGAATCATTTTGACACCTCGATTATCGTTCAATCACCGCCTCAACAAAAAAGAACCAAACTGGGTCTGTCCGCAATATGGTCATGTTTTTCTCACAAAACGAATGCCCTTTGCAATCAAAATATCACGTTTATAATAATGTGTTGCAATTCATAATTTGTTAAGCGGCTCAAATTTGTGGCTATAATCGCAATGAGGTGTTGGAAAGGTTTCAAAGGTATTTCATTTTAACATCTATATTTTCTTTACCTACAAACATCCCTTCATATATTTATTTATTTTTAAATAATGGATTCCAAGAACTGAAGGAGTTCCCCCTAAGCAGTGCAGCTGTGGTATACAGCTTATTGTGCTCCCTTCCTGGTTCCAGTTTTAGGAGCTTCAACATGCGTGTGAACGTAAGCTCCTTGTGTGCTCATATTCTTCCATCAAAAAAACTCATTTTGGGATCAAATTCATAGTTGCTGGGAAAAGATTCCACCACAGACCTTCCATTGGCGAGTGCTGTGTGATTTTTTTTTTCAATTGGGGCCTCCAGTACCCTTAGGCATCACAAAACAAGTCAGTAGGCAACGGCGGGAATCACTCACTACTGCAGGATCTATTAGGCGAGAGCTTGATGCCATAACCACTCGGCTACCCCACCATAATATTAAATCCTCTATTTATCCAAGTTTCTTAAACAAATTTCTGAATTTTAAATTTTGTTTGAGGGTGTTGTCACTTCCATGTTATTGGCAAGCGAAGCTAGGTGATAAGTCAAAGGACTCTTTGGTTTGATTCCTGATGTATTTTGGCTTGCAACTGCACTTATGAGTTTTATCTTTCCGTAGACAATGTTTCAGTGTAAGATTCAGCTTTCCTTACTTTTACAGAGCATAGGAATATTTCATCTGGCCTTGCCAGTGACCAAGTGGGACCCTATTATCAGTTGTAAATATTGCTTTTGCAGGTAATCGACCATTATGAGAATCCGAGGAATGTCGGGTCATTGGACAAGAATGACAAGAGCGTTGGGACAGGCCTTGTCGGGGCCCCAGCCTGCGGAGATGTCATGAAGCTTCAGATCAAAGTCGACGAGAACGGTAAAATAGTCGATGCCAAGTTTAAAACTTTTGGTTGCGGATCTGCTATCGCCTCGAGCTCACTCGCCACAGAGTGGGTCAAAGGGAAAACGGTGGGTTAAAAACTCCGGAACAATTTTGCAAATTGACAATAAGGTTTGATTTTCTTTCAGGTGGAAGATGCTTTAAAATTGAAAAATTCCGACATCGCAAAGGAGCTCGCATTGCCTCCTGTGAAACTGCATTGCTCTAGTATGTATTAATTTAGTTATTAGATTTTTTGTTGTGCAGTTGATCATTTCAGAGATTATCATACACTGTCTAGCTTGACATGATATGACAACAAATGTTGCTAATTCTACAATTTCTATAGTATTAAATCATATTTTAGTTATTGGCACAGCTTTTATATGATTTATTATGAATTTATTATAAATTGCAGAAAACGAACAAACTACATGCAATTTATATTTTGTTTAATTGCATAATTTATATCAAATACTTCCTCCTGTGTATTGGCCTCAAGACAACTTATTTCATATGGGCTTGGAGGCTCCCAAGGTCCAATGACAAGCTGTCTTGATTGGGCTTATAAGCTCCCCAAGCATTGTGAGAAGTAATTTCATTCTTGAGGTTTTTACATTTTAAGAGCTCCGACTATATATCTTCTATTGGCACCTCATTAGTTCATAGATGACACACTCCACACCCTACTATTCCACACTCATCACCAGAAAACTGCTCTTTTCTCTTTTATTTCTGGCATCAGCTGAAAGCCATAGCCATTGAAAAACCTTTTTGAATTATTTTTATTATTCTAAATTTCTTTCACTCTAGACTTATTTTCCTTTAAAAATGTGCGAACCTTCTTGAGAATTAACATTTCTTGAGGCTAAAATTGTTTTAAAATTACAAGGAAGGTGAATAAAAGATATAGTTATCCTTTATTTCATTGAACAGCTCACTTTTTTTCTTTTTTCCATTCCATGCTCCCCTTATGTTCACACAGTATTTATTTATTTATTTTTTTTATTATTATGTGTTAATATACATAATGAATATTTTTTGGGAAAAATAAATTTGCCCTTAAATACAACTCTATTTGTTTTTCTCTTATCGTTTTCTAATTTCTGTTGAAAACTGAAATATCTGAGGAATATATTGTCAAATTTTCAACTCCTCAAAAGGATTTAAGAGCGAGTTGAAGCTATATGCCAATATCAAATTTTGATGCAATATGCAAAATAATCAGGCTGTGGGGTTGGGTCATCTAGCAGTTGTGATCATATGCGGGGGGTGTGTTTTAAATACACCAAAATCAGCCCTGAAAAAGTTAAAGAAGAATTTTTAGTTGATCCAGCCCCGGCTTGATATGGTTGTCAGGCAGAAATTTTCTAAAAATAGGCAGCCATGTTTATATTTTAGCAATAAAGAAACATACTATATACTTAAAATTGGCACAGGATGCCGAAACAATTGTACACTTATTTAAAACATCTTAAAAATAAGGCCTAGAAATTAAAAAACATTCTATTATATAAATCAATTATTAATATAATTTTTTTTCCAGTGCTTGCTGAAGATGCAATTAAGGCCGCTCTCTCAGACTACAAGATCAAACAGCAGTCAAAGGGCACAGGAAAAAAATAGTAACGAAGTTACCGTTCGATTTTCAAAATTTAAAGTCGTATCGATATTAAATTATGTTTTTAAATCTTTTGTTTTATTTGTTAACGAGAGGGATTTATAATTTTATTTCAATGCTATACCTGCAGACCATGTGATAAGCTGATTATATTTTCTTGCAGGTTGATGTGCATTAGAGTTGTTTATTTTGTAAATTTCTTGTAGATAATCAATAAACCGTTAACATATAGAAAACAAGCAAAATACTGTTTTAGTGGTTATTTATAAATGTTTATATAGAATTAGTGATGATTAAATTATCAGTACATTCAAAAGTACGTTTTGCAGTTTGTAGGAGTAAAAAGGAGAAATATTGCAATGGAGAAGTCTATATATTTTTGTTATAGTTTTTTTAATTGGATCAAAAATTATTTGTTGCTAGGTTAGTTGTTCTATGATTGTTTTAATTTGCCAGAAGTTTATTGAAGCCATGAGGAGAAGTAAAAAATAAAGTATTGTAGAAAAAACTTTCTTTCTTTTTTTTTTTCATTGTTTTGACCTTTATTCAGGTCATCTTCAGTGTCTGCGTGAATTATAAAACATATGTAATATATTCACCCAAGTCCTGAAGATGTCCCGAATAAAGGCCAAAATTTTTGGAAAGGGAGAGGAAATATTTTCTAAAATATTTCATTACTGATAGCTCCTCACTATTTCAACAAATTATTGAACAACCCGTCGTTAAATAGCACACATTTCTCAGTTTGATCATCATCTTTGATATTGTTGGTATCAGTTGTGCAGTGGCTAAATATACTGAAGATATATACATGAAAAGTAAGTGATCAAACAATAAAATGTTAGAAATGTATTTTTGCAATAATGAACGTCAGGACTGCTCTGAAAGTGGTTTTAATTTATTATATTGATAATTAGTATTTACTTATAAGGTAACAAAAAAATTAGGGTTTAAATAATTTATTAATATCACATGTTAAAACAATAGTACATAGACTGGCAATCTATATAAATTATCTTAATTATAAAAAATAAATAAAATATATTGTTTCACCTATAAATGCTGTACAAAAATAATTTAAAAAATAATTCAATCCCTCTGTGACTTTGTATCCCTCTTCCAAACGATGACGAGCCCCTGTTGGTCGCTTGTGCTCAAAAGGCTTTCATCGTAATTGAAACTGACTCCAAATACGGGGCTCGAATGCCCTTGCAACTTGTTCACAGCTGCGTTCATAACGCTTTCACATCCGATGTCTAAAAAATGTACGCACGAATCCTCACTTCCTGTAACTATTGAGAGGAATCAGTCACCTAAAGGTCAAGAGTTGCTTTGACAACTCACCAATGCAGGCACCCTTCCTGAAAGACATTATAGGGCAGAATGTTGACCGAATGTGGCTATTTTGGTTTTTATGCTCGATAATGAAACCCCTTTTCAATTGTAAACCTTTATCGGTAACCCTGGTAAATTTTATAATTTAAATAGTAAAGTTAAACATAGTGAATATGACAAGGTCTTTTTACCTGTACAACTGTATCATATTTGCTGCTATATTTACCAGCAAGGATGGATCTCTAGCTTCTCTACTTATCCACGCTCGCCAGTTTATATTAGTTATAGCAGCGCTGACACCGACAAAGATTCTCTTGTGCTTATTCAATTTACCCGAGTTGACATTGAAGTAAAACGACATGATATAACCCTAGAATAAAAATTAAAATGAGGACTTTTTTAATTGAGAGATATGGAAAAAAACTAACCAAATCATTCCCAGCCCAAAGCGAATTACCGCTTGAGTCAAATGCTAAAGATAACACTTTGCCGCCGACATTATTTCTCACTTTTATACCTGTTGATATGTTCAAAACCTCCACTTGGCCTTTTATGTTCCCAGCCTTTATTATAATTCACAATTAAGCTTAATATCTATCATATATTGAATAAGCCATAAGTAAAATGTGATTCTTAAAAGAAAGGATACAACGACAATATTGTTGTTGACTGGATGGAAGAGACATGAAAGCAGTTCAGTCGGCACGGAATCTCTAACTGAGCGGATGCATTTGTAATTTGATGTGTTCCACACGCATATTTGCCCATCTAAAGAGCTCGTGACGATCAAATCATTTGCAAAGGACCAATCACAGCCTATAAACAAAAATGGCATAAACTCGTATTTTAACTTTTTATCAATCGCTCTTACCTGTCACTTCTCTTTCATGTCCTTTCATGATACATTCTAGAGTAGGAGGTTGAGTGAGCAAATTGCAAATTGAGACGGTCGAGTCGTTTGAAATGCAACACAACCTAGCACGATCATTGTTCGCAAATTTTACCATTGTGACTGCAGACGAGTGCTAAAAACACAATATACTGTACTTTGTATTATCATTTTGTCCCAATATTTTTGGGAATAGTGCTTTACTCATAATAATAATGTTTGTTTAGCAAAAGAAAAAGTAAAAACATTTTACAGCATGGTAAGTACCGTCTGCCGGACTCGAACAAAAATGAAAGGATGTAGCATGTCACTGAAAACAGACTACTTTAAAAGGTAGACAACTGTTAAGAATGTAAAAATCAAGAAAATAAATCTAATGATAATTATTCTTGTTATCTACATTCTTAATTGAGATGAAAACATTAGTGTCACGAGGATTTGAACCCATGATCTTCAGCTCAATATGCTTCTGCTCAAACCATTTGAGGTATAATGACTAAGAAGTGGTTAAAGCACATGAAGGTCATGGGTATAATATACAAACTAAGGGTTTAGACATTTAAATAAAAATAATAATACAATCAATTAAGACTGCTATTATCATTAACAAATGACAATATCTGCATGACAAATTGAAATAATAAAAGATAATAGTAATAAACAAGGGCATCATTGAAAGTTTGTATGGTAAAAGGCATCAAGATCATTACAAATTAAATTTTAAAAAATAAAACACCTATTTAATTATTTAATTAGTCAAAACAAGCTTGCAGTGCATATCTGATCTGTTGTAGCCAATTCAATTAGCAAGGTTCTCCTGAGGATCTTATTTCCCATATGGGGATATCTAAATTCTGAGAGAATAAGTAGAATATGAGAAAGGTGGTGAGCAGACAAATTTTAATTCAGTATCTAATATGAAGGCTGAAGGTAAAAACTTTAACAAGGGAAGTCAATAATGTCCCAATTGATAACTGTAATTTTTTTTTCATAAGGTGTAGCCGAAACAATGAAAAGAAATAAAAAACACAGAAACCTTTCCACCAGACCGTACTGTCAAAAACCCCACCAATTATGCACAGTAGCATACAATTGATCAGGAAACAGCTTTAAAGAAATAATTTTTGATGGAAGGGGTTATGTTTTTAATAAAGTGGTATCTGAAAATGCTACTCATGAATATAGCAAGTCATGGATAAGGAGATGGCAAGGTTTACACCCGGTTAATTGTGGCTGAGCTAATTAACAACAGAAATTATCTATGGGGTTGCTTTTACATTGCCACCGATTATGAGAAGTGAGACATCTTTTTCAAAAAACGATAATGTATTTTTCTACACGGAATTTATTGAAAATTTAGTGACATTGAACATTAGGTTCCACTGTCACAGTAGCATTTAAAGAGATTGATGTTCTGACGAGAAACTTGGTCTTAATCTAGAAATGTACATCAAGATTAATGATTGTATCAGCCATTTGACAATCCCTCAAGAGTTGCAGGTTTGTCAACAAGTCAAGTTCTTTAAACTATCTGTTGAAACATTAATAAGCAAGTTAGTTATGTGAACCAACTGAGAAGAAAAGTGAAATTTATAGGCAAACTATTAATGCAGGCTATGTATTTGTCTTGGAGTCTTATCTTAGACGGAGACACCGATCTCGTAAGTGTGAAACTAGCCTTGATAAAAAAAATAACACCACAATCACCTGGTCAAATATGTGATGTACGCTAACGAATGAGTAGTAATTATCAAGCAAATTGCTTCCTGAGTATGCGCGTGACTTGTCTCGACATGGCGACAAGTCGGCTTCCTTGGTGTTGAATGAATCAACATCGCTCAATTGGGCTGTACTTTCTGGACTCACCTAGAGAAGAAATTATATAAAAATAGATAGTTCTGGTGTATTTAAAGTATTTGTCTCACTCTTGTGTTGATGCTCAGCCTGCGCAGGCTCATCTGATCGAATGACGAGCCATAACGGTTTTGCAAGAGGATCCCACGCAATCTGAGGTACTGCTTCCACAATGCACTGTCCTTACCTCCTCCGAATTCCCTAAGGAGCTGATTCCTCCTTCTTATGTACAATGTCCCTGAGAATTAGGAACGATTTAAAATTTGCAATTTAGATAAAATAATTAGACTCTCTTACTGAAATTTGGGTGGTTTTTGGCCCTATGGGCATTGTATCTGGCGTCCAGGGCGAACACCTGTTGCTGCCAGACTGTCGACATCCTGGAGAAAGCAAAACAGCACAGTCTGAAACAGAGACGTTCACAGAGGTTTCGCTCTGGTTGTTATAAACATTTGTAACCTCCCTCATCATTGACTGAACTACTGAAGCTCACAATTAATTGTACAAGCACGTGGACGTTTCAATACAAGCGAAAATGAAGAAATTCAAACGTAATTTCAAACAAAAAGATTACAAACTTGAAAAAATCAAGAAGAGGGAAGCAGAACAAAAAGAATTAGAACAACTCATTCAACGATACGATACTGTACGTATAAATATATAACATTTATGGGTAAATATTTATAAAAGAAGAAAAACCTCAGAGTAAACACAAATGCACTATCCCTTTTCTCTCTTTTGTTTTTAGCAAAAATATTTTTTTTTATTATTATTTTATTTAACTGTTGTGTACATACACATTATATTTTGCTAATAAATAATTATCTACAACACACTCAAAAAGTGTGATTAATATAATATTTGAGGGCGTGCAAAAATAAGTCACTCAGATATGGCAATTCATTGTATAAGTTTTCTTGAGAGTTTTGCTGCTAGTTTTGTCAAAAGGTTTTCCTGAGAATTTCCACATAAGGATTTGAACCGACCTTGGCACCCCTTTAAAACTTAAAACTTCGATTTAAACATGGATCGAAATCAATTGCATTTTTAATAAGTTTAAGAATTCCCTGAGCTGTTTTGCAAAAATGTTTTGTTCTGCATAAAAATGTAACATATTCAAAAATTTTATTCTTTCAACAAGAGTCAGGACGTTTTTGTTATATTACGTTTTGGAAGAGGAGGCATTTTGCAACACAAATTACACGAGAGAAAAAAATGCAGACTGGGAAGAAAGAGATTCCTGAAAGTTAATTAGAATTATAAACTCATTTTTTAAATAATTATTTTCAATACGAAAATAAAACTGCTTGTACATCTGAAATCGGACTTATGCAAATGTGGAAACTTGGCTCATTTTTTTATTGCTGCTGATTCTGTGTACAAGCTAAAAATAAATTATATAAAAATTTTTAAAAATCTCTGCTTGCTAACTTTTGGTTCTTGTTTAAATTAGTCATAAACTTTTATAAGTACATTTGCCAAATTTTAAATTCTGTTATAGGTGGACAGTTCTGAGATAAACACTTTTGATGATATACCGTTAACAGAAAATACAAGAATAGGCCTTTCAGAAGCAGGTTACACTGTCCCCACTAAAATACAAAAAGAAAGTATCATTGTTGCACTGAGGGGCCTGGATGTGCTTGGAGCCGCAAAGACTGGGAGTGGCAAGACACTTGCCTTCCTTTTACCTGTACGAAACCAAGATTACACATTAACATTTAGCCTTTTATCCTATAACATAACGTGGCGATTTTTATATTCCCAGGTACTTGAAATCCTTTATAGGAAACAGTGGACTAAATTTGATGGAATCGGTGCAATTATAATGACACCGACAAGGGAACTAGCAATGCAGATTTATCGTACTTTGGTCAAAGTTGGTAAACATCACAACTTCTCGGCCGGCCTTATCATTGGTAAATTTGTTAATGTTAAATAAAAAATGGTTACTTTCAAAATAATTATATTGCAGGTGGTAAGGATATGTCTTTCGAAAAAGAAAGGATGCACTTAGTCAATATTATAATTTGCACGCCTGGAAGGCTTTTACAACACATGGACATTAATCCTCTGTTTGACTGTACAAATTTACAGGTCATTTGTTTATTTATTTATTTAATTTTTCTTTTCTAACTGGCAGCATTTATGCAGATTTTAGTACTCGATGAAGCTGATAGATGTTTAGATATGGGCTTCGAACAAGAAATGAATGCGATTATTGAAAATTTTCCAAAACAGCGTCTCACTCTTTTGTTTTCCGCAACACAAACAAAGTAACTAATTTTATATTGCCCCTGAGTGTTGTTTGCTTATTTAACAACTTTTTGTTTATTAGAAAGGTGAAAGATTTAGCAAGGCTAAGCCTAGTCAATCCAAAATACATTTCAGTACATGAACATGAGAAATACAAAACTCCAGAGGGTCTAACTCAGAGTTACATTATCTGTGAACAGCATGAAAAAATAACAGTCCTTTGGTCGTTCATAAAAACACACCCGAAGCATAAAATCATTATATTTTTTTCCACATGCAATCAGGTATGTTAAAACTGAAAAGTGTCACGTAAAGAATAATCATAGATTAACAGTCACTAATCACCACACATGTTATGTAAAGGTTCTTTAACTAATTTTGTTATTAGGTTAAATTCATATTTGACATAATGTGCCATCTGAGACCATACAACACTCTGTTCGCTCTTACGGGGAAAATGAAACAGCATAAAAGAATGGAAGTCTATCAGTTGTTTAGGAGGAAACAACACGCCGTTCTTTTTGCAACTGACTTGGCTTCAAGAGGCTTAGGTTTTCTATTTTCCCTAGAAGTTTCTATCATTACGAGTTTTTTTTAAAATAAATTATTTTGGTTTTATTCTTTTTCATACAGATTTTCCAGAAGTCCATTGGGTCATACATGCAGATTGTCCTGAAGATGTAGAAACGTATATTCATAGATCAGGAAGGACGGCTAGGTTTTTTAAAGGAGGCGAATCCTTATTGCTTCTCAACCCTTCAGAAAAAGCTTTTGTTAACAAATTGGAAGAAAACAGGATTCCGATTAACGAAATTAAGTATGTTAATTTAAAAATTTAAAAAGTCTGGATTATTAAATCTCCTCATATTTTTTAAATTAAATTACTTTTATTTAATTGAAATTGATTTTTTTCAAGGGTGAATCCTCAGCAAATGGTCTCGCCGCAAGCAAAAATGGAAATGTTTCTTGCAAAGGATCCAGACCTCAAAGCCTCAGCTCAAAGAGCATTTGTGGCTTACGCAAAGTCTGTTTATTTGATGAAAGACAAGTCTGTTTTTAACATAAAAGCAATAGACACTCACAAATTTGCCAGGTATTATGAATAATTTTAAAAATGATTTTAAATGACAAACATTTCTTTTGTTAGGTCTTTGGGTCTCGTCATATCTCCAAGAATGCGGTTTATTGAGAAAGCGGAAAAGACCAAGAACAAAACGCAATCACACGAAGGAAACGCGCAGAGTGAAGAAGCGAACCCTCTCAAATCGGGAGAGTCCTCTGAATATAAATTTTTCTCCGATAGCGATGATGATAGTGACAAGGGAAATGACATTTTGACCATGAAACGTAAAAACCACGATTTAGTCAGTTTCGTCAAAGTTGAGTCAGAAGAAGCACCAGTGTCAGAACAATTGAAAACGAACAAAATCAAACCCTTGACCAAAGTGAAACAAGCTAAAAGGGTGTTAAAGAAGAAAATTAAACCTAATAAAAAAATTATTTTCTCTGAAGAAGGAGAGGTATTTCACTTTATTACACATTCATAACAAACAGTTTTTAAAGAAATAATAAACATGTGGTATGTCGATTCACTTATTTTCAAATGATGCTTCTTACTCACAGATTGAATAAAGGAGGAAACAACCTGTGAGCCATCATTTGAAGAAAAAAGTGCAGTTTTTATTGTTTGGATTTGTTTTAAACTTTTAAAATACTGTTTAATCATTTGATAAAAAGCAAAATGAAAACAGTATAGTTTAAACAATAAGAGAAATGTTCTTAGGCGATTTCTCAGAATTATTTAATATTATTTATTAGCCAGTATATTTTTCAAATTAGCTCTTTTTTTTAACTGAATTTTCTTAGATTGACCATGTTATGAGATGTATCAATTTCTAGGGTGGTGTAATGTACATGATTTTTAATTTTAGGTTTTAATGGATCAAGCCAAAGAGAAAGTGACAGAAGTCGGCAAAATGTACGAAATATCAGGTGAAGGCTTGAATATAGAAGAAGCCAGGAAAGTAAGTTCATATTTGGCTTCAAAGCCTCGGTACATGTTTTTAAAAATTTCCCTCCCCTTTCAGGTGTTAAAGGAGGAAGACAAATGGGACAGGAAGTTGTTCAGAGAGAAGCTGATAGCCAGGAGAAAGGCCAGGAAGGAGAAGTTGAAAGCACAAAATAAGAAAACTGACAAAGGTACGGAAGAAAAGGCTCATCTCGACGTGTCGGAAGATGAAGATTCCGAGCCGGACCTTTCCTGGCTCCCGGATCCTGATAAGGTCTATACAGAAAAGAACAGCGACACTGAAGGAAATGAGAACGAGTAAGATTGTTGATTTATTTTTGTTTAAATAAATGTCTGTTATTAACAAGAGCTCATTTCAGGCCCAGAGGACAAAAGCGGAAATTGTCTTCTGATGAAGAGAGCGAAGGAAGTGAAGATGATGATGATGAACCTATTGACAAAGAAAATGACTTGTCGATAAAAGAAAAAGAAGAATTAGCCCTTAAATTTTTAGAATCTAAAATCTAGATTACAGATTAATTTTATTTTTAAAATCAGAAAATGTCGTTTTGTCAAATTTTTTATTTAAAAATAATTTATTTTGTAAATATAAAATGAAAATATGCATCTCATTTTTTTTTTTTTTTTTTTTGTTGATGTGGTATGTTATGCCTTAGAGCAAGGAAAAATTCAACAAAATAAAATCTTGAAAAATGTACACATACATCATCCTATCACTTCATTATTTTATGAAATGTAATAAACGTTATTATTATAAATTTGATTTACATTGATATACATACATGTGCCAAGTTGAGCTTATTCGATTTTCGTATCCACCAGCAATTCGAGCTTTTGCTTATATGGTGTGGGATCTCACTTGAATTTTGATTTTCTTTTCACACCTGCTCCATTAGAGAAACTGGTACAAAAAAAGGGATTATTTGGAAAGTACAATGCTTGTGGGGGACACTGATTGTGGGAATCACCATTTGGGGAAAGTCCCTTTGTTAATAGACTGTTAATAAAGATTTTGTTGCGGAAAAAATAAAATTATCCGAATAAATATCGTCTGTGAATTTTGAGGTTTGTTATTTGAAATTGTTGAGACTTTTTTTCATGGTAATTTTTATTAGGAAGACACAATAATAGGATAAAATATTTATTTCAACAGTTCCGTCTACTTAAATCTTAATTTACATATACAATTTTTATAAAACTGTTTTGACGCTTATAAATGACAAGATTTCTTTTTAAACTGAAAATAAAAGATCAAATTTGGCATATATTTAAAAATTTAATTCTTAAATTAAAATTATATACCAAAAGCCTTTTTATAGTTATTTACATGATTAAGTAATCGTTACAATGTAGTTACAGTCAGAATATAAATTGATTATAGTACAAAACATAAACAATTTAAAATTATAAAACATCACAACAAAAAAAACATCCGTAGCCGCCTGCTAAATCTCAAATAAGAGATTGAATTACTTACCTAGAGGAAATTAAGGTAATCATTTACCTTGTAAATATTATGGGAAAAGCGTAAAACGTTACTTCAGCAATGTAACATCCTTTGTAGAAATTAAAAAAATGGCTTTAAAAGCTTTATAAAAATATAATTGACTTGCAACCCCAATAAAATTTCAATTCATTGCATATGACAAGTAATCAAAAAATTGAGACATCACACAAAAGACACCAAAAATGACAAAAAAAAAAGTGAACCAACTGTTTGTGTTATTTAAAATTCAGTCAATACAATTCAAGCTTGATTTTAGTTTTTCAAAAAAAGAGACCAAAAAAAATGTGACCGGTCTATTCAAAACTTGCCAGGCAAATGTTGGTAACTTACTAATTCAACTATTTAATTTGTCTATATATAAACTTAAGGAGCTAATATTAAAACCTATATACAGAAGCGTGCTTTTCAGGTCACGTGATCGCATGCCTCCTCCCGCCTCGAATCTTGTTTATGAGGTTGCAAATCTTCAGTGCTGGTCCAAGTTTAAGCCCCATGTATTTCATCATCATGTCGGAGTTTAATAGAAGAAACGCCTTGCCGTCGATTTCCTGAAAATGTACAAACATTAGTACACTATCCTTTAAAACTAATGTAATAGAAGAACGCAACTTACATGCCGCCTGAAAAGCTCTGCATGCACTGACAAAACGGGATCAGTAACCGTAATGTGTACAATTACATCTTCAATCGACCATTCAGCAGGATCGGCGGCCAACTTCGGTGGAATAGACTCTGTGGGGGTTGTTGAAGTAGCAGCTTCCAATTCAACTTAAGAAAAACCAAAACAAACACTTTCATTTAGTTTTTTTAAACGTGTAAGTGAAATATTTTAAACGTATCAAAAGTAAATTGACAAATGGAAAACTTTTGTTGCTAAGAAGTCCAGACCCATCTGGAATGGGTTTTTTTTCTGCTTGTTGGAGGAGTACACATCTGACCGAAAGAATCTTTTTTTCATACTCATCTTTTAATTGATGTGTCACAATCACAGACTATATACTTTTCCCCTGGGAGTGTCTCGTAATTTCATAGCAACATAAACGAGTTTTTGTGGAATGGAACTTTCTTTATCTTCAAGCCTCGAAAAGTGCCTTTTTTACCTTTTTGGTCTAGTGATGAATTATCTTGTTCAAGCCAATATACTCCCCAGGATCAGTGATCAGTTACCATGTCTTCGCGGATTTTTATATTTTAGGAGTAGCTGATCACTCATGGCATTTATTGGGCTGTATCCAATGTGTAATAGACACCTCTGTAGTGAATAGAGACCTACCACATCTTTATACCTATCTTATCTACCACACCATTATCATCTACATGCCTTTTCTGTTTACACAAGTGTTCCTCTGAAACTTTTGTGAAATTGTGTTATTCTTTTTTTTTGTCTCAACCGACTTCAAAATGAGTTTCTTCGTTTCATATTCTGCCCCCACAAAAAAAAAAAAAAAAAAAAAAAAAAAAAGTTACAATAATTATTTTAACAAATAAAAAAGCAGTTCTTTACTTATTTCTTCAGGCGTCATATTCGCCTTTCCGAAAAACTCACTGTTTCCAAGCCAAAGCGTTGCAGCCACAAAGGGCTATGATATCTCTATTTCTTCATGTCAGAGTCAGCAGGTTCCTGGCTCAAACGGTTTCAAATTTATTTTTGTCATCATTTTGGTAATTAAATGAGCATTGGCTAGTTATAAAGACCTATTATTTTCCTTAGTTCCTATCGACCGAGGGATATATTTCTCTTTTTCCCAGTTGAAATATTAATAAAACTTATAAACTGATTGTATTGTGTGGATTTATCCAGTGTGTGGTGGTTTTTTCGAACCATTCGTTCATTTCCACACTTTAGCATGGGGCGTGCCGATTTGCAGTTCCTGCCCAATGGGTTTGAGGGAGACCCAGGTCCTTACTATAGCTTGTCAGCCCATCCATTTTCTTTATGCTCCTTATACTTGTTACTCCTACTTTTTTTTTTTTTTTTTTTTTTTTTTTTTTTTTTGCCAGAGCTGGAGACATGTTAGGCATGTACCTCAGCGTGGAAAATTGATAGTGTGGGGCCTAGAGGTTTTGCTTTCACTCCTTGCCCCACTTTTTTGTTACATTTTAGATACATTGTGCAGCATAATTAGTTTCAGGATTTTTATTCTTCTAAAAATCATTTGTTGTTATTTGTATTTAAATTTTTTTATTTTATTATATTTTAAAAACTTTATTAATGATTATAGACTTATTAGGCCAATTAAACACATCCAAAACTTAAAAGTGACCGTTTTATGTTTATCCAACAGAAAAATATTTAGAGTAAAAAAGTGTAAACAATATAACAATACAAACGACGTATATAAACTGTAATAGAAAACAAAACAGTACAAATAACCAGGCATAAATTTGGAATCAATTAATTCTCTTCAAAGTGTATTGCATAATCAAATTTAATAAGTCGTACGAAAAATTTACCTGGTACTGTTTTCCGAGGCTGTTTTACGACACAATGCTTGGTTATGCTGTCTGAAGAACTTTCAGCTGAACACCTTCTTTTGGTACCGTTGACTGTAACCGAATTGACAGCAGCAGTGGCCTTTCCAGGCGAGGTTTTGCTTTCAACCGTGCTCTGAACTTGATTTTCTGGTGTTTCTAGAACATATATTTTCAATGTAATTTAACAAAAGGGGACAAAATGTTGAGATAAAACCTTTTTTCCTGTTGCAACATTTCTGGCATTGTGGGTTGGGAGACGGGGAGAGAAAATTAGCACAGCAAAGCAGTTCTTCGCAGAGTAAATTGATTGTCGACCACATTTCAGATTCTTTGTTAATCGGGGCAAGTTGACAAGAAACTGATTTATTATCAAAAGATGCTACAAGTTTTTAAAAATATTTTTTTAATTAATAAATCAGTAATCATTTAGGATAAACTGTTAGAAAATAATTTACCAGTGATGATAATTTTTCCATTTCCTTCTCTCAACATATTAAAAACTTGCTTTTGGTCAAGGGCAGAATCGATTAAGTTCTGAATGCACTCACGGGCGACTTTGTTTATCAAGCCTGGCCCAAACTGGCTTGGGAACTCTGACAGTTTTCGTGGATCGAGATAAGGCCCACACCAACATGTAATATTAACGAAAACGCTGACTACAACAAATTTACAATAGAAAAAACAATGAGCACGACAAATTAGTTTAATTTGGTATTACTGTTTTTCCTAGGGATAAACTTATGCCGAGGCATTTTTTAAGTAGAAAATGCATGTTGCGAATAGATCGATTAATAGACTAAACAAGATTTATGAATCATTCTAATGACAGAACATTCGAGGAGAAAATATGATTCAGCAAAACAAGTAAAAGCTATACGATAAGAAAATAGTAATACTATAAGTACATCGTTTATAAAAGGCAAGTTACCTGATGTTGTAACTTTGGTCGAAGAAGATACATTGTCTGATGATGTTGAACTCGGCGATACCGATGAAGGCAATGTGACAGGAGGCAGGGTCAGACCGGGTGATGCCGCATTTGCTGAGTCGCTAGACATAATCGGATAACTGCACACTTTCGCTTTGAACCGACTTGGGCCTGTTACACCTAAAAAAATTATTCTTGTCATTACAAATTCTAACAGTGCTAGAGAAAAATAATTACTCTATTAACTTGAAAAAATCCAACATAATTTAATAAACAAAATAATGAATTTCCAGATTATACTGAATTTGAAGAGCAATCCTTGGGTACTGTTAATTATCACAAAAAAAGATTAAAAATCATTCTTGAATTATTATTTAACAAGGCAACCTAATCAACACCAATCCTTTCTGTAATTATTTTTTGTGAGCATAAGACTGTTTTAAATTAATTTTTGATTTCTAATCTAAGAAATAGAATATCTTAGAATTGCCTCAAATTTGTAGTAGTGTCCTAAAAAAGAAAATTTTGTTCAATTTGTTGTATTGAGTTCATTACCTTTTTGACCCGGCGGTTGCAATGGATGACCACTCTTGGCGCACCATCCGACTGGAAATATGTCTCTTGAATTATAATTGCACCAGTAATCGAAGGCACCTCTCCAGCCATCAAATGTAACGTATATTTGATCTCCCTTTTCAGCACCTGTAACCGACCATTTTTGTTCTATCTGTTTCACTAACAATTCAAACAAATTACTTACCGACAGTAGCAGCACAAATAAGTTGGGGGTTTTTCCTGTCGACAGCTTCCAGTTTCATGCCGACTTTAAACATGTTCGTCTTTGGAGAAGGGGTTTCCTTTTGGAATATTTTGGCGGGTGCCATTTCAGCCCCATTGAGAGTTTTCAATAAGAACATAGGCCAAGATGAAGCATTCATTCTAAAACCTGAAAACATCATTTTAAATCATTTTCATTGTTTGAAATACATGACATTTCTTCGAATACCTAGAGGTGGTTGAAGCATTCCACCGTGTTTTTCACAATATCCGATTGGATGGATTTCATTTGAATCGACTAGCCTCCAAAAATCATTTTTATTGTCACTTCCATCGAGCCTGAGGCGTAACCTCGGACCAAGCACTCCAACAACTGAAGCGATACAAGTTGAAGTTAAATTTCTTGGGTCTAAAGCTTCGAGTTTCATGCCAATTTTAAACTCATTCGGAGGAGGAACTTCACTCTAAAAAATTCATATAAACATTAACAATCCTGTCAGTCATTTAAATATTTTAAATTAAATTACTTGTTGAAAACATTCTTGTGGAGCTGCAATACTGTCTGTTTCTTTAAGGTATGCGTCCCAATCGAAGGTCTGGAATGGGACAAGAGGGAAAGACGGAGTTCCTGCAGGAGTGGATGTTGTGGTTGTCGACGAGGGGGTAGCGGGCTGAGCGGTTGAAGGAATGAATGCTGGAGTCGATGGTGCTGGCGGTGTAGCTACCGGGGAAGTCGGAGTCTGTCCTGGTGCAGGTTCTTTTTTAACTTTCTCCCCGGGGGTATCTTCATTCCCTAAAATATATCACACACAATAAGGAAAAAGAAATTGTTTCCTTCAATTTTTAAATTTTACAAATACCTTCGAGTTTTTCTTCTGAAATTTTATTCTTGGATTTGTACCCTTCTAAGCATACCTTCGAACAAAAGTTCAAATTTGGAGAATCTGCTATTTCAAGTCGGATAGGAACGCTCCTTATAACATTATCACATTGAGAACAAGCGCACTGAAAATAATATTATAAAATGCTTATAGTAAAATATATACTGAAAATGTATAGTTACAAAAACCAATCATCCCTAACCTGTAAGAATCTGTAAGAAACTGCTAGAGACAAAAATCATGGGGGAAAGGGTGGCATTGTGTTAGGTAAAAGAGCATGCAGGTTGATCGCAAAATGGGACGGTGGACGCACTTGCAAACATTAAAAAAGCCTTACAAACCACCAATAAGAATCACAGTAGTGCTAATCAAGGTACACAGAAAAAACAAATAAATGACCAACCTAGTTAAATAAAAATAATCAGATAAATTAAAAATACTGAAATGATGTTTTTAGTAATTTCTTGCTGAGAACAATAATTTTTATTATTACTTTATTAATTTTTAAGGGCGTTTTAACGGCTAAGGTCATTTCACGCCCTAACATTCAAACCTTCTATTTTAGGTTAGCTATATCTCTTCTGAGTGCTATAAAGCTCTGACTTCAAACATTTACTCGTAATCTATTGGGTTGTCCGGAAAATAATGCAGGATTTTAAGTTTTCATTAAAAAAAATCTATATAAAATATTCTGTTTACGTTTACAGGATTACTCATTTGTATGAATGTCAACACTTATTAATCCTCTTCCAAATGATATTGTTTGTTTACCTCTGTAGCATTCCGCTACTTGGAAATAATTCAGTCATCCTTATAATGTCAAAGCGAGAATTTCGTACGATTTTCTTTTACGAGTTTAAACTCGGCCGAAGCGGAGCCCAAACGGCTAGAAACATTAACCAAGTTTGGGGCGAGGGTTGTGTTAATGAGTGCACAGTGCAAAGGTGGTTTAAAAAATTTCGGGAGGGAGATTTCAGCCTTGAAGATGAAGAAGGTCGTGGAAGGCCTTCCTCTCTTAATGATGATGTTCTGCGATCAGTGGTGGAAGAAAACCCCAAAACAACTGTTCGAGAACTTGCAGAGCAACTCAAAGTCAGTAAAACGACCGTCGCTGACCATCTCTTTGGTCAATCGGAAAGGGCCCATTTTGTTGCATGACAACGCTCGACCACATGTGTCACGTGTAACGTCACAAAAATTATTGGAGCTTGGCTATGAAACTTTGCCTCACCCACCCTACTCTCCGGACCTCTCGCCTACTGACTACCATTTTTTTAGACACCTGGACCACTACTTACAACACATAATATTCAAAAATCAAACGGAACTGGAAAATACATTTATTGACTTTATCAATTCTAAAAATTCTGAATTCTACTCAGACGGAATTAATAAGTTACCAACACGTTGGGAGAAATGTATTGAGAGTATGGGAAATTATTTTGATTAAAGAACATTGCTTTAAAGTAACTAGTTTCTTTTTTTTTTTTTTTTTTTTAATACCAAAATCCTGCATTATTTTCCGGACAACCCAATAGCTGGAGGAAAAACAGTGTTAACCACTAATTTTCCACGAGAGATGAGAAGGGAGAGTTTCAAACTCATTGCTAGTCTCTTAAAAAATGCATATTAATTCATGTACGTTTAGCGGTATTGAATTTAAATTTGAAAAATTCCAAAACGAACTAAAATTTGAATGGTTATAAGTTAAAATGAATTGGTATCCAAGGAGATCAAATTCGTAATAGCCTCGAGTGGTTAGAGGAGCAGTGTATTGATCCTCGAGTTGTGGATTCGAACTTTTCGTAACCAAAATCTTAGATAAAAGGAATTATTCATTAGAAGAATTAATATGGTTAATTATGATCACTAATCAATTGTGGCTGATTATTTATATATATTGCGCAGGCGGGCGACCAGGACCCGAGGGGTTAAAAGCCTAGGTAGGCCCCATCCATAAGTGTGGCTGATTGGTACTGTCGATTTTTTGAGAAACTTTCTCCCCATATCGGTTGTGATACATTTTGTTGTTCATGTGTCCCACAAACACCGATTCTCTAAAACAAGACTAATCAGTTTATCCAAAGTGAAATACCAAAACTGTCAATTTGATCGTCAGAACATATGAAAAAATCAAACTGGTTTGAACGCTCAAATGGTTCTGATGACATCCTGCATGTTCTGATGTGCAATTCGCTGCCAAAATATACACTCTTATTGGAAACCATGTATTTGATTGTTCAGACAAAATCATCAGAATTTGCATCCAAAGTAACCGTAGTGTAATGGTCACGCTTCTGTGACTGCTCGCAGGAAAATGGTGGGCGACTCATAGAGTGGATTTGTATCACTTGCTTCTTAGTCAAAACTCTCTTTCTTCCCTCTCTGAGAGCAGCTCACAAAATAAGTGTAATGACCGTGATAGTAATGAGATTTTGGAGGTGCTCTAAAGTTCTCCGCATTATCCTCATCACTCCCTTTTACGTCATCAATCAAATGATCCATAAAGACCTTAAAATCCCAATCCTTTAAAAAGAAAAACAAAAAAAAAAGGTTCTTACTGTCACATTAAGTTGTTTCGCAACAATCCAGATTTTGAGCCCTTTAGCTCATCGTCAGGTTGAACGGTTTCCGCAAACACGTCTCTCGACATGAATTGCAGAAATGAATCCGCTGATGCGAAGTTCTAATGAGGAGCTGCATTTTAATGGCACTCAATTTGGAATGTGCGAAAAGCAGGATTTGTAACACAAATAACAATTGTAGTAGTAAATACTGCAAGAAATTAATTGTAAATTACTGAATAAAGATTAAAAATAATTATTAGAATAATACCTGACATATTATTAAATTATTATAAAAATAATAACAATTAGTTTAATTATTTGGATATTTGATATTATTTATGTACACATTTAAAATGGGAGGTAGATCAAAATCTGTTAGATTATTAATGCATTTATCACCATGTTCAATTTTACATTTCATTACATCATTTTAATTTCAAATATCTCCAACCAATATCTAGTTCTTTCCCTTTGTTGAAACTATGTAACACAGCATTTAAATTTGAATTGAAATTATATTTTGTTTCTTTTATGTGGTCCTTGAATTCTGAAAATTTGTTCAACTTAGGCAAATGTTCTTATACTTTTGTTTTTATTTCTCTACCGCTTTGACCTATATATTTAATATTACAGTCGCTACAATTGAGTTGGTAAACTCAGCTTTGGAGGAGGACGTTTTTAGTGACCCTGTACTATTGCTATTCTAAAACCTTCTTGTTTGTAAATTTTACTAAATTTTTCAGATAATTCGCCAATGCGTGGCAAACAACGTAAACCTAATGATACATTTATGGTGGGGTGGTCGAGTCCTATTGTTGATTCTTTTAAGATTAATTTTTTTATCCTTTTAACTAGTAACCTATCAATAAATATTTCTAGATACCCGTTCTACTAAAAAAAACATTCCAGAAGGAACATGGTTCTTCAATATCCACTTCAAACTGTCCCTCCACTCTAACTCACTAGCTTAAACTTTTTCCTCAACGCACCGCCCTTATAATCCTCGACACCATTGAAAACGATGAGAGACTGAGTTTAAAGCGTCTCCTTTGAACATCTATTTCATTATCCACATTCTTTCTGATTATTTATTATTTATGCTTTTGCAAGTTTTTTCTTATTCTTTTTTCTTGTACAATCAAAATATTTCTTTGTGTTTCATCCAAGAACTGTAAAATACATCAATTCCTTTTGGTTTTCAGAATGTACCTTGTAATACATTGTCTAGTGGATTCATTACTTTGACAAAAAGAAAAATTTCTTAATATTTTCTCTCATTCATACCAAGAATCCTTATATTTTCCAATTTAGCCAGTCTATTTTGAATTAGGAAGACTTGTCTGGCATAGCATAAACTCTGCTTAGTCATTTATGAAAAGAATGTTTTATTGTTCTCTCACAGTGGTGGACTTCGACCTAATACCTCAGGTTGAGTGAAAAAGTTTAAATAAATAGGTCCATGTGATCATTTTTCTGTTACAAATCATTTCTTTAGTTTACTGTAAAATTAATAACTGTTATCTGTTAAAATTTAAAGGTGTCTTACTCAGGGATTCGCATGGTGTTGCCCAGGTGCGATTTGTCACAGGAAACAAAATCTTGCGGATAATGAAAGCGATCGGTCTTGCACCCGATCTTCCCGAGGACTTGTATTTCCTCATCAAAAAAGCTGTTGCTATCAGGAAACATCTTGAGCGAAACAGGTATTTGATTTGATTTTTAAATTAAATTATTTCCAACTTAATGTATGTGTGTTTTTAGGAAAGACAAAGACTCAAAGTTCCGTTTGATTCTCGTTGAATCAAGGATCCACAGGTTGGCCCGCTACTACAAAACAAAGGGAACCCTGCCACCCGTTTGGAAGTATGAATCGAGCACAGCATCTGCCCTTGTTGCATAATTTTTTTTTAAACAAATGATTTAAATACAAAAAAAAATTTACGCTTTCTGTTTTATTTTATACTGTACCAGAAATACATTTAATACCCTTATAAACTTAAACATATGGTTTATAATAATGATTAACTTAATGGTTCAAAGGCTTTTTGAAAGAAAATATATATGAGTGTACAGACATCTTTATAACTTTCTTTTACAATGTTTGATCACATTGCTTCTAATCGCCGCTGTTACGATACCAATGCTTTCAACAAAGTCGACAGCGATAATGTTCGCTTTTTCTGACCATTCATTGTGAAACTCTAACGTGAGGTTAGTGTTGACAGTGTTAGCCATTTTTCTCAGCCCTCCCATCAGATCAAATATGACTATCAAAGGTGTCGGTGTTAACTCGGCCATCATTGCACTGCATTCTTTAGATTTGGTCGGTCTTAAAAAAAAGAAAATGTTATGATTATAAATTATCTTTCTTCTTGTTTTTAGGATTTGTCTCACTTAAGTAACTGTGATTTCAAGTAGCTATACAGACTTGATAACGACTGTTTGTCTCCCCAGTGTTGTTTTACAGGCGGTTTCATGAATTTTTGATTTGAATGAGTGTTTCTCGTGCTATAAGAAATCAGCAGACGTTTTCCACTGTTCCAAATGTTTTTAAATGTTGTCTTTTTTTTGTAATTGCAGTAGACCAAATTGTTGAGTTCTTCCTTTAAAAATTTACCAAACTCTTCGTGGATTTTATGATTGAATCCTAAAGAAAATGAGCTGTAGTAGAAGGTGATGGATTTTTTTTTTTTTTTTTTTTTTCTAGGTTACCAATAGGGAATCGGTGAAAATCGACGATGACTATTTCATTAGTCTGATTCAAGAACAATTTCACTTGGTCCAGTACTTGTTTCAAAGGCCTCATTGGCAACAAATCATGATTGCACCACCATTTTTCATCGGTGCTGTTATAGTGGCCGATTCTCAGGTCTAAATATCTCACTCCGTGCATGAGTTGATCATAAATGTTCAAGTCCTGTGCGTAGAAATTTCAGTAGAGTTTTTTGTTAAGAAAGGAAATTCTTTCTAACCTGTGTGTAAAGGTAGTTGTAGATCACCAACGTTTTTCTATTGTTGCCGTAATACGCCGCAGATTGATGCGTACCAGGAATGAATGCCTCGTGCACATATAAGTCTTCTAAGTATTTTTTATTTTCGTTCATCCACCTAGGGTACTTTTTGAAAGATGATTTTGTGACTAAAAATAAACAATTCATATTAAAAATCTGAAATAAGTTAAACATAAATTTATAACTTTACAAACCTGTTTTATTTTCTTTTTGGTAAATTGCTACATATTGCAAATCGCCTCGGTCGTCAAAAAATATTCCAGTGTCAAGTTGTCCACTTTCAGCGTTTAATTGTGCTGAGAATAATTTTGTCTCATTGCCATAAAGTATTGTTTCATCCCCTGGCGCAAAAAACTCATCATACCAGATTATCCTCAATTCATTCGCAGCTTGCGTCTTGGCATTAATCAAAGGGGATATGACAATTTCCAGATAGACATCATCTGTAGGTTACAATTACAAAATATAAGATATCGACCGGGGCAATCATAATATAGTATTCAAAATAAGCGTAGAAAACATGGCCAAGTCTTTCTAGTAAAAAATGTAAGTCAAAAGCATCTTGTAGATAGGATGATGGATGAGGATCTTTGAAATGGGAATTTAATATTTAACCTGTACAATCATGAAATCTGACAGACACCTTTTCTCTTCCCATTTCTGTCCTGGCTCAACCGCATGGATGCTGACCGTATGTTATGTAAAAAGATCAAATTTTGATATTACGTGTGGCTAATTGGAAACCCCAAGCTCAAAAATATAGTATTTGATGTGTCCAATTCAACCTAGATAAGGGATACAAAATCAAGAATATAGCTATCATGCATCCAGATAGCACTAAGTTTAAATATCATTAGCTCAAGAACTGTAAAACCAAATTAAATTTACTAGGTACGCAGAACAAAGTTAGCCTCTGCTGGGTCCCAGGATACATGGGAGTAGATGGCAATGAGAAGCGGACACCCTTGCAAGGAAAGGAGCAGCTGACAGCAGGACTGCTGACAGGACCCGAACCCTTCCTTCTGTGGCATAAGAATCCACATTATCAATGAATATCTCAGACAGATGGACAAACAGAAAATAAGGGAACACTGGAATTCGCTTATAGGGCACAGACAATCCAAGAATCTTCTAACCAATTTCGGAAAGAAAGAAATTACAGAATCTGTCAAAGGAGGCAGGAACAGACTGCAAATCCTAACAGGACACTGTAGATTCTGCAAAGAAACAGAAGAGACACCAACACATCTCCTAACAAACTGCGGAGCAACATTAGCCCGCAGGAGGAAATGTTTTGGGATGTACAATGTGGCCATAGAAGAGCTTCAACCAATAAAATCGGGCCTATTAATCAAGTTTCTTGATGAAATAGGACTCACCGATGTGCTCTAGGCAGAGAACGGGGGATGCAATAGCTCTTAAAGGGTGCAATATACAACAATCAGAAATATCATCATCATACGTAACACTTCACAGATGGTCATAATGATTTCAAAAAGAAAAAAATAAATACACTTCTACAGTTAAATTATTCATGGTTTCGCACGTTCAAAATTAAAAAATCATCTTCCCATTGGATACGTTGGCGATGGGTTCACTCTTATAATTTGTGTAGAAGCATGCTTGCAACTCTTTGTAACTGATGATGAGCTTTAAGCTTGAAATCCGGATGGTTGAAAACAATAATCTGTGAGTACGAAATATCTACTTGTCCTTTTGTAATAACATACCTGTTTTTTTGTATAAAACGAGAAAAAATTAAATCTAATTTCCCATAAAATTGGGCACAAGACAAATGGTGAAAGTGATTCTCCAACATATTCCAATTGCACAAGGGACACTTTGTTAATTTTCTTCAAATTTCCACATTTTAAAATTGAATTTAAATATTACAGTTTTTACCTTCATTATTGAACTGAGCACAAGTCTCAACACGACACGCAAGAATGACAGAACTACGCAGAAAACAAACGCTTTGAGCCCTGAAGACGATCTCAAAAAAGATCGGAAAGTTGGCACGTTGTTTTTCTTAAACCTACAGCACACCAGACCGCATCTCACCATCTCCAAATAATCACTGTTGATTTATTTAATACTTCTGTTTTCTCGTTAGAATGCCAGTTACTTAAAACAAACAGCTAAAAATATACTATGTATGTAATTATAATGTTGTATTATATTATTTATATTTTTTTTTTGTATAATTCCTAGTTGTTATAATTATATAGACAGGGTGTTTAATTAAATATTTATGTCGTTTTATTTATAACGCCAGGATTACTGTCATACATTTCCCCATGTAATTTAATTTTGTGGTTAGTCTGGTAATAATGAACAATCTCTCTTTCCGATGTAAATTAGGGTAAATATATAAGAAAAAAGGCTACTGTGAAAAACTTCATTGGCTTGATTCTTTGATATGTCTTCTTACATATAGAATAAATCATGTATTTATTAGAATTCAATTCATTGGCTTCACCTATGTTGAACAGCTCTAAATTATTATCATGGAGGCATTTTTCATACGGGTCAATCAGCGTATTCATTTCCCCCACCTGGAAAACTAACACTAATAATAAATAAATAGTTTCTTTTTGAAAGAGCATCACGATAGACCACTGCCGATTGACTAGGTGCAACTCACAGGCCTACTAACACTACAATGTTTCACAAATAAATAAGAAATCCATTTATCTTTCTTTGTAAATGATAAGACTTTTATCTTATGATATTCCAAAAACTATTCGCTTAAAATTATTCATGTTTTATGACACAATAGCCACCTCTGTTCTTTAAAAAAACAACTCCAAAAACAAGATTTATCAGAAAGGAATGTGTGAAAATGTGATAAAAATCAAGCGCTCGTATCTTAATTAAGCACACAACAGTAATAAATATAATAAGAGTGTAACTTGAGAAGAATATACTTACCTCAAGTATTTTCTATTAAAAAAAAAAAAAAAAACATTTTCCTTTCATCTAATTTTCTAGAAAAGCCTAAAAAGGAGAGAATTCAACAAAAAAGGAAATATATATATAAGTTCAACCTCTTTATTTTAAATAAATATAAGCACATTTGCTATCAAGAACTAAAAATACTTCACATATATTAAAATATTAACATTTTTTATTTTTAAAAAACATTTCAATTACAAAGGAAAAAAATGATCGATAGAAAAAACTTGAAAAAAGACAAATATTTCTCTCCTAGTATAATAGTAAACTCTGCATTAAAATCACATCGACTAACAATTCGCCTGTATAACAATAATCACAAATTTAATATAAAAAAAATTCTCTTTCACATTTGTATATTATCCTCTTTGTTTATATCAATGTTTCACTCATGCTGTTTGCGACGTGCAAATAAATAAAATAAATGAAAACATTTAATAAATAGTCTTTTCAAAGTATTAACTCTTAAGCCATTATAAGAACGAATATACTTTGAGCAATACTTTTTTTTACAGTAAAAACAAAAAGCACACCTTTAAAACTTCCTATGGCACAATTTAGGCATTAACTGAAGTTAAAAATGTTTACATTAGTTAAATATTATATAAATCTAGGGATCACTGGTTTTTTACAAATCTCTTAAAATAGGAACAAATAATTTAACAACTCTTAACAGCAATAAAACAAAATATATCAAATCTTTCTTAAAAATGTACGGCTTAAAATTAGAAATATATAGCTATATATTATTTAAATATATAATATATGTATATTATTTAGATATAT
>CM077105.1:14489300-14509153 GCA_039619505.1 Cimex hemipterus
TATATTATTTAAATATATAATATATGTATATTATTTAGATATATAATATATAAATAAACAATTTATACAACATATAAATTAATTATTTATATATACATTTAAATATAAAATACACAAAAAATCCATTATATTAAACATGCCAAAGAAGTAAATGGTTAGTCGAATCCTCCCGTCCGGCGACTTCTGAAATGCCTGTCGATCGAAAATCTTCGTAACCGTCGCCACCTGATATGACTAGAAGCTTGCTTGAATCTTGCTTTTTGTGGAAAGACGACTTTTTTTTGTGATCAGCCACGGAGCTGAGTGACATGTCTATTGTTGTTAAAAACCTAACATGACCGGTGTGACCATGAGGGACACCTGTTCACAAAAATTAAAGTTTTGTTTGATAACATTGATAAATTGACAAGTATGAAGAAAAAAAATGATTACCGGAGACATTGGGAATGGTAGTTAGTTTAGTAGTTGTTGGGGTTACATGAGGTAGTGGCATCGTAAGAAGCACTCCTGCACTCGTTCCGATCCAGAGCAAATCCTTGCACGCTAAAAGAGCAGTGATACGGAGGCATGCAGACTTATGCTGCCTTATAATATCATCAGAACCTAAACGAGAAACATTTAATATTTTATCAATCAATCGTAACGAATTGAACTTACTGGCTAGCATTTTTGTTACAGCTGGAGCCACGTTAATTTCTCCAAGCCACTCGTAACTCGCTGCATGGAACAGTCGAATCGTAGACGAGTTGTGAAGGGATATCCAGACAGACAATCCTGAAACGGTTATCGAAGTAACACTCCTATTGCTTTCTCCGCTTACAACAAAAGAATGCTGAAAAAAAAATATATAAAAGAATAAAATATATTGCAAAAAATAAATTTTAAAGCGTAAGGTGAATAATCTGAAATGAACTACAACTTGATGTTGAAAAGATTTTTACAAATTTTGATATTTTGTCAATTCCAAACATTAAATCAAAGTAATTTAAGACTAATTTACTGCAGAAAATCAAATGGCTCAACATTTGTCTATATTGACAGTGGATTTTGTTATTATGCGCTTCCCTTTTTGCTTGGGCCGCTTTTTGGCCCTCACAAAGGTGGTTGATCGTTAAGAAAAAAAGTGCAGGACACCGTGTTGAAAAAGTCTGGATAAGTTACTTTGGACATTTTTAAAAATGAAATCTTGTCCAAGATGGGCTCAAAAATCAAGAATAGGAAACAGAGGTTCAAGGTGTGACAGCCAGATACTTTGAAGACAAAATAAAATTATTGAATTGTACATTTTTATTGCGCATTGTAAATATTGAATACTACAGCAATTAATGCATATAACAAGAATAATAGCAGAATAAAATTCTTTGGTCAAAGAACTTCGAATAAGCAATGATGACCATTGAGAAATATTAAAATTTGTATTTGTTAAACAAAAATTCAATCGTACAATCAAACGTTTTAGTTTATGAGATTTAAAATAAATTTTGTTTGATAAAAATATTTTCAGATTATAAATGACAACTAAATGACTCAAGCTGACTCAATTAAACTAATACCAAGTAAGCTTAGGGTAATATTTATAAGTAAAATACACCTCTCAAAAACTAGTCTGCATAATTTTGGCAAACTTAGGAGAAAGTGAAAGTTAAGTAATCAGCATGGTAATAAGACAGCAAAAATTACCTCGACTGTCAGAGATGATATATTTAATATTTTTATCGATGTACTGCAGCTGCACCAAAGTCGTCCATTGATTGGAGTCATTTTTTTAACGGGTACTGTAGTCGAACCAACTGAGACTACGACGGGATCACTTGTGTTCCAATTTCCATCTAGAACAAACAAACGAAAATTTAAATTCGACGTAAAAATTTATTTCATTCCACAATACTCACTAGCTTCCCGGAAGTAAACTGTAACATCTCCATTTGCCAAAGCGACAAAAACCATGTTTTCCAAATATCTGAAATTATTAACAAAAAAATTATATTTTGTGTAAAAGGCAGAAAAATATAAATTTACATTATGTTTTGAACAGAAGCATTGTGTTGTATTTTCACTTTGTTTTTCTTTGTCCGTATGTTATCTGTGCAGTTGTACACATGTATGTAACCATCTTCAGTGCCGAGCCACATTGTTCCTGTGAGTGTATCTTCGCTGGCCTGGGGTTCATTTTCATCTTCTCTTTCTTCATCCTCACTCGATGAACTACTGCTAATAAATTTTTTACATCATTACAATTTTCTTTTAAAATTTATTCTTTAAGTTTACCTGTCAAGATGGATGTTTGGAGATTTATCAGCATCTTCGACAGAAATGCTTATACCACTGTTACAATTGATGCATGAAGTACTCTCATTTGAAAGCCTATCAATGATAAAATATTTATTTTTAAAAAAATTGCTAAATTTTCGACACTGAAAAAACACACCCTGGGACGGGGGCTATACAGAGTATCCTGGCATTGCAAACACCATTGCAAGAAGTCACGGTGGGCTCGGGGTGTAAGGACAGAATGCAGACTTGACCAACATAGCCGTCACTGTTGCAAACCCAAACATCCCTGGGGCCTGGACCATGAGTGGGCGCCGCACAGGTGAATTGAAGACCGGCGCGTGTCTTTCTAATTGGCACTGCTGATACGAGTTCTGGCATGGCTCGTCTCTCGCCAGTGAGAGCTGTGAATTTTGATCACTGTAAATCTGAATCTTTATTTTTAAACAAACTGTCGCTTAATTCCACTGTGTTTGTGTTGAAATGTTAAATCAGAAAGCGTTACAATAGTCTTAAAATAATCACCTAGCCTTTGCTTTGCTCCGTTGAATGTTTCTTCCCATATCGTCCTTTTCTCCGGTTTGGAAAATATCAACGCTATGTTTTCCATCCCACTGCTGTTAAACGTACAAATTAGCAGAGGAACACATGAGGTTTTTTGAAAAACTTACTGTGTATTAATGGTCAATTCCAAATATGATAATTGCGAGTCTGCTGCATGCCTTTCAGTCAGTTGCTTGTTCAAGGCAGAAAGCATTTCTCTAACATTTTCCTCGAGCTGTGAATGCGGGCAATGGAGGGTGGTCACAAGTTCTGCCATCTGCGATAGGGTAGAGACATCTGAATTGAGCTGTTCCATTTCTTTAAGCATTTTTCTGACAGTGTCATCTAAAATCGTGAATGATTAACGAAAGAACCACTTGATTAAGTTTAAAAGGTAAACAAACCTTTGACTATTTCTAGATCATCTAAAGGTATTTTCATTAATAATTTAAATTTATTCCCTTCTAATGTGTTAACTACACTGCCAGGCATACTTCTGAAAAAGAAATTTCAATATCATACATTTTCTAAATTTAATTTTCTCTAAAACTTACTGAGGCGTTTTTCTTATTGTACCACTTCTCCTTTTGATACTCGTTATTACCAGAAGGTCGTTGAAAAGGAAGAGAGCTCTATCTTTTCTACCCTGGGATGTTGTAATACTGACTTGGTCGTGGCAAAGGAATGTTCTTTCTGGAGTGCTCAGGCCAGCTAAGCCTTCAATTATTGATTCCAACAATGACAACTCTTGACAGTTAGACGTCCTCGGATTGAGAGTTTTATGCTGACCGAGGTTAATAGTCACGGCTAGCTCATGAATAGCCTGTTGCGCATTAACTAATATGCATGCATCACCATGTGATGGTTCGGTGTGTTTTAATAATGTCTAAAAAAAAAACAGTTATGCTCATATTTAACGTTCTTTGTTATTAAATATACTTTTAAGTACCTGAATAAGCAATTCGTAACGAGGAATTCTTTGTACAGGCATTATTAAAAGCGAATCTAAAGCCAGTTTACCTTTATGCTCCCTTGCCATTGTCTGTAAAATTTTAAATCTATAACATTGTTATTTTGCGTTATGATATATTACATTGTTTACCTCAAGGAATCTGGCAAAGGCAGGCTTCGATTGGCTATTTGTTTTAATGGCCTCTTTGGCATTTTCCCAATTATTAATAAAATTAGTATAAGATTCTATCACAGACTGTTTGGTGAACTAAATAAACAAAGTCCAAAATTATAGCTAAGAAGACGATCTGATTTGAAAGAGAGGTTGAAAAAATTTGCTTACAGTATCTAGGAAAACATCCCCAACTTTTTGACTGAGATCCCAGTTTTCCAAACGTTTCCTTAGCTCTTCCAAAAACGCTTCATGATGAGCAAGAATTTCTGGAATCTGCAATAAAAGACAAAATTTTAAAAATACAAAGAATAGGTTCATATGACGCAGTATGATGAAGAGTACCTGATAAAAAATTTCATCTACTATACCAACATCTATTATCGTATTGTCAGGACATTTCAGTGGCTGCAAATATTTCTATAAAATGATATGTAAATTATTACTTTTTTATTTATTTTTTTTTAAATTTAACTTTGTTACAATTAAAAGAAATACGATTACTAACCAAGACTAGAGTTTGCAGAGATTCAACATAGGAACGCTCAGTTTCGTATAATTCCACTACCACCAGTGTCCTGGTGTCCTAAAAAAATATTTTAAAAAACACAGTAACAATTAATTATTTTTAATACGTAAATTTGAAACATTAACCTAACTTTTTTATTAATGATTTTAATTATATTAGAATCAATCAATGAATATGATTTGTGTTGAAAATTTTGTGTAATAAATGTAAAGTTAATCCAGAAATTTCTGTGTTTAAGTATAACCACCTACCACGGGTTGTGATGTAGTGTCTTGTTCAACTTCCTTCAGTGTCGGTTCGCTTAATCTTAGGCGAAGGACTTCCCGTATAGTAGGACTGTTAGAGTTACTCATTTAGTTAACTATAAACCGTCTTCATCTGAAAATTTATTCTTACATAAAAGGCCTATTTCAAAGAATAAGTAGCGAATTGTAAAAGTAGTATTAAAAAAAAAAGTGATTTATAGCAATTTTGGGGTTGTGAGTTAATTAAAAAAACTGGCTAAAATAAAAAGCGTACGCTATAATTTTAGGGCAACAAATTAAAATTACTGAAACAGTTTAGATAAAGTAAATACATATTTTTTTAGATTTCTAAATTATCACTTGTCCAGTTTTAATTATAAATGTGAACACTGAATTTCTAACTGGAATGATTAGAATTGTAATAATGACAGGAACCAAAGGGTTATAGCATTTTTCGAGTATTTCTAACTAGAAATTAATACAATTCATCAGAGATCTACTTTCCATTATTGGACAGTTCTTCCCTTTCAAATAAGACTTCTTGAAATGAGATAATATGCACAAAAATGAAATAAATAATTCCTATTATAGAGGAAAGCTTAACATCAAACTACCCGTTGGGTGTTGTGGACGAGGGCTCAAACCTTTTACATATTATTATCAATTTAAATTCCATGAAGTGTCATATTACTGGCATTGAAAGAATTTGTATGAGAAAGTTTGAGTACATTATATACTCTTTTTATTATTTTTATTCTTATAACACCCGTAGAATGCTACTAAGAACATTGTTGTTTAAAAACAATTGAATTTTATATAAATAAAAGTTGAGAATTTATCCATAAATTACATTTTTATTATAGTACTATTCCTTCCTCATTAGGGGGGGGGGGATCATGAGACCATAAGTGCTTCAGGCATCTTTGAGGATTGTCGGGAAGGGTTCAGGATGAAAGGTGGTAAAGGGTTGAGATAAGGGTCCAGATGTCTTTTGCTAATTTTAGGATAAATGGGATATGGAGGGCTAGGATGGGGTAGGAAAAGTGAATACGAGTAGGGAGTTTGGGTAATCGTTTGAAGGATTTTTGAATATATCATTTGGTTCAACCCACAGATTGATTCTTAACAACACAAGATAACGATATGGGACTTAACTAAAGAAAAAATAACAAATAAATAATGCAGTGCTAGTAGATGACAACAATTGCTTGGAAAGGAGCAGAGTAGCATTATGTAAAAAGAGGTGATATGCTGAAAGATTTAAGTTTGTCGAGTCTGATCCTTCATTTTTTGAACCATTTTTTAAAAGAGAAGATGGTTCTGGAGGTTTCTAGAAGTCACTGTAGGGTCTTCTGTTGCTGAAAGGATAATGGTACATACAGTGTGTGGTACTGTATGAGGATTGATAGGAATTATGATGCTGCCTTGTGGAACACCCCCCCCCCCACACACACACACTTTGGTATAGTGGATACCTTCAGGCAGGAGTAAGTTAATGGAAGGATTTCCTTTAATTCCCAGAGCTTGCTCAGATACTGCACTCAATTGTACTCACAAGAAACACCCCGAGCAACATTCTGCTCACTCATGGGAGTATGAAATGTCTACCTCTGTTGAATGGCAAACATGTCGGTAGGGGGGTGTTGGGATGATGGTCGAGGGTTTTATGATGTCTGTGTCGATTTCTTCTGGTTTCAAGGAGAAATGTGTTTTGGAAGGTCGAGGTACGAAGTAGAGAGGTTGAGCAATGACTTGAAGGATTTAGGACTGGAGTAACTGGATTCTTGGGAGGTTGGAACACTTAGCTGAACCATATAGCTCCAACTCAGTACTCACGATAAAGAAATAAATAATAAACACGCATAATAATGTACTGTTCTAAATAATACCGAATCATTTATAAGGTCAAAGCCAATTAGTCACATTCTATGATCTTTAGTGTTCCCCATCTTAAATCGAGAAAAAAAGACGAACTTGACTAATGAACTCTTTAAGGTAACCAGTTAATACAAATTCAAATAATATAAATCAATTGACAAGGCCGGCCAGAATTGTACAATAATAACAAAAGATTTTAAGGCCTTTTGAAGAGACGTGGTTTATGGGAAATCAAGAGGGAGTTTCTTCAGCATCTCCCAAGGCGTAAACGTTTCGTTTAAAAATAATCGAGTCATCTGAAACTAATTTACTGCCAAAATCTATTTTCTTGAAAATTTGCCCTTCGGTTGGTTAGAACATCTTGGCTGTAGAGAGAAATCCATCGGCCAAAATAAATAGCAGGCGTCGGAAGTCGGAATCAAGTTTTTCCGACTTGGGACTTGGGCGCCCCTTGACCACGGGTTCAAAAGCGAAAAATTCCATGCCAATAATCTTGCGTTAGCAAAACAGCATATAGCATCGCTGGGGGGGGGGAAGCTATTAAAATTCTTGCCAGAAAGCCAGAGAACGTCTATAAAAAAGCCAAACAAGGGTTTTATAAAGAAACATAAAATTAAGACTATAAAACTTGCGTTAGTAGTTTAATTTTGAACATTAATTTCAATTTAATATCCCTGGAGGTATTCGCAGAATAAATTTTGCAAAAATATTGGTCGTTAAGATGTTCTTCCAGGCTGCTATGATGATTTATATTTTATTTACGTTTTATTTTTAATCATCTATACTAATTAATGGTTCCCATAAAGAAATGCGTATTAAAAATGAAAACTTTATTTGTAAGTAAATAATTCTGATCGTGCAAAACAGTGTTTATTAATCAAGACATGGTCGAATAGTTATTTACGTTCTACTTTAAGCATCATTTCGTACGTAATTACTATTTATTTTGCTTCTTAATGCTGTTTTAATTTTAGAAAGGAAAATTGCCTATTAAAAAAAATCTGGACGTTTAATATGTTGTGTGCCGGAAGTGTTTGGGCCAATTTTAGAAGCGATACTGTAATTGGAATTCACTCAATGCTTTCATGGGACGCTCGTTAATCCGAAGAAATGTAAAATGCCATGCTTCTTAATACTTTAAAACCGCCTGGATTCTGATCCGTTTCTTAAAAGGTTAGTTCGTGCCGTGATTTGGAATGGGTGTAAAATGGATTTGGCATAGCGATAAAATTGGACGGTGATGAAGGGAAAAGCCAACAAACTCGCTAACTTCTGTAGACTTTGCCCAAAGCAGTCAAGATTCGCTTTTGGATTTTTGGATTTATTGCTGGAAAGTTACAGGTAAATAAACCCTTTCTGACAAGGAAACGGCCGATCCAACAAATCGACACTACAATAAAAAGTTTGACAACGATTTTTATATTATTATCTGTAATTGTTCCGTTTTTGTTTCTTGGACCCATTTCTTTGTTTGATAAAACAATCAGGTGTACACTTTGATTCTTGGACTGCAATGTCCAAATGATCAGTTGCAAACCTAAAATCAAACTAAAAAAAGTCTTTAATACTTGTGGCATAGAAAATTTTAAAAAAGTATACAAGTTCGGACCGTCAAGCAAAACGGTTACACCCAAAACAACCAGTAGGTCCAAACCCTTAAAACATGCCAAAACGACTGCCTAACAGTTTCTTGGATCCCAAGGCAATGCATTTTGGGCGATGAACAAGAAGACAAACATGCCATGATCAAACATAGACTTCTTAACTCACAAAACAAGAGGAAAAAGGAGGATCGAGTCAATAGAACAGTAAGTGATGTAAAAAGGCCGAATTATACCATAGCAAAACCTTTGGATTAATCCTAACAATCTTCCAAGTTGAGGTTCCTGCATTTCATCCAAAAAAATTGATAAAGAAAAAATGAAATATCCATATATTTAAATACATTTGGACAGTCAGGCAACTTTAAAGAATTCAAATGCTAATGTTTTAAGCTCCGTATTAGACAGGGCACGCCTAAATTGCCTAATGGTGTTAGGAAAACACGGTTACTTTAAAGTGGGTTCCAGGACATTAAGGTGTATAGGAGGTATAGGAGAAAATGAATGGGCTGACCAAATAGACAAAATAGGATCAGCTCTCTCACCCATGGAACCAGAACCACTTCTTCCACCGGAGAGATGTGCTGTAGTTGGAACTAGAAAAACGGTTTAAAAAAGAAAAACTCAGCATTCGGTAAAAACACAGGTGTGAGGCTAGCTAAGAGATTTATACATCTCTTAAAGGAAGGCGAAGGAACTCCTCTCCCGGCAGGCAGGATTGAGGAAATTTACAGCCTATACGTCTCTATGCCTGCTACTGCAGTCTTAAAACTAAAGATGGGCAAAACGTAGATAGAAACATGTCGACTGTCAGGAGAAACCAGAGACACTGGCTCCTTTGTTATTGTGAAGTCCGGTTACGGTACAGCCATTTCGGCAATTCCATTCTACACCAAAAAGTTGCGCGAACAAGCAACGGAGAAAGTGTCTTACAGAAAATTCCAAGGTAAATTTATAAGGTTTGTACAAAAGATTTATAAAGGTCGCGGTGGGAAAAAAGTGTGGGATCTTTATTTGTCTCCTCCCATAAAAAATGAACTGAACTTAGGAAAAGTAAAAAAAGAACTGCAGTGGAATACCAAACTTAAGCTTCTTATATAATCGTCATCAGTACGTAACGAAAATAAAAGATTGTTTTTAGTCATTCGCAAAGTAGGTATTATAATAAGTAGGTAGTATAATAAATATGTTTGAAACAAAGATCTTTGTGGTCAAGTATACCATTATCTTTATGGTGCGTAAAATATTTAGTATGCATCTACAGCGATATTTAAAACAGTAGATATCTTTGTCTTTGTCGACCACTTTGGCAATCGTAAAGAAATGGCACGTGCTTATATTTTTATAGAATGACTTTTTCTTGGTCGAGTGTAGTAAGACCCAATAAGTGATCCTATGACGGTTAGGCATGAGATCTGATTTAGGTTGGAATAATCTAGGCTATTATTAAAACCAGCGAGGAACAGGAGGAATAAAATGTATAGAAAAAGAAAGTGGTGTTAGAAAAAGTTCTTCACTAGTAAAGAGGTTGTATCATCTAGGATGAATGAAGAGTCAATGACTAATCTTCAGTAACTTGTAGCGAAAAATGAGTTTTCGATAAAAAATCTTTTATAAAAGTTTCACTGTTCCCAAAGAACATTTACACATAAGGATATCGTCATAAAAACTATGGAAGTTATCAAAACTAATTTATGAATTACTTACTATAAGGCATAACTTCCTGATCGCTATTTATTAATATTACACCTTAAGAACCAAGAAATATTAAAGTTCAGGGATTGTTTTTGATAGTTGAATATTCAAGTGTTATGACCAGAAATTAAAGTTGGATAGTCGAAAAAACCCACCAATGTTGAAATAAACGGAACACGTCTAGGTCTCTTAAACCGTTTCAGCAACTGTACAAATTACACAACTTCGAAAGACAATTTACCCTACAAATATTTACAAAAATAGAAATTAGATAATAGCGAGGTGAAAAGATAAGAGTCACGAGACGTGAAGTAACGCAAACCGACCTTCTTCGATTGTTGACTCGAGAGGACAAAAGTGGCCTGACCGAAATGGGATGGAGTGGCACGACGACGATGGTTGTTTTCTGCTTGCTGCCGTCCGAAGACGTGGGAATGTTGACATTTCACGGCAAACTTATCGATTCCACTCGGGCATTACGCACAGTACAGCTTACAACCCGACAAGCTTACTCTTTACCAAACGTAGCTACGTTAAAAATTCTTTCTCGTGAGGATTTCAGATTTTGGCCTATTTGACTTGGAAATAATTTTGGTTCAACAGACCTAACTCGCTTTTTTTTTAAGAATTTTAGGGTATAACTTATCCCTTAACATTTATATCCCTTTTGTTCAGTAAAGCCTGGTATCATCAATGATGTACAAAAAAATAAAAAATGGAAGTGTTGATAGCTCATCATTATTTTGATAAAAGATAATTGTTCATCGAACGATGATTTCTTGCCCATTTGTTTGCCTTTTTCCGATCGTTGTGAATATCGTTACGCACTAGTCGTAACAGACGGACTGCCAGTTTATACAGACGCTAATTTTGTAGTTATTAAGCCGGCAAGACAGCAACGCTTTTCCTTTTAGAAGATTGTAAAGATATTTTCATATTTACTGTAAAAAAATATTGGTGCTTTGAAAATATTCTCTTAAAACTTATTCGGAGATCGTGAGATGTGGTCTGGTCTTAGAAAAACATTTTATTTATTATGCCTACGTTTCGATCTTTATTGAGATCATCTTCAGGGCTCAAAGTGTTTGTTTTTCGTCTAGATGTGTCGTTCTTGTATGTCGTATTGAGAGTGTTGAGAATTTGGACACTCTCAACTCGACAGATAACAATGACACATCTAGACGAAAAACAAACACTTTGAGCTCTTAAGATGTTCTCAATAAAGATCGAAACATTAGCACGATACAGAAAATGTTTTTCTGAAACCTACGTCACACCTGACCGCATTTCACGATCTCAGAATAATCATTAATTAAACACCATACAATCTGAAGGCGAAACTTTATTTTTTATTGTGTTTCTAAATTTGATCTCTATCTAAAATAGGTTTATAAGGCATTTTGAATAACAAAAGTAACAATTTTCGAAATCCCGTTGAGAAGAATTCTTTTCGCCGCTGATTTTTTTCACGTTTATACTGGAACGGGGTTTGTCTCCTTTTGGCCTCAATCAAGTATGGATCACAAACTTCCTTTTTATGTCAATATCGGAGGATGCTTATTTCCACGAAACCGACGGTTGATGATGCCCACACACGGGCATAAATTTTGCCTTTGACGACAATCGCGACAGCGAGCATTACGATTCGCAAGACTTCGCTGAAATAGTAAGTGACAAGTTTAAGAAGAACATTTATATAAAAAAAAAGTTGATTTTTTTCATCATTTTTTTTTTTTTTTTCAAAGTGAAATGTAAAATTCAAATATACTTTCGACATTATTTACTCAGTAGTTGTCATTATTGAACTCGGTCGATAGACATTTTAGCTTAGATGTTGCGCTTTCGAATCTTTTAACGGCTTCTTCAGCCATCTCCAACCAAAAATGCTGAAGAGGAAACTAGACAGAGCTTGGAAAATTCGACATTAATTATGAATATAATAAGTGCAAATGTCGTATGAGTTTCATAATTACAGCCCCCCAATATATGAGTGTTAAAAGTCTTCACTTGGGCTACATTGCATTTGACCCTTCCCAACTTAATAATAAAACATATTATTCAAGTTGGCCGGGTACAGATACATTTAATTTTTATGATTATATTGTTTTTTGTTTAAATAAAAGGCGTTTTATGACAACTAATACATACATGGGGATTGTTGAGACTACCTAGTTCTTCTGTTTACAAATACTTAATAAGACCGTGCCAATCTGATTATATTTATCTTTTAAGATGGTCTAATTTTAGATTTTAGCTTTGAACAGTCATCCAATTCCCCCCTCGCCAGGTTCACGCAATTTGCGCCAGCTTTGGCGACAATTTTACCTTTATCGAGAGACCCTTGAGAAAGGACGAAAAAGCTTTGTTTAGACTTTCTGGCCGGCACAGAAAAGTACCGGAAACATGCACAAACATTGAAAGTGAATGAGTTTAGACCTTAAAAGTAATAAACAATAAGAAGCAAGAGGAAAAAGGAGGATTTTATTTCACCCCGTGCATTGTGGGCGTTAAGACAAATGTATTAGAAAAGAGACAAAACAATACCTAAAAATAGATTGATTATTAAATAATTCGATATGATAAATCGGTATAAATAAATATGAAATTCCAGAAATTACCTAATTGAAAAAACAAAATACAACACTTCATAAAACGTGTGTGGTGATTAGTGACCGTTAATGGATAATTGTTTAGAAATCATGAGATGTGGTCTGATGTGATGTAGGTTTCAGAAAAACTCACTCAACACGACACGCAAGAATGGCAAAATTACACAGAAAACAAACTGTTTGAGCCCTGAAGATGATCTCAATAAAGATTGAAACGTTGGCACGACAAATAAACAGGTTTTTCTGAAACCTACATCACACCAGACCGCATCTCACGATTTCTAAATAACGACTTCAACGTTCACAAATTTGATTATTTTTATATTTTTTCTCTCTGAATTATACAACCACGAGGAAACCAAGATATAAGGATCTCGTGTCAATTCTTACCAAAAAACAAAATAAAGTAAAACAAAAACTATTCTTGCTCCTATAAAACGTCCTCCAATTAGATTCTTATCAATTTTTTTATAAGACATAAAACCAAACAAATAACAAAAGATTTTTTGATTTGATAATTCAGTGGAAATAAATATAAAATGAGATAAATTTACTTCTAAAAAAATAATAAAATGCTTTCTCGTCCATTAAAACGTTCACTAACTGGATTCTTGTATTTTGTAAGTTTTGGATAAGTCTCAAACCAACAGAATATCAAAAATTAATTGATGTTTTTCTATTTTTTCTAACTCGTACGAAAAAAACCGATATTGTTTGAGAAATCCTAATAAATAAATATTAAATATGATAAATAAATAAAAATAAGAAATATTCTCGCCTCCATAAAACGTGCTCAACTTTATAATTGTTATCAATTAATTTTACAAGCGACAAAACCAAGAGAAAAAAAGATCATCTACTATGATAAATCTGAATAAATAAATATACAATTTTATCAATTTCTTTCTTAAAATTGAAAAACTATGGAATACTCCCTCATTTAAAATTCTTCTACATACCTGATTTTTTCTATTGATTTTTTCTAAATTATACCAAGGGAATATCAAAAATTTAATTGATTTGATAAGTATAAATAAAAAAAACAAGTTTGACAAAACTTCTGTTTAAAATTGAAAAACAAAGCAAAAACTAAAGATAATGTTATGGATCTTACACGAGAAAGAAATGGAGTGAGCAAATCAATCGAAAAGTTGAAAAGCATTGTTCTAAAAAGACACAGGTTTTCCAGTCAAAACTGCAGTCATTATGTTTCTTAGACAATATCGCCAAAAGATAAATTGCTTTCCTTGCAATAATGATAAACCAGACTGATAATATCTGTCATTTTTTGATTCAGAAATAAAAGCAAGTTTATTTTGAACGCGTAAATTTTAGATGATATTTATTATTAAGTTATTTAATAGTTTATTGTTAATTAATGATGGCATGTGAATTGTAAATTTTGTTTAAAACTATTTATTTCACGTAATTATTGTTTATTTTAGTTGAGTAAAATCGACGCAAAATTTTCTTTTTGCAATGCACGTACAAAAAAAGTATAACAGATGTAAAACAGTCTCTTGTTGCTAATTTATTTATTATTAAGTACAAGATAATAATAGGTTTGATAAAATTGGAATAAATAAACCCAAAATTTATTGATTAAAATTGAACAATAAAAAACAAATCAGAAAACACAATACAATACACATTCCATAGGACAGCAATTGATTCTTTTATTATGAATTATTATAAAACCAAGAGAATAACAAAAGATTATAAAATTTATTCGGAGATCGTGATATGCGATCCGGTGTGAGGAAGGTTCTAGAAAAACGTTTTCTTTATCGTGTCAACGTTTCGATCTTTGTTGAGATCATCTTCCGGGCCTTTTATTTTTTTATATAATATTTTCTAGCATTGTATAAAGTCATAATTTTTTGCCATATCCTACATGTATTTGTATTCAAGCAATGTTTGTTTATAAATCCCAGGCCCTGAAGATGATCTCAATAAAGACCGAAACGTTGGCACGATAAACGGAATGTTTTTCTATACCTACGTCAAACCAGACCTCATCTCACGATCTCCGAATAATCATTGACTAACGGTTACTAAACACCACACATTCTTAGATGTAAGATTATGAATAAATATGAAATTCAAGAATTTCTCCTTCTAATTGGGGGAAAAAAACAATACTCCCTTCCATAAAACTCTCACCAATTTGAGTTTTTTATATTCATTTCTTTTTTAAAATCAAACGACCAAGAGAAAAAAAACATTATTTAATCCTGCACAATGGAAAATAAATTTTGGGTTTAAAAATCAGGTTATGGTGGCAAATTTCAGCGGAAAGAAAACAGCCTGTTCCTTCGTCAATATCCGTCAGAAATACATCCGCTTTAGCAGGACTTGAAAGTATTATAATAATTCACACGGTTAACAAATATAAACACCTACTTGCCTTGTGAATTATTAAAAATAGTCTTTAAGTCCTGATGAATGTTTCGATAACTAATCGAAGAACTGACTTTTCTTTTCTTCCAGATTTGCCTTATCCCTTATTATTTCTTTTTACTTGATTCAATTATCCCAGTTGTAAATCACGTGTAAATGTTTCAAAAATCTTTCAATTAATTAAGGTTTTTAGTTGAGATAAAAGTCAGTGTCACGAGCGGGATTCGAACCCACGACCTTCGGCTAGATACGCCGCTGCTCTACCACTTGAGCTGTCTAGCCGAAAGTCGTGGGTTCGCATCCCCCTCGTGTAACTGACTTTATCTCAACTAAAAAATTAATTGAAAAATATTAATTGGTCAAGTGGAACGGAAAACTAATGAATTAAAAAAAATCATTGAATTTAAAAAAAATAAAATAAAATAAACACGTAGACACATTCACAAGCCAAACATTTTAAATTAAATAAATTCGATATTTTTTAGCCTAAAATCGTAAGATTATAAACTAATTTAGTGTTTAGGGCTTAAGACTTTTATACGACCGTTGAATCGCTAAGAAACTAAACTTTAAAGTTTGTAGAGAGTTTTACTGGAGAATAAATATTACAGTAAAAAATAATATCTTTGAACACGCTTTGTTTGTCGTTACTCAGATGTTTTGAATTTATTGTTAGGTATAACATCGGCATTTATAAGAAAACAGAAAAAATAAGAAAACGCTGGAAGTGCGTTGGACTTAATCGTCGGGGCTGTTTAATGGTCCGTAACTAGTGTGGAAAGTGCTTCTAATGTACATGAAATCCTTGCAAATTATTTACCGTGACAAAGTAATTGGTTGTAAAATTTTCTTAATGTTTATTTTTGTATATGTATGTATTTGATATATTATTGTGGAAGAAACTATTTAGTTTTTATTTCGTTAGTTGTTTGACAGGGTAAGGTAAAATGATAACGTTGATGGGGGTTGAAAGATTTCTCTTTCACGTTTGACGTGAAACGGTCCCAGCCGGAGTTAGCGGAAGCAAAATAAATAAGTTATTCATGCAACAGGTATTCCATGCGGGAAGCTGTTTATTCTCAAATATATTTAGCATTAACCCGTCACGTTTCGCGATATTCCGCGGGAAAAAGATCGCCGGAGATGAAATTGAGATATATCTGATGGGAATTTTCAAAGAAAAAAAGCCTCTTACACCACAAACGCGAAGAGGGCGTCCTAACGAATTTAAACAATTTTCATCCTTGCCGATAGCAATCGGGTTCAAAGCGTTTTTTATACCAAGCGGTTCAACAACAATAACTTAAAATTCAAAGACGGTTTAACCTGTGGTCGCCTTTCCCTCCTTTTAGTGCCAGTGCCAATAGTCAAGCACTTGAGAGACGGATTCAACGTTATTCTCCCTTTGAAAAAAATTAGAGGAGGCCGGAGGAACAATAGGTTACAGCACTGGTGAAATTGCTGCCGAGAAGAGAACTAAGGGAGGCGAATAACCCTTACTGAGTATACGCAGGCGTTGTTTCTAAGGCGACAGACCTTGGATCAAACACATCGGCTCTTTTAGCACGTGTACCTAACTTGGTAACTTTGAAAAATTTCATGCAAAACTAATTGGCAGATACGCCTGGCGACACACCCTCTCCTCCTTCAAACGAAACACATACTAAATCCCGAATTTATATGTATCCGACTATAAACAACGACCATTTTGCCGGCCTCATTCGATTTAAACGTTTAATCCAAATAATTTTATTTTTAAATTACTATTGTAACAGTTCTTTAGCAATAGTTTTTTGGCTGTTAATTTCATTTCGCTCATATATTCATCAGCTAAGTTACCAGGCGATATTTACTGTCATATTACCCGGAGATCTCATTTCCTGTTTTGAAATTGGATGGAATTTAGTTTTTTGTTTCATTCAAATAATTTGATTTTACTAGTTTAACCCATAAACTCTGATTTCTTCGAGATGATGAATCTATAGTTAGGTCCTTTTCGAACGTTTTGGGTCTGTCAGGCGCGATTCGGCTTCTCGCCATCTTCCCTTTTTAATAATAATTTTGGTTAAAAGAAATCATTGAAGATGACAAGAAACAAACCCGTAGACCAAAATAGCTATGATAGACAGATCGAAATAATCAGAAACGACTTACCACCCTTGTCCAGATTTTAGGCAAATTCCAGATAACTTTCAAAGTATATGTGTGCTAAAAATAAATAAAATGAATAAACCAGACGAGCCTTAACTTGTTTTTGTATTATTGCAGTTATTCGGCTAATCTGAACAAGGCTCCACCCCAATTATTAGTCAAGACTTGCAAAGACAGCGCTGTATTTATTCAGAAATCGTGAGATACGGTCTGATGTGATATAGATATCAGAAAAACATTTTCTTTGTCGTGCCAACGTTTCGATCTTTATTGAGATCATCTTCAGGGCCTGGGATTTACAAATTGTTTAAATTTAACAAATACAGCATAAATTCACTTTTTTCCATATCCTACATATATTTGTTAAATGTAACAATGTAAATCCCAGGCTCTGAAGATGATCTCAATAAAGATGGAAACGTTGGGACAACAAAGAAAATGTTTTTCTGAGACCTACATCACACCAGGCTGCATCTCACGATTTCTGTATCGACTAACGGTCACTAATCACCCATAGTACTGTATATTCGTCTGAGTTATGAAACTATTAAACTGTCAGACTCAGCTTACATCTGCTGTGCAAATTGCAAGAAGAAGAAACCTAGCACATTATTTGTTGATCTTTATTATTTCATTCAACTAGCTTGATTCGAACTACTTTAATCTTAAAATTGATGGTGATGAACATGTAGTTAAGTCATTTCTGGACGTTTTGGCCGTTTTACCTGTCGCCATGTTCAATGATGGGTTTTAACCAGAATTATTAAAAACAGAATATAGCGAGAAGGAGAAAGGGGCCTGAGAAAAAAAGGAAGGATAGGCAGATCGAAAGATCAAAAACGACTTAACCATTGTCAAGGTTTTACAAAACCTTTAACCTATTTTTCTTATGTATGCATGTGTGTACCACCTGATCCGGTTTGTCTGTTCATTCATTCCTTAATAATGGGTTGTTTGTTTTTCCATTATTACAGTTATTTGGCTAATCTGAGCTGGGTTCGGTCTAAATAATTTTGTACTAGAGGGACTGGACTATAACTTTAAGCTTACTTGCTTAAAGTTACCAGGCGACATTAATTACCGTTTGAAACTCAGCTTACATCGAACAAGATGCAGAAATTAAAGAACAACCCACTATTAAACACTACTGCACGTTCTAGGTCGTTCTCACTGACAAAAAATATACTACAAATCAACTAACAGCTTTTTAAAACGTTATCGTCATTTGTAGGTTTGGAAAAGACAAGTGAGAAGAATAGTTGAAGAAAAAGATTAGTTACAGCTCGTAAAAATAAACACCTGGCATATGCGTGATATATTAATGATCAAAGGTGTAAAGCGTGTCATTTTTCAATGATATATTATACTTACAAAAACCCAAAAGCCACACTATATCTTGAACTATTATTATTTTATTATCACCATTTTCTAATTATAGGTAGAGCGTTAGAAAAGGCTTAATGGACGGAATAGGTTGAAATAGTACTCAGATATATGCTTTATAGTTTTAAATGAAATTCAGAGCCAAATACGATCAAAATGGAATCTTATGATTGAAACTTTCAACCGAAAAATAAACATGTCACATTTTTGCAACTGTTGGTAAGAATAAAGATAAAATAAACAAAAACTGAAAACAATAATGGCTTGCATAAACAATAAATATACCCAAGGCTTATATTTTCCCATTGTAAAACACCTTTCCCGACCTATTCTACCAAATTTATCCTATTCTAGATGAACGCTTCTTTTTTGAAAATCGTCTAACAAAAAAATTACTAAAAAATTATTTCGCTGAATTTAAAATTTGACTTATGAGATTTAATTCCGATTAGAATTATTTCAAGACAGGAATTAAATAAAAGGAACTTCAAAACTAAAATATATCGTGGAAACATTTTTGTACCTTTTTCTTCCAACCAAAAATTTACAATCCTTCTGAGGATTTGAAGGGTCGTACTCCGCCGACTTAGAAAAGGCCATGCTAAGCTGATAACTTGATATCTTAACTTTTGGAACAATTAATTATCTTTATATAAGGTCTTGGTTGGGATAAAAAAGTCCGTGTCACGAGCAGGATCTGAACCCACGATCTTCGGCTAGATACGCCGCTGCTCTACCACTTAAGCCATCGTGACTTCGTCCACTCGGACACCAACTTTTTATCGCAACCAATACCTTACATAAAGATTAATTAATTGAAAAAGTTATTTGGTCAATCGGACCAAGAACTTTAATGGTTTTGGGCCAAAGTTTATGAGTCTGGCATGTCGTGAAAGGTTTTGCTCCACGTATCTTGGTATCTATCGTTCTTTGGCTCCATGAAGAGAGCGAGTAGTAAATTCTGATATTTAGAAAAAAAGGCTCTTTTATTGTATAATAATCCTTGGTAGATATCTCGTTTGGTTTCCTTTTGTGTAGATTGAGAGCGAATGAATTCCGGTCCGCCAAAAAGCGAAATGGGTGATTTGATTTGGCGGATAAAGCTGATGCATGTGCAGAATTGAGCTTATATAAGTAAATCAATCAAATAATTTGTATTGTTTACATTGATTTTACACTTATACAACAACAAATGGCTTTCAAAAGAAATAATTTTACTTAGTATTTCAGGTTATTAGAAATGATGTAATTTTCAATATTGATTATGACTAAAATATTGTTTTAGTAGCTCCACAAATTTGGTTTTCATTTTGTTAATATAGAGAAAATAAAGGTTCCCCTTGTGAACGACCTACTTAGGCTCCACACTTCTCTAAAATTTTCGACTCGTCCTAAAGGAATATATATATATATATATATATATAT
>CM077105.1:14509553-14547050 GCA_039619505.1 Cimex hemipterus
GATATATATATATATATATATATATATATATATATATATATATATATAAAATCTGGCCAGTGCAAATTGTTAACTTTATACTACGACTAAATCTTATCTAATCACTATGACAATTTTTTTACGAGGGTTCGCAACAGGGTTATCAACTCTCGAGGTGACGGCGTTTTTGTTTTTTCTTAAAAAGCCCATTCGTAAGTATGTACGGTTCGAATCCAGCAGCCCTGCATTCGAATCCGGGACCTTTACCTTACAGTAATGAACGCTGTGTCAACGTCTAAACCGATGCCCTCCTGTGACAAATTTCAATGGCATATTCTCTTAATATATTTTTTGTTATATATAGATGTTTAACCTAACCTTTTTCTTTTAGGTACAAGATTTGATCAAATCATCTTGTTATATACGACAGAATAATTTTCCGGAGTTATAATAAGTTAATTACTCGAGCAGCAGAATAATGGAATTATGATTCTCACTGCAAACAATGTTAAACTTTGTTTATAGTTTATTTTAAACAGGCCAATCATAGTAAGGTTTATGAATGTCGTTACAGCTGATCGACTCTTAATTTATGTCATAAATATGCTATTTACTCCTCTTATGCTTACATTTCGTTTCTGGGACTTTGCAATAGGCAGAAAACTTCTCTCTCTCTCTCTCTCTCTCTCTCTCTCTCTCTCTCTTCTCTTCTATTCTCTTCTCTTCTCTTTATTAAAGCCAGAACAAAGTTCCTCCGCGAAATCTAGACACGAGCTCTAGGGTGAAATGAAGCGCGCAACAATTTCAAAATTGTTTGTATCCTCGTAAATCGTGTATTTCGTACAAGTCCAGGGGCCTGTTACACAATAATAAACACGGCTATATTTATCCATGAACCAACGGGGGGTAGGGGTAGGTTGTATTAACTTATTAGTCGGCCCAAAATAGAAACGGAGGAAGAAAGAAAGAAAAACCAGATGCAAAGGTTAAAATAAATCAGTGACGCCTTTTAATCGCGTCAGACCTCCACCTGATACTCGCACAATGTCAATTGTTTTAGTACTATATATTGTTTACCAAACCCGTGCGATATTTACAGGGCCGCTATTTACCGAAAGTTTGTCGTTTTAGTACATTAAAAGGCACAAAAATCTGTATATTTGATCGCTTTGATTCAAATGTTCCTTTACTCAAAAACCGTTCTACCTAAAAAGCTAATACATACAATTAATAATGAATATAATGAATGCAAATTGAACAATCAAAGTGTAAAACTATTTTTAAAAAATCGCGAACTGAGAGGAGCCAAGTACAAAGAAACAGATAATGCAGCAATTCTAGTTGCCAATGCAAAAACCAAAAATGAACGACTAATCCCCTGGACCGAAAGAAAGACATCAAAATGATATGAAGTTAGATCATAAAGTTATACATATTTTTAACGGTATATAATTATTTGTGTTCTATATGCTATTTTTCGGAATGAATGTATTTATTAACGAGAATGGAGCAGCCATACCACTGCATCCTCTAAGAATATCGAGTCTGTCTGCATTTATTGACCTTGATGATAAAATTGAAAAAGAAATAATTCTTATTTGTATCAAATTACTGAGTGAATGTATTGTATTAGTGGAAGAATCCCTTCTTCACCCTGACGAATATCTAGCGCATTAAGGCAGCGCGGATGTAACTTATTAGTGTGAAAGTAGAAACCCCGAAAAATATCGAGTGCACTGAGCTAGCGTGAATCAAAGTCTAATTTTTAAATGTTATTTATTATCGTGAATGGAAGAATTCTTTTTCAATCACCTCGATGAATATCGACTATTTTGGGGCAGTATGAATGGAGTCAGGAGTATGTATGTAATTTATTAGCGTGGACAGAGGGATTCCCAATTACTCAAAAATTATCAAATATTTAAATTTTCAAATGTATATATTTGTATAGTGTGGATAAAGTTTGTATGTTTATTATATGTATATTTTTATCCAAGGCTGACGAAGCCTTGAGGTAGAGAGGCTGACAACAAGTAAAGAAACGAGAGAGTTTACACACTCAAAGACTAATTGACGCGAATATAACTTTGCAGCAGCTAAACAAAATAAATGAATTCGAAGAAAAAAAATGCGTAGATAAGAAAAGAAAAGGGAAGAAGAAGAAGAGAGCTGCGATGACTGATGTAATTTGTTAGCCCTTAAAATACCCACAATATAAACACAACACACACTTTTCCACATCCAAAATGTATTTACTAAATGTAAACATTGTTTGTAAATCCCAGGCCGTGAAGATGATCTCAATAAAGATAGGCAAGATAAAGAAAATATTTTTCTGCAAGCTACATCACACCAGACCGCATCTCACAATTTCCAAATAATTATATACACAACTTTACAATGAAAACGTCATGAAAATATTTAATCTATCTGCCTTTATATTCAATGATCGATAAAAAAAAGATTAACAATATACAACTCTTTCGGTTTTATTTAAAAATTTTATGGTTGATGTTCAATTGTTTAAAAATGTAAGTTGAAAAGTATTAATTTTAACCTGTTTAACGTTTAACACCGCGAAGAAATTGTAGTTTTAATCTTTCATATTATTCTTATTTCCGTTGACAACATAGCTCACGGTTGGCAAGCATAAAGATAAAGATTGAGACAAATAAGAAAAAAAAGGTTTTCAACATTTAAAATAGATGATTATCCAAGCGTTTTGGCTGTGGTTCTAAAGTTTGGAATTTATAAAAAACCTTTTATATAATGAATGAAAATGTGACCCTGACGCTTGAACGAAATAGAAAAAATAACTTGTCAGAGAGAACTTGATGTAGTGATATTGATCAAAGGTTAAAGACGTAGATTTTGATTTTTATAAATAAAAATAGGAAATGGATAAACGCAGTTATCAGTCGTAAGTCGGGGTTTAATCTTGAAGGATTGTTTTGACGTCTCAGAAATATTCTAGAAGGAACCTGTGACTCAGAAGGTGGACACAATATTGGGTTTAAAAAAAAAGATCACGAGATTAAAGAAATCCCAGTGAAAACTGATTCTTGACCGAAATCATCCCACACGGTTGCATTTTAGCGAGGTTGCGGATCTTATCGTTATAAAAGGTAAAAGAGATTTTGGCAGATGATACCAGAGAGATGCGAGGGTGGATTTATATTTACATAACTGCTCTGTATGACACACGCAGGATTACGTAGAATTTGGCTCCTTATTATGACTTTAAAGGGAAAAGCGCAAACATTATCCATTATTATAATGGAAACTTAATTCGACTGTCCAGAAATAAACGAATAAATAAATCGCGATTCGGCTAGGAAGAGCTTCCGCTTGCAGAAATAGCATGGTCGATATTGATAGTTCTCTGAGAATGGACTGTTTGTTCACTGATTCGTATCATCGTGATTGCACGGAATGTTCCTACTTCCTCTTCTCTAAAAGTATAGATAATAACAGGAAAGAGTGGTTCGAAAAACAAATCGATACGAAACAGGTAGGTAATCATAGATCATCAAACTACCGCCAATATATTATTCACTGTGAATGTTTCATCTTTGACCAGTGAAACAGTCTTTTTAAAAATTTCAATTTACACTAACATCGATGAAATATGACGACTCGAAATTCTATAATAACGTTTTTATTATTTACATTGAAACTAAGTAAGAAATTACTGATTGTTTTGAAAAAGAATCGTTAGCGAGTCAGATTTAACTGAGTCAAATCCGCTTTGGATAAGAACAGGAGCTTGTTCTAAGATCGTGGTTCACCCCCTTTCCTTTTTATAATTCAAAGCTTTTTCGTAATGGCCGTTCGCGTTAAATTGACTGTGAAAGGATAAAATGCCGATTATACCAAACAAGTTGATTTATCGGCTATTATACTTGGTATACTCTAAGATCGACAATATAAAAAGGTTTTTTTAATTAAATATATTTATTACTGTATGTAACGTTATTTACATGGAATGAGTTGAAATTACAAAATACATGGATCAAGTATCGTGAGTGGAGTTAACAAATATTGTAAATAAATAAAAATATCCATCAGATACAACGTAGTAAACATAAGAGATATTAAATGGGGTAATAAATAACAACTTATCTATAAGAGATATAGTGCAGTTGTAAACAAATAAGCGAATTGAAAAAATTCTGTAAAAGAAATAAAAACTAGATTAAATAACGAGTTATTCCGTTTCGCGTTTAGCAAAAATCTTTTAAGAATAATAAGAACCTTGTTTTCAATTACTGTGCAGACCTTAGCAGGTTTTGAGGAAAACAATTTTTTACAGAGGTAAAATCTGTGCTATTTGCTAATATTGCTGTTTGTTGAGAAAATTATACGTTATCCTAAATATATAAGAAAGAAAAAATATTTCGAGTAAGGGATAAATTGCAGAAGAAAGTTCAGGGTCTGGAGTGGATAGACAGAAGAAGATTTTATCCTTAAATCTGGTCGTTGTACATTGTCTTACATATCTCGGAAGTTTTCAGTAAGACGGTGATGAAGAAGCAAAATCATTTCGATCAAGTCGGAAAATGTGTTTAAGGTTATGAAAGTTCACAAGTTTCGTGGCCCGCTTGGCCAATTAATATATGACAATTAATTAAAGTTTTCAGTTCAGATAAAAAGTCGATGACACCAGCAGGATTCGAACCCACGATCTTCGGCTAGATACGCAGCTGCTTTACCACTTGAGCTATCGTGACCTCGATCCACTCGGACACCAACTTCCCGTCTCAACCTCACCTTTTGAATTTGAAAAAAAATTGAAAAATGGCAAAAATTCGAAAGATGGGATTGAGATGAGAAGGTGTCGGAGGGGATCGAGGTCACGATAGCTCAAGTGGTAAAGTAGCGACGTATCTAGCCGAAGATCGTGGGTTCGAATCCCACTCGTGACTTTTTTATCTCAACTGAAAACCTTAATTAATTGTTATGAAGGTTATTCATAAGAGTAAATTTATGCCCTGTGTTATTTGTCACGAATAATCTGATTCTCGGGGAGTGGGCTGGATTGAAAAACAAATTCAATTGTTAGTTGCAGAAGTCTGGAAAGATATTTTGAAATATCTTTGGCTTCTGACGTTTTTATTTTTATATAGATCATTATACCTTGTGTAACGATTCCTAAAGATGAAACAATCATTTCTCTCCACCGAATAGAAAATTTCCTGATTATTATCAATATATTACCAATATATCATTATTTATTACCTTAAAAAGACGTAATTTTCCAGCAAGATTTTGAGGATGATAATTTTCTCTATGCTATTATTTATCTGGAGTAAAACGGAAAAGGAGAACGTTCAGGGAAGGAAGGTTGTTTCCCAAGGGGAAAATCCTAGCCCATTGTTATTTTACTGCTTATAAAAACCCATATATATTATTTCAAATGAAATTCAACTCTTAGTTTAGTACATGATTAATCATAGAAAACGTCAGAAAAATATTATTCTTTGGATTTAAAGTGTCCATCATTAGATTCGACGTTGAGAGGAAATTAGACCATTCAGATAACACGAATAAACACGACTGTTTATTATTACTATGCACTGTTTAAGCACTCATTGATTTGCAGTGTACATTGTCAAACTTGTAAAGCTCAAAGAGACAAAAATAAATAACTTAAATGAATGATAGTGTGGCTTTTGTTTCCCAGTATAATGGATCGTTGATAAATGACATCCTGTTACATCTTTGATCATTAATATCTCATGCTTATGACAGCTGGGCGAAACAAATCTTAAATCTATTCGCAGCAAACCCAACATCGAAAATTAAGCCGACATGGCAAAATCTCAATACGCAGAATATTTGATATCATTATGCCAATGACATTTGATCTCCTCGACAACTATGAAAGCCGTTGTTATGTGCTATATTTATTTTAGTCTTCACAAAATCTTTCCTTGCAATGTGCAAATTAATCGTTTATTTTTCTATTTTCCTTGTATTTAGACTCATTGGGATGTAGCATGACGTAAAAAGTATTCTAACAATAGATCTTTTCTAATTATAACTTATTAAATGATCAAATTTTAGTTTTCATGGATTTTTACAATTACAATTACAATTAATTAAGATTTTTAGTTGAGATGAAAAACGTCAATGGCACGAGCGGGATTCGAACCCACGATCTTCGGATCCACTCGGACATCAACTTCCTACATCAACCCCACCTTTTGACTTTTCTCTCCATTTTGCCATTTTTGATAGCCTTTGATTGAAAAATGGAAAAAAGGAGGGAAAACTCAAGGTGGGGTTGAGATAGGAAGTTGATATCCGAGTGGATCGAGGTCACGATAGCTCAAGTGGTACAGCAGCGGCGTATCTAGCCGATAATCGTAGGTTCGAATCCCGCTCGTGCCATTGACGTTTTTCATTTCAACTAAACACTTTAATTAATTGTAATTTTGAATAATAGTGAATCCTAACATTTTTCTTAAGCTATTTAGTTGGAGCTAGACAGGCCAAGATGATCGGGTAATCTGGCACAATGTTGTCATTTAAGATCGACGATGAAAAATCGAAATTTACAAATAGCGTTACACAAAACCACCACGAGCCACCAACAATGCACAATGGACGGAAAAGGGCATACTAGAAAAACTTGAGGTGTATTCAACTCGAGAAACTTTGAAAATGGAACGCAACTGCTCATACTGAAAACACTACACAATATAAATAGACAACTAAGACAATAAACCTCGGTTTTCATCCAACAAGAACAGTGTTGATTAAACATTTAGCAAACATAATCTTGCATAGACCAATCACTAACTTGAATCATAAAGGGGTTTTACAAACAGAAACACTAACCAATTTTTTATTTTCATTGCACATATAGAATATTTTACATTGGCTTAATAGTACCTAACAGATTTTTAAAGATGATATTCGCAAAACCAAGGATTGGCGGACTTGTATGATAGAAACAAACACGTGTGTTCTCATTCCACAGATGTTAACAAGAATCCTTACGCTATTTTGGAGTTTTAAACTACTACATAAGTCGTTCTAGCCGCAGTTTTTGAGATGTTTCATATAGGGTGGGGTGGAGTATGGGAATCAAAACACTTGTTTAAATTTTATAAATATGTTTGCAATTGTAGAAAATAAATGATTGTCGCAACTGGAACTAGAATAATTTTATTGCCCAATGACCGTATTGAAAACGATTGAACATGAGGTAATGTCTATAAGTTAAGTTACCCTCTAAATATTTTCCGTTTGTTCGAAGAATAGAAGAGCCCGTCGTGCTCATTGAGAATAGTTAGTGATAGAAAGGAATGCAAGTTGGAACGGGTCTGATGCAGGAGGCAGACGTTTACAGGTTTGTATATATTTGTGTTAGTGAATGAACAGGATAATGGGCTCGGAGGGCAGGGCTTAGCCGGATCCCGTCGTCTATTTCTGAACTTCCTCTCCGGCTGTAAATGGTCCGGAGGGAAGGAGGACGGGCGGACCCAGCCCCTCTGGAAAGGATCGTCATTGTTCCTGTGGAGATTTCACCGTTTATCGGCCTGGACCGGTGACGTTTTCCAGGGCGCAGAGGTAGACAAACCGCAAGACTGACGTGTACAGCGGAATTTCCGTTTTCCCCGACCCCCGATTTCAATAGGGGAGGACACCCTTATCGCTTGCGGACGCCGAACGATATCTCGCCCCCTCGAACACATGAGATGCTGAATGAAGCTCGTTGGAATTTTGCAGCATGCGTCTTCGAACGTCGTTTGAACATCTGACAACGTTACTTTCCCCCGAAATGTCAACTGGACAAGATTTCACATCAAAAGCGTGAAATTTTGTCAAATAGGATCTATACGTCATTTTAAGCGAAGTAGGCACACTTAGTCTACTAGTCTATTACTATATGTAAATAAAGAATGAAGGACAAACGACTTCAACATTCCCATTTACGTCATAGAAAACCAAATTAATGCTATACATCTAATGACCCCTAGAGAACAAGGCGCAGCAAACAAGAAACTTTTAAACTCAAAAGATTTACTCTACTCTTCCATAAATAATAATTCAAACGTGTAAACTTGTCCGCCTTAGGCTGTCAAGTTATAATAGCAAGGTTATTTCTTGCTAATTTGGTGAGAGCTCGAGACTGGGTTGTGGTCCGGATTTGGACGTTTTTGCGTAGTACATCGTGAACTGTGCTGCCAGGTTAAACCTTAATGCAGGAACAGATCATATGGCGAGTATTGGTCTTCAAGCCTGTAAACATATTGTTCACCAGGCACTGGGTCCGACTACATTCGCGGGTTATTTTATTTTTCCCAAACGCGTTGCGACAATGTGCCATCTTCAATGAGGAACTGTCCGCAGATGATTTCAAACAGGTTCGTGCCAGTATTGCGTATCCAAACCATTTGCAAAATTAGATTTTCGGTCATTGATTAAACGATCATCATATCTGAATATTACACAACATAGTAGCTCACAACATTGTGAGGATGTCTGTTGACGTATGCATATCATGCAATTGTCTAACTTATTTTGTCTGTGAGACGAAGGTGTTCTGTATGTGATCATCACTGTATATAATATACATTCTTACACTACCAAAAACAAAAAAGCATAACTTTTAATTTTTAAATTTAATTTCTTATATATTCTTAACTATACACTTATTACTTGCTAAATCATGTTTGTTCACAGATGCGCAGTATGTAGAAAAAGTAACATAAATGAATATTAAATTATATACTACCAGGTATGCTTTTTGTCAACGAAAAAAGATATGTCACTACGACTTGCATAGGCACCATTGGCTTAAAGAAAGCAAATATGGTCCGTTAGGAACTTTAAGTAAACTGAATTTGTTTTTTCCCTGACGGCCTAAATTTTGATGTGTTTGCTGCTCAGAAGATTTAAGGTTTGTTTTAGCTCCTAGGGATGAACTACTGTCATAAGCGTGAGATATTAATGATCACCGATGTAAGAGGATGTCATTTATCAACGATCCGTTTTACCGGGAAAACAAAACTTACTCCATATCTGCACCCATCGCTTGTTTAAACTATTGTAATATAATTTTTGTCTGTTCTGAGTACTACAAATTTGGCAACCCTCACCTGCGATGCACAAAATAACTTAGTAGTAGCACAAAATAGTACTTTATAGTTTTTTTTATTATTACAGTATCAAATTTGGACTCAAATCCAGTCGACTTCAAGCATAATGTTAGACACTTTATATTCCAAAGATTAATATATTCTTGTAATGTTTTCTAAGGTTAATGATTGAATAAACTAAGAGTGGGATTTCGCCTATAATAATTTATATGGCTTTGTATAAACAGTAAAATAATAAAGGGCAAAGGTTTGCCCTTAGTACAACACCTTTCCTTTTCCCTGTAAATAGTAAATTTTCTGATTTGATATCCCTTATAAACGTTATAATATATGTATATTTCACTAGTTTTCGTGGTCCGCTTCACCAATTAATATCTTTCAATTAATTAAGGTTTTTAGTTGAGATAAAAAGTCAGTGTCACGAGCGGGATTCGAACCCACGATCTTCGGCTAGATATGTCGCTTCTCTACCACTTAAACTAGCGTTACGTCGATCCACTTGGACGCTAACTTCCTATCTCAACCCCACCTTTTGAATTTCCCTTTTGTTTTGCTATTTTTCAAATGTCGTATATTTGATTCTCGACCGCGAATACTAGTGAATTTAATGAGTTAACGAGAAGTATATCTTCAGTAAAGTTCTCCGTGGCCATTTCATTTGTCGCCGAGACATGGCAAAAAATCGGAAATTCAAAAGGGTGGGATTGAGATGGGAAGTTCGTGTGCGAGTGGGTCGAAATCAGTAGCGGCGTATTCGTGGGTTCGAATCCTGCTCGTGACACCGACTTTTTTATCTCGACTAAAAACCTTAATTAATAAAATATTAAATTAACAACCTTTAATGTTCTTTAAAAACAGTAAAAATAACAAAGGGCCTAGATTCTTCTCATATAAAACACATTTCCTGACCTCTGAGGGGACCTAAACTCTTTTCAGCAATTTCCGGCTTGCTCGAGATGATCGTTTACTTCATCATCAGGCAACGTATTGCCCAAAACATCTCAGATATGTAAGTCAATCAGATTATTCTTTCATACAAGCCAGCTTATGAAGAATAATTGATGGTGTTTTACAGAGTGACAGTTCATCACTGAATTATCTCGCAAACCGAAACGGTTAAGATACATAAACCGCGAGTGTCGGTTCAACTGAAGAACAGAGCAAACACGCTAGAATGTGCGTATCTGGGTGGTCCGAGTCGACAGAACTTCCGAATGATTAAAAACGTTTTCACAATAAGTAGAACAAGAGAACTATTTCTAGAACACCCATGCTACAAAAACTACGAAATTAGGAACTTACGAAAGTAAATTCCATAATAATCTTGTGACAAAATGACTTTCATATAAATAAAAATACAATAAATAGAAGTTACAGTAAATATTAACAACTAGATTTTTGATATATGCATTTATCCGTGTTACGATCACGGATATCAATTAGAAATCGAATGCTTTTTAAAAAGAAAATTTTTCTACGACATCAATCACGTCTAACTAAATTATTTGTGTATAAACGTCGGTAGATCTGACATATTTTACATATCACAACTGTATTGTAATTATTTAAATATTTATCTAACGATAAAAAGTCGTTTAGTTCTTTAAAGTTATTATCAGAAATATTTTTGTGATAGACACTACGATGATAACCCTGGTTTCTACATTCGCTAATCGGCTTTTCTCTTTTTGGCATGTTGTCACTTCATCTTCGCAATGAACAAAATGGTACTAGTCCTGACCTTGCTCCTTGCTGCTTCAACGACATAGACCACGGAATGACGATGGCGAAATGCCGAACGCTTCTGTCGGGCAAAACCAGCGAGAACAGTCTGACTTCCCAACAAATGTCAGGAACGTTTTCTCAACTTTAAGTGGTTGTCCTGTGCGTTATTTTATTAGTCGTGTCCTCTTTACACGTTTGTACTGAAACCACTGATTATGGCGAAAAGCCAAACCGCTCTTGACGGGCCAAAGTTAACGAGAACGGGCATACCAAGACGATCAAAAACAATCACGCTACACTTGACTTTAAAAATACTGCGATTCTTTTGAATATTCTCACCATATTCAATTCGCGAAAGAGTAAAAACATTGTACAAAATGCATAGATTGGGTTTTTCTATTGTTCCGTTTCAGCTTTACGCCATCTTCAGTGGTAGGTTGGCAAAAACAAAACGTTTAAAAAATAGTCACGGCTGATAAAATAGCAACTGTGATGATGAGGAATGGTAAAACTAAAGCACTGACGATGGGTATATGCCCTTACACCAGGGTACAAAACAACCTAACTACTGGTTCAATCCTCAACAAGAAATTATATTATTATTGATTACTATTTTCTACTTGTTTCAGGTGTAAAGCTCAGATAGTTAATCAGAAAAGTACGATTAAGTATTGTTGTTAATCACCTCGGTTTGAACTTAATGACGGGTGTCGAGTTGCGGATATTTATTATGTTTATGGACCATGTACAAATCGGAACCGGTGTAACGGCCTATGTCTTAGCGAAATACATTTTTCTATTTAGTCTTACAAAACGATGCCATCATAAAGAAGGATATTTTAATTAATTTATTTAAGATTTTATTACGTGATGGCTACTTCTGAAAATAAAAACGATAGATTTATATCTTTTGGATAATCCTAGAGAGAAAATTCTTTTGAAACAAGGCCGCCACCGAGGAATGGACCAGTTTATCTCGGATTGGTGATACTCCAACATATTATTACGGTTTGCACAACCAGGACTAAAATTCACAGCTGTCACACTCGGCCCTTGACCCACTACATCACACTGACGCCGCGTATTTTCGCTTTTTTATCTAATCGTGGGGGGAGGTCCGCCTGTCGAGAACGCAACCCTGCCGGAAATTGCATTTGGGTGAAAATCATCTCGGAGAAATTCTTCTCAAGGATATAAACTTTGAATGGATTTCGTAAGGTTCATCGTCGGAACATTTTTTAAAAATCTCAAGATATACAACCCCTTTAACAAAACACAGTAAGGAAAAGTTTTAAAGTAATCTTAAATGACTTTCTTTAAATTCAAAACAAGCAACTTTCTTCTCTTTAATTAAAACGTGAACTCGTCGTTGTTCTATGTAAAATTAGAATGGATAGAATGGATGGTTAAAACTAGTTTAGTTGTTTGTTTCCAGTCTTTTGATCAGTTTGTACTTTCCACTTTGGTCTGTTAGACCCTTTCGACTTTTCCCCATCTTTATTTTTGAATGTGTGGGTTATTTTGCCGCAATAATTATCTTACAATTCTCTAAGAAGCCAGTATTACTTACAAAGATAAGGGTGAATGCAAAAATACAAAAGACGATGTATGACAAGCTGAAAAACCAGTGTTTAATAAATTCATATTTTCAAACGTTGTTTTGAATCCACAATGCTTTTATATAATATTATAAAAAGGCAGTGTCACGAGCGGGAATCGAACCCACGACCTTCGGCCCACGCCGCTACTCTACTTCTTGAACCATCGTGAATCCATTCGGGCACTAACTTCCCATCTCAACCCCCATCTTTTGAATTTTTACACTTTTATACCATTTTTCAAAAGTCGTGTGATCTATTTGATTCTCGGCGACAAATGAAATGGCCACGGAGAGCTTTTAGAGAGGTATACAAATTTTAACATTAAATTTACTAGTTTTCGTGGTCCGCTTCATCAATTAATATTTTAATTTAATTTTTAGTTGAGATAAAAAGTCAGTATCACGAACGGGATTGAATCCACGGTCTTCGGCTTGATACGCCGCTACTCTACCACTTGACCTGTCACGGCTTCGATCCGCTCGGACACTAACTTTTTAACTAAAAACCTTAATTAATTGAAAGATTGGTCCAAAGGGCCCACAAAAAACTCGTGAATTTTCCTCAAATTTCAACCCACGTTAATGGTAATAGAATTCTTATAGAAGGTCAGCGGTTGTGAAATTTATTGTGGAGGTCGGCGAGTTATTGAATGTCTGAAAGCTATAAAAAAAGACAGAAAAACGGGAACAGCGCACAGACCAACCAAAGGTGATGGCTAAAAGTAGAAACGCGCCTGGCAGAACAAAACTGTAAGCGTTGGCAGACCAGAAGCTTCACTGTGCAGACCTCGACAAGATATGTCAAAATATGCAATTTCCCACATTTCACGAGTTCTTAAACTTTGTTTATCAATTCAGCAAGATGTAAAAATAAGAAAAAATAGTCAAAAACATTTAAGAAATGGATAAATTTCAAAGAGTACCAGTGAATATAGTCTCGATGGTCAGTATGGAGTCTATTTTATTGCCAAATTGACAATAAATTAGTGAATCCATTGGATTAAAGCTCAGTAGTTTAAGTACGAGATAACGTTTTTTGGTCCTTTTCGAACTGCCTATTCGCGCTGACTTCCTCTGTAATCTGCGTTTCGGCTGTTACCCTTCTACAATGATGTTTAGCGTTTTGAGACTTTGTTATGAAAGAAATTGCAGTTTTAACGAGTGGCTTCGTCCTGCAGACTGTACAGATCAACCACTGAAGACGGTAAAATGTCTAAACTCGTCTGACAGACCAAAACAACGAGGATTGGCGGTGGGCCAGATTGATCGAAAGCAACCAATATTCTTCACCACACAAAAATCAACATCAACAATCAACGACATATGTCACAATGTACAATTTCTCTGATTTTATATAGTATTCTTCGTATTCTACGTTACAACTTTGCTTATAGGCACAGGGGGATATATGAAAAGAAAATAGCGTTAAAAATATTTCAGAAATGGATAAAATTTAAATGATTGAGTGTAGGAGCCTTTTATGGACAAATTAGCAAATAAATAATTTTATTTACTAATAGCTCTATAGTTTACCGTATGATAGATAAATGTTTGACTGCTATCTTAGTTTGACCCTTTCTCATCCTTATTCTTGCAGTGGTCCGTTGCTAGATCCATTAGCGCTCTGTAAGTTAGTTTCAAGCGGTTTTCATGTATTTTGTTGAAAAAACCAATGTTGTTTGTAAGCTATCGAATGTGGTATGAAAAGTCGTTTGCCAAATTCTTTAAACATGTGCCGGAAGCACCTTACGGTTAAATTAGGTTCGAAATGCTTTACGAACTCTATCTTGACTGTATGTACTATTTGGTATATTAACAGATCACCCAAGCCCGACTAACCTTGGGATATACAAAATCAGCGAGATTAGGCGGACCGGACGGAGTTTTTGTTTAACTTGTTGGAAGGGCTGGATTGTAAAAATTTGATCGGTTATGCAATGTTATTGTATTAGCTAAATAACCAACCACGTGTTTGTTAAAGATAGATAGATCCGATTGCGTTATTGACGTGTGGCAACAAATAGCTTTCTCAATCATTACAAATAAAATCAGATTTGTAGATTTATATTGCTGATACAGATAAAATTTCAATACTTAAGTGATAGAAGTGACAACAAACAATCTAACTAAAAAAGCATCGTATTAATAGATTCAACTTGTCAGATAGTGTGGTCGGGTTTTATCGAGTCCGACTCACAGATCAGTGAGATCTTTGCGATGATAAAGCGAAAAGGCACCTTTTATTATGACTGGAGATGAAGTATCGACTCGTGTTGTTATTAAGCGAAAATTGTCCAGATTTGGACACCCCCTTGGGTCAATATGATCAATCGTGGGCGTAGGTTTTTTGTTTGTTTTTTAATCTTCCGTTAACTCAAAGAGACATTAAGCGGTCGCCTCTCAGACACATCGCAACCAGATATAGTTAAAATTAGTTCCAAATTTGTAATGGTGGCTGGGTGGATCCTGGCCCTACTTCTATTTTTAATCACTCAGACCTCTACCTCTCTCTCTTTCTCTTTTTTTAATTTAAAATGTAAGATGTGCCAAATCAAAAGAGAGAGTTTTTATCAAAACAGTATAAAAGTTGCCCAAATATAGTTGTAATAGTAAAAGACGAATAATTAAATGAAAAAAAAGCGTTGTTCAAAAGGCTCTGTAAAATTCAAATTATGATCCATTTTACAAACAGAAATTAAAATATTAAACTTTCTCAATTAATGACGCCATCAAAGTTATAATTTTAATGTAATATCTTGTACAATGTCAACCGTTAAAAATACTGGTACTTCAGCTTGTATAATGACACGTTGCAGGAATAATTAATGGAATGTTGGTTTACATTTGCATATAAAGGTACGTTATATGCAAGATTAACTGTCTTGAACAGTGACCTGTTTTTTTTACGATGGTTTCCCCCGGTTTTACATTTCTGTTAAAGCATTCATCGGCAAACACTTCCATGAAAGATTAGATTATCTCCCTACATTTTTCCGTTCGATATTACGGCCGGGAAAATGGAAAATGTTTTCAATTGAAAAATCGAACTGGCAAAACCTGGTCTTTCTTAAAAATGACGTTTGGAAAAATAAGTTCTTTTGACAATATTCCTTGGAGATGTTAAAGCCCCGAATATTATTTATTAAAATTAGTTTCTTGTAACAACTTCAAATCTCTCCTAACTGTATTCTTTGCTTGATCTGAAGGAAGTTGAGATCACATAAGAAAACTGTAGACATGCGCCTTATGAACACTACACTCGTTATGTTATTTTTATACATCTCTTTATTGTGTTGTGCATGTTTCTCTGGCTTAACGTTGTGTAAAAGTGTGTTCATTTACATAAATATATCAAGGCGTGTGAAGACATATGTGAATTTGAAAGGTGATGATTGATATTTGTTGTTAATAACTGGGCTTACCTTCCAATATGATGGGCTGTTGGTTAGCTGATGTAGAGGATTCGAGTCGATTAGACTTCGTTCGGAGCTTCCCTTGAGTAGTTGGGCCAGGAGCTGATGAGACGGCTGGGGTCCTTTGTCTTTAGAACATCCTTCGAGCTGGGAAGGGCTGGACGTCGTCCTTTGATGGTGCACTTCCGGTTTATTTCCCCCGAACGGCACATTTTCGTTGACTTTCCTTTTCGAACCGGATTTAACGGAATCAGACGGCTCTGGGGACGTGTAACTCCTTTTCAAGTGGCTGTCGTCCATGGTCCTCTGCCTGACTGGCTTGCTGGGCTGGCCGAACTCTTCCAAAAATTTTAGGTCGTCGTGATGTATCGTGAATTTTCGCGTTTCCGGCTTTTTCATCTCCGCCTCCAGCATCTGTCCGTAGGGCCCTCGTATCGGCTTCTTCGAATATCTCCTGGGTGGTTGTGGACTCCTGGTCTGATTCGTCAATTTGTTTTCGCCGTCCGAGAGGTCTGAAGGAGCTAATAGGGAAGGCGAATTCCTGTTCGGGGTCGTCCTGCACCCGTTGTCACTTTCCCCTTCCGAGAGCGAATCGTTCCTGTTTAGTATCGGAAAACGCCTCGGTGAACCTCTTTCTTCGTCTTTCTCTTCTGAACTCTGGCAGATTAATTTCGGTCTATCCGCCCATTTGCGTTCCCCGGGCTTTGGCCACATAAGTCGTATACTGGTCTCTTCCGGGCTCTGAGGCTCTTCTTGCGCGCTAGAAGCCCATTCTCCCAAACGTCTCACGCACTCGCCTACGGTCCAACTCCTCTCACTCCGCACTCCTTTATCGTGTTTGTTGTCCGCTTCGGAAAATGTGGAGTTGAGCGAACATGTCCGGTTCAGAGAAGTGTTGTTCTTTTTCGACGCACTCTCGACCAGAACGCCTTCCGAATTCGTTTCTTCTTCGATGATGTCCTTCAAAAATTCCTCGCCCGTTTCTTCCGGTTCCGCAAGAATGTCGGTCGGCGTCAAGTGATAGACTGTAGGCTCTGAGCTAGGGTTTTGTGTACTTGGCGTGATGCTTGTTATATTGGGCACGGGATCAAACCAATGATCCGGCGGTGGCGAGACAGGCTGGGAGAGCGTTTCGCTCGTGGCGGCAGCGCTGTCGGTGTCGCTTTCTTCTTTCACCCCTCGCAGGGTCCGATCTCCGCAGCCTAGCCCTTTCAACCCGTTCCCGTCGACGGAGCCGTACGAAAGGGCGTCAGCAGGAGCTGAGTCCTTCCAGCTCAAGGGGTGAGTCAAAGATCGGTTTTGTTTACATTCGGGCGGTTTTTCCGATTTTGGAAGGGACCACTCTTGAGATCCCACTGCAGAATCGATCGACACGCCAGAACCCAACGGCACCGAAGAACTGGGACTAACTGGAGATTTCTCAGATGAGGTTTTCTTCCTAGGGAGGCTGAGCGAGGCACCGGCTTTGTTCGCTAGCGCGATGTTCCTCGCGTTTCTGATGTTGTATTTACCGTCGGTCGGTGAGAAATCGACTTGAGAGAACGACGCGCTTCGGAACGGTATCGTCCTCTGGATGTAGGAGCCGACGATAGTCCGTTCTTCCGGCTTTTGCAAGGTGAGCTTCAGGTCGAAGTCTTCTACGGGTACTTTCTGCTCGCCGGGTCCCTTGAGCCTCTCGGTCAGTTCCCTGAGGCGGTCCGATTTGTCCGAGCTTCTCGTTTTCTTTTTGTTTGGGGCAGGGCCCAAGTGGAAATTCGGGAGCCTGTCCAGGGCTGCTGGTATGAAAGATGCGGGTCCGCGTCGGCTTGGCACTCCGAGACTACTGCCCGAGTTATTCTTGGCGGCCGGTAGACGAGAACTCCACGGCCCTCCGCAGCAACATTCGCTCTCTCCCACTCGTCCATCCTCTTGCCGTACACGCACGCGTACCGAACCAATACGTACGTATCCCTCCCGCCAGCTGTTATCACTGCTCATCATAGTGCACTCATCCTATCTCCCCGGAGCCCGGACCATTCCCTCGTATCAACAACAATTCCTCCTTTCCCGACGATTCTCACTACCTGAAAGCAAATAACATTTTTAATCACTAAAAACTACGAACTATTAATTACAGTTCATGAAAACTTCAACGGTCTACCATCTTTTGAAACTTTAGTGTTTTTAAGCACTCTCCCTTGAAATGAAGCTATATTTAGTTTTTAATCAGGAAATTCAACGGCTAAATGTTGTAATTATTTGTTGTTGTTTTTTTTTAAATAATTTACTGTCACGAAATCTTTGTTCTAGATGTAACAATTTAATAAAATTTAAGTTAGGCTTTCGTTAGATTTAACAACTCATACCAATTAGGAAAGTAAGTTTGAATAATTTGCTAAGTACGGTTTTTATTTTATTATATAATTTTTCACGATTCATTCGTCGGAATCAGCAACAGCAACATTTTCGTCCTATTAATAATAAACTCATTTTTCGTATAGTGATACCGAGGTTGGAATTTGTTTACTCTACAGGAGACAAATATTCGGCTTAATGTCCTCTCCAGTAGTCCTTTAAGTGAACATATCGCCCTGGCTAAACTGCGGAAAGTGCCCAAATTAGAACCATGAGATTTAATTCGAGATTTATAGACCGTTCGTTTATAAAACATGTGTTTTCACCGACAAAAATTTACTTCAGGACAATTTTTCTTGTCCAAATCTATTTAAACACACGGGCAACATTTTCCCGGAAATTTCCTTTGATCTACGATGAAGAAATTAACGAATCATGTTTTGTATTCATGCGAATCGTCCTTGATGAACACAGTGATTAATTATTTAATTATTAGATATTTCACACAAATTAACTTATTTTATTAGTTAATAACAAACGTATTAAAAACATTCTTTTCAAATATGATCAGACTTGAGTAATTTCATGGTATTTAATGCCTTTCCTAAAAGTTCTGATCATATAAAATTAGTGGTATTTGAAAAAAAACTTAATTTTTTACAATAATTGATAATTTACATTGTCATGGTATTTATTTAAAAAAATAAATAAAATAATAAAAATGACATTCTTCAGGACGAGGCCCGGCCCTTTTATTTATGTTAACATACTGAAAATTAAAATAAAACCCAAATTTTTATTTTTTTAGTCTTGTAAGTTTACTAAGCCTACTTATTTATGTGTTGTGATTAGTGAACGTTAATTGATAATTACTCAAAAATCGTGAGATGCAGTCCGATGTGATGTAGGTTTCAGAAAAACATTATCCTAATCGTGTAACGTTTCGATCTCTATGCAGATCATCTTCAGGGCGTGGGATTAACAAACATTGCTTAAATATAACAATTATATGTAGGATGTGGAAAAATTGTGTTTGTAGATCCCAAGCCCTGAAGATGATCTCAATAAAAGATCGAAACATTGGTACGATAAAGAAAATGTTTGTCTGAAACCTACATCACACAAGACCGCATCTCACTATTTCTGAATCACGAATCGAAATGAGGCTTCGAAATTTTAGCTTTACGACAAAATGATCACCGTTAATCTAATTATTTAATTTACTCGGCTTCTAATTATACCTTGTTGGATAAAAAAAACACATAAATTTCGACAATAATATTCCTCCTAAAAGTCCTTTTAACAAAAAAAGAAAAAAAACTTGTGGTGTTTTCACATCTTTACTTTTTAGTAATTTGTTGTATTTTTTGAACATTAATTGTGTTTATGAAATGATTTGAAGTTTCAAAGTACTTAAAATGAAATAGTGGTAAAATAGGATTTGGCCATTTTGGTTGGGTTAACGCAAGGAAACAAATTCGTGAAGCCAGAAGGAGCGATCTTAAGTTCGAAGGAGATTGGTGGCAGGTGTTTGCGACATCCCGAAAAATTATCACCCTGTCAATAATTCTGTGACTTAGACCACTTCTAAATATTAGAGTTGCATTATATTATGTATTACATCAAAAAAGTTTAGCTATTTTACATTAATATTCTTTCTGTAAGAATTTGTATTATTTGAACAAAAACACTGTTTTTTTTTTTTTTAAATCAAGAATTGTTGTATTTTGAGTACTAACTTATTTTGGAGATAATAAAACTATCGAAGGCCATTTTAGTTTAGGTAATACATTGTAAAGTAAAATGAAACACAGTTTTTTATTTTTTCAGTCTTTTAAGTTTGAAAAAAAAAAAAAAATGATGAAAAGGTAGTCAGAAGAGGCTTAATTTCAAAGTAGTTCGTGGTTTTATAAAAAATTATCGCCCCAATTCTAATTGTGTGTCGGAGATCTTTTTTAAATATACTTTATTTGATTTGAAAAACTTCATTTAGTACAGGCTAATTTTATGTCAAACTGTTAATATAGGTTTACTGAGAAGGAGTAAAACGTAGATTCATTTATTGCGATCTAGTTGTATTATTACCAAAGCTATCGATTTGATTCTCTTAAAAGCCTTAGTTTTATTTATAAACATTGGCCTATTATTTGTATTTTGTACAAACTATTGTTAATAGAGTGAAGGTGCTTCAGCGAAGCCGCAACCTGTTTACTCGGCGTAAATAAAAGTCCTACGTCAAAGTGTCTTCTTGTAAGAAAGGGGGTTTTCATTTACTATCCATTTAGATTTTCGTTTACTACGTTTTTCAGCACTAAGTGAAAAAGCTAACCTAACTTATGAATGACAGAGCCCTTGAGAAAATGCCAGATGGTTGGCATCAGACCAACAGACTTGAGGAAAAAAATTCAAATTATATAGCATAGCTGTAATCTGATTTTTTTTTAAACCAACCAAGCCTCTTCTATCCTAATATTTGAGAGACTTGGTGTATTTTTAACTCCGAACCTGCTTCTCATTAATAGTTATGACAACTTTCCTAAACTCTCGTACATGCACGTAATTCGATTTGTTTTAATTTTTCAACGTATTCTTAGCATGTGGCGTTTGTTTTTCTTTTGGTCAACTCGTTCAAAATGAAAATTCGAAACAATCCAACAAAAGAGTTTGAACATCGGCTTGCCTGTGAAGAGATACAAGTCGCAAAACCATTAAACGTTTTTCAAACTTTGTGACATGATGACAGTTTAAGCCGAAACCGGTCTCAAATAAACATATAACCAGTTTAACGATCGCCCATCGGCTTCATTACTTAATCAAGAATTCTACAAAATCAAATTGAAAAACGTCCAAAAAGAAAGCTGATCGGCTCCAATTAAGACCTACGTCACATATCTGATCATATTCGGAAGATTTGTACGCCTCGGAAAATATCTTCTGTAAAAATTAGTTTTCATGATTGGAAATATTAAATATTAAGAGGAAAAGCTATAAACAAAAAGAAGTCTTTATGTAAGGTATTGGTTGAGATAAAAAAATCAGTGTCACGGGTGGGATCCGAACCCCCGACCTTCGGCCAAATACGCCGCTGCTCTACCACTTGAGCTAACGTGATTCCGCTCGTTTCACTGACTTTTTATTTCAACCAATACCTTCCATAAAGATTAATTAATTGAAAGTTGTTATTTGGTCAATCGGGCCCCGAAATCTAATGGGTCTGATAAGTTAAATGAAGTATATCTTCACTAAAGCTCTCCGTGGTCATTTCATTTGTCGCCGAGAATCAAATAGATTACACCACATTTGAAAAATGGCAAAAAGTATGTAAAATTCGAAAGATCGGGTTGTGATGGGAAATTGGTCCGAGTGGAGGAAAGTCACGATAGCTCGAGTGGTAGAGCAGCGGCGTATTTAGCCGAAGGCCGTGGGTTCGAATTCCACTCGTTACACTAATTTTTTCATCTCAACTGAAAACCTTACATAAAGATTAATTAATTAACAGATTTTTGGTCAATCGGTCCACGAAATCTAATGGATTTAATAAAAAGAAGTGTTCACGTTTTCGTAGGGTACACTTTATATTATTAAAGATCACAAAAATCTTAAATGAGCTAGCTTTTCGTTTGTTTAATATTATAGTCAATAAAGAAAAAAGTTAGTATCAGAAGACAACACATTAAAACATTGTTAAACAACAAAAATATTATTTTGCTTTATTTTTCTACAGTTTGTCACACCAATGACTGTTCCGTATATTCTGGTTTTATTCTTTCAGACATTTTGCAATATTCCATAGTTGAGTACGTTTATCCTTTATTGTATTTTTTGACGACATTTGTATGCAGTTGGCCAATTTGATTTTATAACGTTTTGTATAATTTTTAAGGGGCTAAAAGAGTTGAAGTTTACTCTTTCTTAATATGGTATTATGTAGGAATAAGCACAACGACTTAAACTTCTGTTAAACAGGCTTCCTTAAAATAAAACTTCATATAATACTTCAAATTGCAAGAGAATATATAAGACATTAGTCTAGGTATCATTGGAATTTTACATTTAAATAATTTGTTGACAAAAATGATTATTAATGCATACTTGATGCTTAGATTGTCAATTATTTTGTAAAAAATGTCACTACTACAAGGTCCATTGCTAATGAACTCTTAACATGATGACGTTATTGATTGGAAAGCCTGTTTTTATTTGTGCCTCCCTGGCGTCATATTGCTTCATGAATACTTAGCATGCTGCCGAGGTCCTTGCAGTTGACCCGCTTGCTAAGAGCAATTAACGGGGCATCGATTCTGTCAATATGATCCCGGTCCGCCCTGAGGACTCGCATGGCTAAAAAGAGGACGAATGGACGGTCGATCGAGTCAAAATGACAAGGGTTGGACAAGTCGAAACCCTTTTCTGTCTGATTCGCCGTTTGACAGGTGGACGATTTCTGTTAAATGCGAGTTTGACTTCGGGCCAAGACTCTCAAAATAAACAGCATTTTTTGTTTTGTTTTTCTTACAATTGTGGAAATATACTAATCCTAAAAGTGTTGAATCGAATAACTGAACCCTCGACTATTATTAAATATATTCCACCTGTTCCAGGTACTTTGATACAAATAGCGCGAGCAAATTTTTTCATCATTCACATCATCATACATTATCAGTAGAATGATTTCATTTGAAGAATAGAAAACTCCCCGTTCAACATTTTTCAGTGTCGTCAACAGTGTTTCTTAGAGCTCCGATACAAAAATATACTAAATACACAGGATTTTATAAATATCCTAAACGGAAGAGATTTGTGAGCAGTTACAAACAAACATAGCAGTATATACAGTTTAGCTAGTGAGTTCAATTATTAAAGAACAGGGTGTCTCCTTCATCCAAATGTTTACTCTATCAATGTTTCACTTTTGTAAACTGTTCATATTGCTTTTCGATTGAGAGGGTTATACACAAAACAGTAATGTTAATTTAGTTTTCCCGTATAGTTAATGCTTTTCCCTATCGTTATTTCCTTATTTTTTAATAGGATGTTTATTAACAAAAAAGTTTATAGGTTTCAAAGAAGCAGAATCATAAAAAAATTTACTGCCTATTTGTCCGTCGCTTTTTTTTCCAACAAGTTGAAATTTGTATTTATCTTGGTCTCCCTATCTTGTTGCCTATATCTGACCTCGCTCCTTCAGACTGCACAAAACTATCGCTGAACATGATAAAAAATCGAAACACATCTGACTGACTAAATTAGCGTGGAAACGCAGAATAAAAATAGTAGAACCGACACTGGGTCGCTTACTTGTCAGTCTACCCTCGTGGGGTTTGTTATTAGTCAAGAATAATAGCAAAAGCCGCTAGCGTAGGCGGACCCAGTAAGTGACCCAGAGCCGGTTTAGCATTTGTGCATGTGGTTTAGCATGCCTTTCTTGGTGACCTCACTCCTCAGACAGACCAACCGCTGAACATGGAGAAATGCCAAAATCTGACAGATCGAAACGGAGAGAATATTCAGGACCGGGACTATTACAAACAGTTTAAAAACACACCTATAAAACACCCTAGGCTTAATCCACCAAAGGCACTTACCAATAAAGATAATCTTTTATAAAAGAGACTTCATAAAAATGAAACAGTCCTAAGACTGAAGATAGCAAAATGCCGACAGATGTGCGAAAAACTAACCAGCGAGGTTGGAAAACCGCGATGATCGACACATTGTAGAAGAAGAAGAATTCATTACATCAAAAAACAAATACAACATTTTACTACCTTTTTAATAATACGCTGAGAGGTTCGAACAAACAATATTTTTACAAAACTTGTACTTTGGACAGTTCTGACCTTCCAGATCTGCATATATAGGTGCCTATACTTGGCCTCGCTCCGTGCGACTTCTGACAGACCGAAACTCCGCAGGTTAAGTATTAAATTGTATGTTCTTCATTCAAATAAAAATTAAATCATGATTATAGCAAAAATGTCAAGAAGTAACATGTGTCTCAAATGTGAAATCATAAAACCACCAAAATATACAAAACAGTAAAGAACAATTTGTCTGAATTTTTGGTTTAATCATCCATGCTTTGCCAAAATTATTAAACCGATGTAACAATGATTCTTACTTTTTAAAGCTTTTTCTTTTACTCTTTATTGTTTTTAATTGAGTGGATTATTCATCAAACGCCAGTAATGTTAATTTTATTTCTTGCATAGTTAATTAGAATTTAATTAGTAATTAGCCGTTCAGTATTAATGCCTTTTTCCTGTAACTATTGATTGTTTTACACGTTAGTTATTGCCAAAATGATTAATTCATTTTAAGGAAAACTGCTAGAGAAGCACTATATCAAAATAAGGGCAAAACACTTTCATCTATCTTTCAGTCTTTAACTATTTTTAGTAATAAGCTTACAGTTTTCAGTGAAAAATAAAATATTCTAATAAACTTTAGGTAATTGGTCTACCTATCTTCGCACCCATACCTGACCTCGCTCCTTCAGACTAAGAAAGGCCAACTCCCGAAGCTGGCGAAATGTAGAAACGTGTCAGACAGACTAAAACAGCGAGGATATGAAGACCAAAAGTAGTTTAAGTAGCATTTTAGTCAACAGTTTGTGAGTTATTTTTTTTAGAAATGAATATGATTATGGTGAAATGTCAAAACGTGGTCTAAACACTATATAACAAAACTAGATAAATATGGAAAAGGATAGACAAAAAATGTATTCCATATTTGTTCCTACTGTCCAGAAACATTTGCGAATATTTCACAACGCGCCAGTAAGGTTTTCGATACGGTTAACATTTCTTTCCTAGCATTATCGCTTTATTAAATATCTATTATCAAAATATCGGTAAGGATCATATTTTTCCTGTCGCTTTGTATAGTTATTAAATAAATGTCTATTTACAGTCTATTTACTGAACATTTCTTCGCGTAAGATCATCCTGGTCTCCGAAACTTGGATCCGGACCTCGCTCCTTCAGACTACATAGACCAACTATTGAACATGTTGAAAAGACGAAACACCTCTGACAGACCTACCCATCGAAGATGGGCAGACCAGACGATCGGTAAGAGAAACTGTCACAGAAACAAAATCATAGCAGGAAAAGCAAAAATATCTTTCTGTGTGTCTATCGCTTTTTTTTAGCAATTAGATATCAATTTCCAATATCAATATTTTTTTCTAAAATTGTGTTTTGATAGTTTCTGATCATCCTGGTATGCATTCTCATTCTCATACCTGGCTTAAGTTCTTCAAACTACACAGGCCAACTACTGAACATGGTAAAAAGCAAAAACGCATCTAACAGACAATCCAGTACAAAAAATGTAAAAAATATCATTACATCTATGAAAAGGTTAACGTTCCTTTATTACGTTTTTACTAACTATGGTGTTTATTTTGTTCCATTTTGGATGACTATTGTTAAAATAAATAACTGATAATTGTTTATTAAGAAAAAATCAGAAAACAAACTTTAATTAAATTTCCTTATTTCCTTCTTTTCAATTTTTGGATAGTTTCGTAGTGATGATGTTTTGTTATAGTTTTTATTTGACATGAGACAGAGAAAAAAAGGATCCACCACAGAGGTTAGGGCGCCTGACTCGTAAATGCCACCTGTTGGCGGTTCTGTCTTCGAATCCCGGCACAGCCCTTTAAATTGTATTTGAGATTAGTTGAAGAATTTATTGTAAAGTGGTTTGGCCCCCTTGTCCTCGACAAGCAACGGATAATTGGATATTAAGTATTAAGCCATCAGTATGAGAGGAATTACGGGTTTCCCGAAAAATAATGCAGGTTTTCATGTGTTCTTTATATTAAACTGTTTAGTTTAATTGAGTATTCTTTTGTAATTTCGAATGTCAACACTTTTTAATCCTCTTCAAATGTATAAAAATGTTTGTTTGCCTTAGAAACCTTTTGTTACTTTGGAAAAATTCAGTCTTTACTATTATGTCGACGCGTGATTTTTTGCATCATTTCGTTTTACGAGTTTAAACTCGGTAGGAACGATGCCGAAACGGCCGGAAACATTAATTAATTCTGGGGCGATGGCAACGTGAGATGATGGTGACTCTTTCGTAAGCTTCATTTGCCTGATTTACTGCAGCATCTTGAATCCTGGCGAAACAATCAATACTGAAATGCTCTCAAATTGAAGCAATGCAAAAGAAATTGACATTATTGAAACCATCTTTGATCATTCTGAAAAGGCCGATTCAGTTACATGACAATGCTCGGCCCTATGTCTCATATGTCTGTTGATCTTATAAAGTTCTGCCTCACCCTCCCTATTCTCCAGACCTCTCGCCTACTGACTACCATATTTTTCAGACATCTGAACAACGTTATACAAGATAAGAAAATTATCAAAACTCGTTAGAAAATAAATTTATAGTATTTGTTAATAATAAAGACGCAAAATTCTATTCAGAGTTTAAGTTAACAATTGAAATACATTTAATTTTTACATTTTCACTACCTTTGAACATTATGTTTCGGCATTTTTGGTTTCAATAATTGCTCTTTTTTATATGAAACAAACATTTACATTATAACTTATCCAAACTTTGCACCGGCCATACATCTTTGTTATAAAGACGTTTTTGTTTCAAATCTAATATTTTTATTAGGAAATAAAATATAGTTGTGTATTTCACAACCTGATTAAATTAGATGTGAAAATTTGAGAAAAGCTTGCAAAAATAAACAAAACTCACTTTCAACACTTGTAGGGTTTCTTTAAAAATATTTTTGTTTTGTTTATACTGATTAGAAAAGGTTTACTGCCAAGAGATTAGCCACTATGGAATTTCAGGATGGCCGCTATTTAAAATTGGATCCGATTTAGAGATTTTTTGCAGGAGATCAAATGAATCTTGTAAATCATTGCAAAGGGCAATGGAAATTGTTTGAAATTTTGTAAAAGAGTGAAATGAAGCGGTACTTGAAGCTGATTCGTTTAACGGGTCGAACTGCGTAAACAAACAAAAACGGCATAGCATAAAAGTAGCTGTGACGATGACCTCTCAAGAAAATCGGTTTACGTAAATTGCACATCCTACCTTAATGGCGTTGAGGTTTTGGCACAAATTAAAGGAGAATCAGAGTTGGTCTTCGCCGTATTTCTTATGGTCGAAGTCCATAACAAATGAGGCGTTGAGGAGCGTTGGGTATTATTAGATGGCCGACAGGTAAAAACCACGTGCAGAGCTGTAGACGGACGGTCGTGATTTTCTCTCTCCGCGGACTTGTATCGGAATTACGAGGAGGATTTGTAAATAGAATTAAAGCGGTGTTGTTAACCTCGATCCGAGGTCCGGCCTGGGAAACGCGAGGGCCGCGGTTCCGTTCAAGTAAGGTCGAACACGGCGGAAGCTGCCGGAGTTTTTCCAATTTCCCATTTTCCCATCGGGCCGTGGAGTCGAAAGTGGACTGTTAAAAAGAGAAAGAGATAAGAATTAAGTAGGAAACACGCCGGCGCACACCAACGTTTTTCGTTCGTACATTGTTTATATATAGCGAGCGCTCTGCGAAATATTTTCGGGACTGACGTACACGGAGGCACGCTGCGACTCGACCCAGGTTTCTTGTGTGCGGTCAAGTCCGTTTCAATCGGGATCCCATGCCAATTTCCATATACGTCCCACATGCTTGGCTCGTTAAGTACCTTCGAACTGACTACATTTCATTCATAGCACCTCAAAGCGCAAAAACATCAACAAAACACAAGCCACTTTAACAATAACAAACAAATATATCACAAAATAGATGGTTGAATGAAGCAACTCGATTCTATTGACAAATCACTGAGCTTTGCCCCGTTTTATAATCATTCCAGCCGCAAATTCTTAAAGATTATCCGATCTAAGGATGCGAAACTTCAAATATTTATTTAGACGGACAAAAATAAAATCGCGTGTTAATATTTACTCTTTGAGATCTTTGAGCGATTTAAACAGTCTTCACATCAATAATGTACACGCGGAAGAAATGTATTTTTTAAAATCTTTTATTCATTCCGAATACAAAGTGAAACAAGGAAAAATGAGGATATTTGAAAAATATAAACATTTAGGGTGATGCATAATTCGACGCACCACAAGAAAAAAGTTTTCTTAATTTAACATAAAAATTCTTTCTGAATTAGTTTTCAGCCATAAATAACCATGACAGAAATCATAAACATAAACTAAAATTAAATTAACTTTTAAACCTTTTTGTTTTTTAAACAACGATAGACCTACTTATATTTCTTCAGGCTAAAATTGTTGTTATACGTCGAGACACCTTCTATCTTATCACGGTAGAGCATACGATACGAGACTGCAAAAAACTAAGCCAGCAAAGAAAGCAAAGAAAGATACATCTTGGCAAAAAGATATGACTAACTTATTTTGAACGACATACCTCATGCCAACCATCAATTCCTAAAAACACGTTTTTGTCTCCCCCAGTTAGGAGTGTGATACTTTGGGAATTTGCTCCATTTTTATGAAAGTTTTATAAAATGGTTCTAGGCTTGTTAGTATTGCCGAGGAACCCGTACGGGATCTCAGATGACCTGTACTTTTAAATTTCATAAGACCTGGATATATATTTTTCTTTGGTAAAATCAGCTTGCACCTATTATTAAATACTCTCTCAAGTAGATGAATATGATAAGCGTATGATAAGTGTGGGTGGCAATAAGGATGTGTTGGATTATCATCTGTTTAACTTGTAGTCGTGAAGCAAGTAAGTTTCCTAGGGTATCACCATGTAAAACAGGATGAATAAAAGAAGAAAAAGCGCGTTGTATAATCTGGAAATATTGTATGGTGAGCTTGAATTGAGAATAAGGTATGTAAAAAGAAGTATGCTCTTTGCTTTTCCCTGTCAAGCCTTACAAAACAAAGCACCCGATCAAAGTTTGGTATTTACCCAGGAAATCTCCAAAACAACACTATTTAAAGCTTATGGAAGGTGGTTTATGTAAATATACGTTGTCCCGTTCTCACTTATGAAAATTCGATTAATATATCGATTGTAAAAAGCCTATAGAGTGATATTTTAAAAATTTAATAAAATGTATTTTTGTCCGAGTTGAGAATTTACAGTTATGAAACGAGCTTGATGTTGATGGGAATTTTTGAACGAAGGACGACTTTGGAATCCCTTTTGTCCGTACTTTGTCGGCTTTTTAAACTTAGACGCTAAGTCTTCAACTTTAACGCCTTGTTGCGTCAAGGGACTTTCTGTTCCGGACCAAAGAGTTTCTTTTGTCCCGCGCAATCAAAAGAATGGTTAAATTGTTTGCGACAATCGTTTGCAGTTGAGGCGTTTCGTTTAAAGCGAGTAAAATCTAGTGTTTACTGGTAAGTCTGCCATTACAACACATTTGTATTTTTTTCTAATTTGACCATTTCGCTATAAATCATACATATTTTTAGCAATTACATCGACCAAATCGAGTAGTTGTTAATATTTTATTACAGGTTCCATCTCCATTGTCGATGGTAATAGTTCATTGGTTTTTCTATTTACACGATACAAAATACAAATGGAGCGAGTCTAATGGATCTGATCGAATAGCTTAACTCTTTTCCTTCAGATTTTTTCTGATAATATCAAAGCTTAAACTGAATAATTCTTTAATTATAAGATTTTAGTATGAACGGTTTGAGCGAGCTTAAAACGATAAGGTAAAACTTTTTCCTACCCGGTTTGACGGGCAAAATCAGATTATTATGAAAAGTAGGCAGAAGGAAACGTAAATAATAATAACTCCGTTAGCCCACTATCTATAACACAACTTTGATTTTGCAGAATTCACTCGCGGATTGCTTATTGTGCGGTAGTAGCGAATAGCTGCGGCAGCAGACTTTTAGCATTTCACTAACTGTTCGAAAGCACCGAGACGCCAGCGGAAGTATTTTTGTTTTAACATTTTTTTCCTTTTTGAGAAAAGTTTTTTGTAAGCGTAGAACTAAAATGGTAAGATATTTCATCTTAATATACTTTAATAATTTTTTTAACAGATACAGTACATGAAAATAAATATAAATAGAAGACTATCCTATATGTTATACAATTTTTTTAAATTGCAAGTATTCATTTGTATGATTTTTATGAATAATGTAAGGTTTTATAGAATGTAATAGTGTTTTAATTTTTTTCACAACAGCATAGGCCATATCAACACCGGGATGCCGGCGATTTTGAAAAATCAAGCCTAATGGTAAATATTATTATTGTATTCGAACCCTGAACCTTTACCTTACAGTGCTGAACGCCGTGTCAATGCCATTGCGGCCCCTCTTGTTTTAATTATTCGTTTCGATACTTCCATTCTAAGAAAATTGTTGCCTATTAGTAGAGAATAAAATCGTACGAAAAGCGTTTTTGGTGTTATGTGGATTTTTCAAAGAATAAGGGCAATTTAAAGGCCTGAAAAAGGTTAAAGATTTAAATTACCACGAGATTCTGTAAATTATGTAAATTTATTGAAATATCATTCATTAAAATTAAATAACAGAGCAGTTCGTGTTAGGCATGCTAGTAAATAAAGTATGCAGAAAATACAAAAAGGAATAAATAGAAATTAAGACAAGCCAGTATGAATTGATTTAATGTTTGTTTTATTTGGGGCGAATTGTTCATGGAGTCTATCTACTAATTGATCTTGAAACATTAATTTTTATTGATCAAGCTGTAGGCTGTAAGTTGTAGATTAATGGCATGCAAATTATAATCATTTGAGAACAATATTAGAAGCACTTTTGGTTTTAAATCGATTTTGTCAAAGCATAAAGAAAATTTAAAGGCCTGAAAAGACTGACAATTTCAATAAACAACAATTTCCTGCATGGATTATTGAGTTAGTTAAATAAAGTTTCATTTATTAAGTCGTGAGGGGTGGCGTGCGTGTGTAGGCGTTATTGGCAGGAGCTTTTGGTGGATTACGTCTGAGGTTTTAAATATGGTTTTGGGCGGGATACACAAATTTCTTTTGTGCCCAGGACGTGGGTTCGGACCCCCTTGAGTTTTGAAATATGTTCATTTTTCGACTCAGTAAGTCGAGTAGGTATCTTCATGATTGTCTGCATTTCTGAAAGTTCTGGATGGTTTAATATTTCAAGTGATTCTCTACAGTATAGTTTGAGCGTCTCTAAAAAATTTTATTCGTTTTTCGTTCTGTATTTTTATTTTTCGTCCGGACTTTTCATTATGTCGTATTTGCCTTTTTTCGCCCAAGCAGATTGGTTTTGTCATGCCTTAAAAGTTTTCCTTCAGTGTTCGTGGTCTGCAGTGTTGTTTTAATTGGTTAAACAGTTTTATCATTTTGTGGGTTTCTTTTGAATCGTAGACAGATTTACAATAGTACCTGATTTTTGTGGAATATTTTTGTTTTTGTATTTACATTTCATTCATTATTTAATTGATTGCTTGTATTGGAGATGCTATTGCAAACAATTGTTTTTAATATGTTTATTTCTTTGTTTTTCCAATAGTACTGTTTTCAGGTTGTCTGTCCTGCATTTTTGATACAATTTTCTGTCGGTGGGGGCGATCTATTGGGTTGTCCGGAAAATAATGCAGGATTTTGGTATTAAACAAAAAAAAAGAAACTAGTTACTTTAAAGCAATGTTCTTTAATCAAAATAATTTCCCATACTCTCAACACATTTCTCCCAACGTGTTGGTAACTTATTAATTCCGTCTGAGTAGAATTCAGAATTTTTAGAATTGATAAAGTCAATAAATGCATTTTCCAGTTCCGTTTGATTTTTGAATATTATGTGTTGTAAGTAGTGGTCCAGGTGTCTAAAAAAATGGTAGTCAGTAGGCGAGAGGTCCGGAGAGTAGGGTGGGTGAGGCAAAGTTTCATAGCCAAGCTCCAATAATTTTTGTGACGTTACACGTGACACATGTGGTCGAGCGTTGTCATGCAACAAAATGGGCCCTTTCCGATTGACCAAAGAGGTGGTCAGCGACGGTCGTTTTACTGACTTTGAGTTGCTCTGCAAGTTCTCGAACAGTTGTTTTGGGGTTTTCTTCCACCACTGATCGCAGAACATCATCATTAAGAGAGGAAGGCCTTCCACGACCTTCTTCATCTTCAAGGCTGAAATCTCCCTCCCGAAATTTTTTAAACCACCTTTGCACAGTGCACTCATTAACACAACCCTCGCCCCAGACTTGGTTAATGTTTCTAGCCGTTTGGGCTCCGCTTCGGCCGAGTTTAAACTCGTAAAAGAAAATCGTACGAAATTCTCGCTTTGACATTATAAGGATGACTGAATTATTTCCAAGTAGCGGAATGCTACAGAGGTAAACAAACAATATCATTTGGAAGAGGATTAATAAGTGTTGACATTCATACAAATGAGTAATCCTGTAAACGTAAACAGAATATTTTATATAGATTTTTTTTAATGAAAACTTAAAATCCTGCATTATTTTCCGGACAACCCAATAAATCGATTCCTAAAATGTCGGTCGATGTTGGTTTTTATGTACACATATTTCAAATATAGTTTGAAGTCAGTTTTAATGATAGTTAAATCTTTAAATTAATAATAATAATAAGTAATAAATGGAACTGATTTTTGTTTTAAAATTATTTTTGTAAATGATTAACCACTTCGTCTATAAAGGATTTTTTTAAAGTACTTTCATGTTAGATTCGAGTTTAAGCAATCAAAAGATGTCCATGGACCAACATTGCCAAGCCTAAAATCGTCTGACATTCTTCTGACAAAAGATTGAGGGTAGTCAAATAAGGAAAATTAAAAAGTCTGAAAATATAACTTTTACCAAAAACAATTTCCTGGATAAATTATTCTGTTAATTATGCAAATTTATTGAATCAACTTTTAAAATTCCGAAAACAATCAAGACGACAAATTGTACTGGATGATGTTAAGATTAACATTATTATGATCTTTAATAAGATAAAGATATTTTATTACGGGCAATCATGTTCGTTGTATACCCTCTCTTGACGGAACACCACAGGCGCTCTTCATGCCTTTACTCCCACATCCTATTAATCTTTAGGATCTCGGTTAGTTTAAGCTCCTTTGTTTGAGGATGACGAAGTTTCAATGAATTAATAAGCCTGAGCGTAAATTTGCATTGTACACCGCATATATGCAAAGAGCGAAAATTGCTTCCAACTCGGTTCAATCAGTTTATCAAAACCTAACTAGATATAAATATAAACTATTTCATAATTAACAATACATATAATACGGAAGTGTATTCCTAATTTTTTAAATATATTTTTTTATTTTATATATTTATTTAGTATAATTTTTAATATATACTAAAGCCTTTCAAATCTAATAATAACGATGTTACATTACAAAATTACTGAGTTGTGTTTTGTCAAAAATCACAAACGGATTGAAGGTTTAAATGGTAGGAAAGGTTTAAAATATCCTGTATGTTTTAATTGTTAGGGCTACAGTACAGTTATGAACGATTTTTATTTTATTTTATTTTTGTTATCCCGGCATCATCTACAAACGATTATGAGATTTTTGTTGAGGTCTGTGGAGCGATTGACTGGAAACGACCAAAATACATCTTACAACCTCTCTTGTTTGAAAAACTCTAGTTTTTTCCATTTTCTATACGTTTCCAACTTATTATCACTGATTCGGTCACCAGCGAGATTTGAAATTTCAGGGTTTTTGATGAGTAGGATGAAATGTCGTGTACGACAAAGCAATCTGAAGTCGCCATGTAGTCCAACCCTCGCTTCGTCAGACTTCACCGACTCATCTCTGAAGTCGGAGAAATGCCGGCACGGCATCTGACAGACCAATGAAGTGGGCAGACCGATTGTCAACTCACACCTCTTTGAGGTCTGCAGGGTGATAACATGGGAGGGGGGTTGTTTTGGCAATCCCGCTCTGCTTTTACTCACTCCATCTCCGTGGTTGGCTTTTGTTGTTTGTTTCAACTCTTGACAGTTTTAAGCTTAGTTTCGGATAATGCTGGTGGTGCCGTTTATACCTCACTCTTTCAGATCACAAGCCAAAACTATCAGAAATGACTTCGACACAAGCCTCATGGAGATATCTTAGAACTTCACACATTCAAATATTATCATTTAGATTTTTACATTTTTCGAATATTTCTCACACTAAATACCGACTTATCGTTTTGGTGGGTAGGACGCCTTTTCTGTATTTCACCAACTTTCATGAAAGGTGTGAGTTTTGAGAATTTTTTGATGAGTTGGGAAGTAAAGATTTCAACAAAACAACAGCTTTCAGAAGTTTCCGTGCTGTCGTTACTTGGTTCCCTCAGACTTCACCAACTTAATACTGAAGTTGGTGAAATGCCGGCAAGCTGTCTGAAATATCAAAACGATGTTAGGCGGCCCAAATCATGGAACAACTTCTGTTCTGCGGGGTGTATTAGCAATGATGATGTGTCATGACCTCGACCTGTATCAGAGTACATATATACCAAAATGCACATATAAACAAGAAACAACTGAAAATTGGCAATGCACATCAACATATTTGCCCTTAGTGCTCTTACTATGTTCAAATTTTCTCGGGTTGAATACAATTCAAGGTCAGTGGCAATAATACCCACAATAAGACCCAATGTGATTCTGAGTCAGCAATCCAAAGAAACCTTATTACACCTTCTGTTATTTATGGGGATTACTTTTTTCGACCTTTGAAAACGCAATAATGGTCTATTTAGACGTGTGTTTTGTTCCAACGGAAGAAACCTTCGCTGTAAGTTTCCAACAACAAACAACATTTGCAATCTAACTCAAATACGCAACGAAGACATACTTGTGTATCCTGATTGAATCCACGTGTCTTCCAATAAATGTAGTCATTGTTTAAAATCGAAACTATCTATTAAACATCCGCCGGTTAACGAATGTGCAACCGAAATAGGAAACGTTAAGTCGGCATGCTTTCCTGTTACGTCTTAATTAATATCTTTTGGATAATTTTTCGAATACGGCTTAAAGTTCTACATCCAAGTATTTTCAACTTAATGTTAATTGATAATACAAGCTGGTTTCACACAATTTTTTTCGAAATGAAAAATTTGTGTCACAGGCGAGATTCGAACCCACGACTTTCGGCTCAATACGCCGCTGTTCTACCACTCGAGCTACCGTTACTTCGATCGCCCATACCACAAAGTTCTCATTTCGTCTACCCGATTTTATTATAATTGTAAGCAAATCACGGCTTCCTATAGAAACACTGTTTATTAACGATTCTACTAGATTAGCAAGACTGTGTACGATTCACAAGTGTCATTCTAGATTAACAAGGTAGTAGTAACAATAAGTAAAACAAGGTTTTGAAGTTGCTTGAACAATTTCAGTGAACAAAGGACGTTGAATATCAGGCAAAACTTTAGCTGGAATTGTAGCTGCTCCACACAGTCGATGTTATTTTGATCCACCGATCAAAGTGTCCTGGCAGGGCCTCCACCTACCAGACAACCATAGACTGATGATATTGAGTAAGACTAATTCAATTTTTAAGTCACGTGAAAGGTAGGTTGGCTAAGTCTTAGTTAATTCGATATACTCTAAGACGTCGGGCAGAGGCTGTCAGCAACAGTTGATCGAGTATTGCATGACACAACCGAGGCATAGTACTCAATAAGTATTTTTACGGGAAGAATTCTCTTCGAATCAGTTTGGTGTGGATTTACATCTTCAACCAAGAGTGGTTATGTGTTCATTATTAAGCTCAACGAAACGCTAATTGCTCTGTACTGTACTTGGTCTAACTTTCTCTGTGTGATTTTTAGGGCCGGTTGTTCAATAATTGAAGTCGTGAGAGCGATAAGGAATGAGGTATTTTGGGAAAGCAGTTTTCATTTTTTACCGACGTATTGATCTTTATTCGGGTCTTCTTCAGGGCAATTATGAAACGTACATTAATTGGAAAAAATGCAATACGGATATAAATAATATAATAATTATTTAGAGATCATGAGATGCGGTCTGGTTTGACAGGTTTTAGAAAATATTTTCTTTATCGCGCCAACGTTTCGATCTTTATTGAAATTATCTTCAGAGCTCAAAGTGTTTGTTTTCTGCGTAATTGCGTCATTCTTGTGTGTCGTGTTGAGTGAAATAATAATTAACTAACGGTCAATAAAGACCACAAGAAAAATAAATAAATAAATAAAAATATAAATTCTGAACCAACATAAAGTATACATGGTTCGACAGTTACATTATTTTTTATGGTTTAACAATGTCAGAAAAGAAGAATAAGTCAGTACTGCAGGCAAGACGGAATTAATGCTTTTACGTTCGTTGTTAGATATGATTGGGGATGTGATCAGTATTTAACTTAATAATTTTTAAGTTATAAGTTTGATAAAAGTGAAGCCATCATCTTTCACAGATTAGTTGTGGAATTGTTTTCACTTTTTCTGATCGGTGTTTGCATTCTTCGGGTTTTATTTATGTCGTTTTATAGTAAATAATACGTTCGTTTCTTTGATTTTCTTTTGTATAAGTACTTCGTGCTGCTTTTACATTTCTAAATTTCTAAATATCCCAATTTTCCGACTTTTCTGTGTTTCTTTCTAACTTGTCTTATGAGGGTTCGAGGTTGTTTTGTTTGATAATTTGCAAAACAAATTTTCTATCATATGTTGATAACTTCTGTGCTAATAAAAAGGTCTTGGAAAAGAAAACATAAATCTGTAAATGAATTTGGCGAAAAGTCATAACGCGTCTGTCAGATTAAGTCAGCGAGAAAAGCAGACCAAGACGACCGGAAACGACCAACTTACTAGATTAGAAGCGTTACGTTTCAGTATTTGTAAATAAAGTTTGCATAGTATGAAAGTATAAATGGATAAAAGAGATAAAATTAGTTTTTACTCAAACGGTATTGTTATTTTTACATCGACTGTAGTGGAATTGGCACAATTGCGGATCGGGATTTCAAGGAGGGATGTCAACAGGGATTCAGAGTATTGAACGGCTGTCAGCAACAATCTCTGAAATCGGTCAAATTCGAAACACGATTGGGGACCTCGACGAGATACTAGTACCTGTATATTCCCCATTAAAGTGTTTTAAAATGGGTAAGAAAAAAGTCTAGTGCCTCCAAGGCTGATGCTCACTTATTTCGAAAATAAAATCAAACTAAATTATAGTGAGGGAGAAGGTTTTATAATCGTTAGCTATACACAACGGCCTATTACGTAAATCGGAATTTACCGCTTTAAGCCGTCGCTGAGAGGCAATTAGATCAGTTCTAAATTACAAAATACCTCAAAGACAAATATATATATATATATATATATATATATACCCTATATATA
>CM077105.1:14552050-14572660 GCA_039619505.1 Cimex hemipterus
AAGAGACAGCTATATATATATATATATATATATATATATATATATATCTAACACTATCTATCTATCTATCTATCTCTCGCCATCTCCCTGTTTTAGGTTACGTATATCATCGTTCTCTCTAACCATCTTTATACGCTTGTTTTCACTGTAAGTGAGCCTGTATGTCTTTCACTCTCTCAATCTCTCTTTCTTAATGTCACTATGCTACTATTATGTTTATTTAAATAAAAGAAATGTCCAACCTAACAATTTTTTAAGAAAGCGAATCGTGGATAGAAAGTAGGTACACACGCAATACATTAAGTGATAAATGTACAAAATATTGTACAGTAGGGTGCAACTGTGATACAGTATGAATAATACAGTGTAATGGATTGAATCGGAATTGTTTATTGTAAAGATTTCGTATTGCTTGCAAAAGCATTAAATTTTTTTCTTATAGTTGTTTAAAAGAGTAGAAAAATGAAAACTCTGCCTGAGTGGGTCATACTCGTTTCTGAAAATCTCTATTTGTTTACGACAACGTTAATTAACATGTACATAAACTTTGATACTCTAATATACATATTAATTATTCGACTAAAGCAATTATAAATTCATATTTTTTATTAATAAATTCAATACCAGTCTAACAAACATCTAGCAAACTGTTGTACGAAACTGCCCCTAACTTAGGTTTTTTCATGATTGGAGACAAAGATTCTCTTGTGTAAAATGTGTTAGATTGAAATTCCTAAAGATTTCGGCAGGATTCTGAATGTTTTCGAATCCTGAATTCGATTTCAATTCATGAATTATTTGATTGGATTTATTTGTAAATTTAAGTGTTTCATTTGTTTGAAAGGAAGAGCATACCGACATCACCCTTTCGTTCTAGCAGGGCCAGCGTCCGTTAAAAGATTAATATTTATCAAAATTTGTTACTACGATTGGCTTCGAAAGATTTTATATTTCAACTTAATAGTTAATTAACGTTTTTATGTGTCTTTGGCTGTTAGCTTCGTTGGTTTTTCTACTGTTTCAATAGAGTTAGTCTGGAGTGTCTAAGAGTATTTTTCATGTTTAGAAGCAGTGAATAAAGTAAAAGTCAAATAAGAAATATGAATACTGAGGGAGAACACTGATAGGTGAAGATATCACCTTATTTTATTCTTGTCATTAACGGAGAGAAGGAAGTGCTTATCTGGCTGTTGGTATCGCGACGTTTCAGCTTCGCTGTCGTTGAACAAAAAGGTCGATAAAGCCACCTCTTTCTCCGACTTGGCGACGACAATAAAAAAGTAGAGGAATGATTATGTTTACCTGGATGATGCGAGTGTTGGACGACGACTGGTTGAGTCTGTTGCCTGCGGTGGTCGGCGTTGCCGAGGCGTGGGGGAACTGGCAACAATGCGTCCACAACAATGCCCTATCAATAAACTAATTATCATTTTAATTCGACATCGTGGAAATGGTAAAGATTGACGCACCTCCGGCCGCAGACTAGCGAGACTCGACGGATCCCGGCCCCCGGTCGGAGGGACGCGAGAAGACGATTGCCCGGTGGCCGCCCGCCCCACCAACAAACCGGGGTCATCGCCTTTTCACCATTCGCTGAAACAATTTGCAAAATTTCAACGATTGCCCTACACAGGCCGCCTTTTCGGATTAAGTTTGAATTTAGGAGACTTTAACGACACGGCACAGAGAATCGAAATGAACTATCTTGCCTCCGACAATAAAGTTATTTAAAGTTAAATGTTATTTCAATTTTTAGAAACGTTTTTATTGTCAAATTTAATTCACAACACTTCTTCGTCTTGTTTTCTTTTATGTTAAAGACCGTCCTACTTTCCTCTTTATCCTGAAATCGTACATCATCAACGCACATTTCCAATTTTGCCAGGGTCATGATCTCTCATCTTTGCATTATCCCTATTCATTATTTTATTTATATCTAACATAGTCGTACTTCAAATAGTTGCTGACAGCACAACTCCCATTTATATCTATGTGCACTCCACATCCCGATCTCAAATTACTTTGAAAAACTCAATAAGAAGTAGACAATAAAATTTATCTTAATAAATGTACATGCATTCTCATGGCTTTTCCTTCTCTGCTTCACATCTCCAATCTGTGATTTTTACGGGCGAATTCGAAATAACACGCTGGGCATAAAAAGCGTTTTCCACATTTCTTCAAACTATGGAATGATGGGCTTTTATACTCTTGAAGTTCACCCATCCTCCATTATTTCATAAATTAAATTTCGATAGGCAAAGATACTTTGTAAAATGTGTCAATCTAATACGTCAGCCTGGATTTAAGTATCCCTTTCCACCCACACTTCAATACTTTCGAATCAGCGATTGCCCTCCTTCTACTACCTACGATACTATGGGAAAAAGTATGTGGTATTGTCATCGATTAATTTTTGCTGATTCTGATCATTTTCGTATACTATCCGTGCTGTTTTGGTCCGGTAGACGGGCTTCAGCTTTTTACAATGTAGACCTTTTACAACTACTGAAGATAACGAGAGGCCCAAACGTGTCTGACAGATCAAACCTCTGATTACTAGGTAGATACTCCAAAATTGCCAACTACAGTTCATTAACCAACAGATCTAAAAAGACTAGCTCTCAATAATTATATTAGCTCGCATGTTACAACATCTTACATATTTGCTGAAATCTGGTAACTATTGCTTATAACTAACTGTAGTCCAGTTCTTTGCAGGGCCAAGTTAATAAATTATTTTAACCATTATAACGATGTAGATTAATCGTATCCCTTGCAGGTCTCCTAATTCTCCTTGGTACATTTGACCATTAGTAGCTGGCCTGTGCGTTATTATGTTAATTGAATCGTTAATTATGTTAAGTTGCGTTATTGTGTCAATTGGTAGGATGAACCAATAGATAAATATTGGAGCACTGACGAACTGCTCAAGAAGGAAAAATGTGCTTGGCAAACAAAACCAGCAAGAATAAGCTGACTGTATGATGATTTTTGTGAGATTTCCTCCTGTGACCTGTGGGGTGATGAACCTGTAATTTGATCATTACCGATCGTCTCGTTCTGACAACCGACCCAGGGAGAGTAGGTAACGAAAATAATGTGCTACAAATGTGACTTTTTCATATGGCCACAGCACTAACACTAATGCCAACGCTGCATCCGGAGGCTGGAGGACAACAGCACCCAGTATGAGGGATTAAGGAACAAGGAAGTCTCAAGACCATCGTTGATGTGACGGATATGAGAATTTGTAGGGAGGGCTCGAGCAGGAGGATGTGATGAATTGAGAGATTGGTGTGAAACGTTTGGGAACAAACCAGCAAAAGGAATGGTGAGGTCGTTGTGGAATGTAACGATGCAGTAAAGATCTTTGAAGATTTGCCTTAGGACTTTTCTTTGGAAGGATAGATAGGCTGGATGTTAGATGGCTTGCCACACCCACAGTTCCACTTCATATGTCCTAAGTGGTCGCAAAAAACCTTTTATTAGGTTAGTTCAGTGTTGACGGCAAGACGTTTAATATCAAACGTCTGAAACTGATCTATAACTTTGATTTTTATTTCTACTTGAATATGCAATTTTCCTGATAGGATGTTATTTTTCTTAATAAATTGGCCACTTTTCTTTACTTAAATTAAAATTTGTATATCCTTAAATTGTTTTTGTTCTTCACCAACTGGAAATTTCATCAGAGGTAATATTATTGTATATGTAATAATATATATTTTTTAATAAGGAGGAAGAGATATAAATTCACAGGTTTGCTGCATTTTTGTTGTAAAGATAAAGAAAATCCTGCAGACAGCCATGAACGATGTCAAAAGAAAATTCACTACAGAATTTACAAACAATATTTTACCTATTTTCATTTAGTGTTGTACTAATTAAAAATGTTCTAAAAAATTATGCAGAGTCAGGAAAATAAACTAGGTAAAATTAATAATTAGTGAGGATGTCATTTCATTGTTTCCGGTTAAGTAATGCTAGTTGAAGCATTTTTAAGTAATATATGTCGCCAGGAAGTGGATTAAAAAATTGATAATTCAATGGGCTGTTTTGTCAGTTTATATCTAGCAGATGAATATTCCTAGACAAATAACAATTACTTAATTATTGGAAGGAAGAAAATGAAGGAAGAAGAAAAATTAGCAAAAGAATAACAAAATAAATCATTCGTAAAATTGATTTTTTGATTATTACACTTTTTTGGGGTCTTTGATTTGGCCTACTTCTCAAAACAAGAATGTACCTGATCCGAAAAGGCAGAGCATTCGAAAGCTTATTAAATTACGCGGTTTTTGTGAAATTCGCCAAGCTCTAAGATGTTTTGTCGCTCAAAACTCTTCAAAGATCTTCCAAAGTTTAAATTTTATAAGTCTGCGCCACGAAAGGGTTAAGTAGATAGCTCAGTCATTGGGTGTTTATCATGAGAAAAGTCCATTTTTTGCGAAGATTTTTTAGAAAACGGTATTATGATATCTTCTGTGCGGTTAGAAAACTCATTCTTGCGACATTCTACTGGTTGAATCTAATACCGACCAATGTTTTCTTGGATCTCATAGCGAACTTCTCAGAATGCAAAGACAACTGTATATTTCAATTCTTATTTTTATTTATTTCCTATCTGAGATCTTTAAATATAGAGGAACCAAACTAAATATAAAGGAAAATTTTTGAAATGTTTCACTTGTCCTTCATCAGACCCAAAACTTTAATTTTTCTTTTTATATTAACCCAGACTTGCAATAATTTAAGCAAGGGGTCAACATAAATGGCGTGTTAAACGTGAATGAGAGCAGCCCATCGGTGACCATCAGGTAGCATGACATAGCCCAATTGGTTGTCTTTATGTGCACCCCTCAACCTCCCAAGGGGATTGGTAGGAAGGGTAAAAGTGCAAAAGTCAAGGAATGAAGAGATAATTTACAGTGGAATTGATATATCGCGATTTGGATAGGTCGATTGAATTTCGGAATTCGGAAGTCTTTGTGGAGAGTTTGGTTACTAACAGAGAAATGAGAATAAGTGAGTTCGCGGAAGAGTTTTGACTGGAAGGACTGGATTCTGTTAAGGTTTTATTTTTAGATGTTCCTTACAGTTCCCTGTTCCAGTCCGTAATTCAATGTAGGGGCTAGAAGAGCTGAATAAAATATTTTTGTTGTAAGTCTTGAACTTACGTCTAGCACTTTTTTTTAAATTCTAACATTATAAGTCGCTTATCCATGTCTGCCATTTATCATCAAAAGAATTTGGTTCAATCTTCCGCTGGAATTCAGTTAAACGGGATGAGATATTTTGTGCTTTTAAGAATACATACTGGGATTTCTTTTTATTCTCCATATAAGGAAGAAGAAACATGGTGACTAGGTGGTCTTGGAGTGATCAAAATGGTAGAACAGGATTGAGATTTGCAGATGGGATTACTGTAACGCGAGAAAAGGTAAGGGTGATTGTTTTATGGTGTCGAGGGAAGAAAATAATAGACCTAGGATGCACCCTTGAGGGACACCAAAGAAGACTGAAGAGATAGAAGAGGCTTAGGTTCGATAGATATCATGGACGAAATGATAAGATTGGTAGGATTTTAGCATAAGATAGTATGTATTCGAAATGAAGGATTTGATTTCAGCAGTAAACCCTTATGCCAGAAACAATCAAACGCCTGGAAGACTCCTAGAAAGACTCCAAAGCAAAACAGCTTACGCTTTAGGTATGCCGCGACGACGTCTACAACACGATGAATTTGGTGGAGTGTAGTAATTTTAGAAGCCAAATTGGTGGTAAGAAATAATGTTGGCTGTAGATAGTTTTTCTTGCAAAAAAGCAAGAGCGCTGCGCATGCATTCAGTTCTATGATGCTTTTATTGCAGAAAACTGCTGAAAAGAGATCTGACCATTTATCAAGGTTATCAAGGGTTGGGGTGTTAGGAAAAACTTATGGAATAGATATAGTCAATATGCATACCAGGAAGTCTTTGACCGTATGATGTCTAACGCTGTTATTTTTACAAGCTTGGGATCCGAAAGATGTAAGGTTTTAAGAATGAATGAGAAGTGAAGCTGTAAAGTGTGTATGCGTAACGGGCGTGGCGATGTTTCTTAGTAAATCGTGTAATATGGGATTGGAATTGATAATACAAATAATTTACGGACAAAATATCATAGAACTTTTTCTATTGAATCAAATCGTTGATAGCCCCATACCTGGCGACCGTAACATTGGGTCGAACGGCACCGGTTGAATACTTGACAATTGACTTTTAATGGAATTACCTCTTGAGTGATTAAAAAGGATCACGTCTTGTCGATTGTAAACTTCGTTAAGGACTTTTTTCTTCAAATGATTCGTCCACTGCTTCCTGGAGGAGAGTCTATTAACCACCTCCATTCTTTTCCCTTTATAATCCTAACGGTCTGAAGACTTAAATTTATTATCTCCTCTGAATACCATAACCTTTAATTAATTGATAATAAACTGTTATACGAAAAATTAGTGTCACCAGCGGGACTCGTATCCACAACTGAATTTGTACCCTGGTGCTACAAATACACCCAGCTATCGTACTTCAACCGTCAGCGACTTGAGTCACTCCAGCTGTAGTGCACCAGAGAACTAACCGGGATGGGTTTGAATTCAGTTCGTGAAACTAATTTTTTATTTCAACCTCACTTTGCTTAAAAATAATTATTTTCATATAAAAATATACTTTGGTTTAGGTGACAAACAAAAACATGTATAAACTCGTTTTGTTGTTGATTGATTTACTAACTTGCTTGAAAGTTGCTGAACAGTTTTAGCATTTATGAAATACAGAATTTCATATTTTGTTAATTCTATACCATTTTAAAGAGATATTTTGAGAAAATAAATTTAATACATATATATTAATTATGAAAGTTAAAGTTAAGTTTTATTACGTTTTGAAATAAGAAATAAAGGGGGGGGAGAATTTATTCTTTTGGCAGCCTGATTGATTATAACCGTGTAGGAGGTTCTGCTGCAAGTACTAGAACTGTCAATGTTAGTTCTGATCGGCGGGATCGATTGGTTTAGAATGTAATCAACTGTTACATAATAAAAGAAATAATTGAAAGTTAGTTTTACCTGTTTGTGGAACGCAATAAACTATTGATAAGTTCTGTCAGTTGATTATCTTTGCGATGGGGATATTTCTGTCCTGCTGCAAGGGTGGCGGGGAAGATCTGTTGACGCCAGACGCGGTATGTCGTTTTGTTTAATTTTGTCCTATTTCTGTGAAACGTTTTCCTCCAGGAAACTAAAAGGAAGTGTATGGCCGAAGCGGCAGAAAGAAGGCTCAAGGAAAATGAGGCCAGGGGCGTCAAGAACCTGGAAAGCGTAAAGAGGATGCAGGAAAAGGACCGGGAAAGAGAGAGGCTGGAGAAACTTCACCAGATGCGAGGAGACAATGGTCCTGCGCTGAAGGTAAACAATTCTATTTTTATAACACCATCATTTCATATCTATAGCATTATTTTAACACCATTTTCACCCTTTATCTCATAAGTTTTGCTATGCTAAGTGTGAATTCTAAAATGACAATACTTTTATACAGTGTCATCTGGTGTCTATTTTGGTGTTTACTGCTGACCCAATTACCTTGTAAATAGAAACTAATAGAGCGAGTGAAGAAGCCATTTGCCAATTAATGCCACATAACCACAACTTGAAAGGCTTTAAGATTTAAAAGTCTTAAAACTTTCGTGATAAAATAAATCCAAACTTAAATGTGTTCATTTGTACCAATCAGTTGTCAAATAGACCTAAGCCAAATGAACTGTTTTTGTTTTTTCATTTTTTTCTGGGGGTATTTCAACTACAAAGACACCCTGGTGATCTGTTTTTCCCCCTTTTACAAGTGTATTTCATTTCAACTATGAGGTTTTTCAGATAGAAATTGTATGTCAGGTTCGAATGCAGGACTTTCAAACCAGAGAACTTTACCTTACTGTAAGCTCAGTGTCAAAAACCTAAACCAGTGTTTAAAAAAAAGTCTTGGAACCCCACTTTTTATTACATCTAATAAATGGCTATTCATTTGTAGAACTATTTTATTTATTTTTTGCCACAGCTGGGGATATATTAGTCTGCTCTTGTAAAATCTGTTCTTTACGCTTTTTTTTAAGCTGCCTTAATATAGAGTCCATTTTTGAGTTTTCTAGGTTCCTTCTAGTGCTTGAGATTGTTGCCTTGATGTAATGGAAAATCCTTTCTATATCCTATTTTGAAGAAGAAGAAGAAAAATAACTTTAATCTGGGACTGGTGTCCTCTAAGAATAATTTACACGAGATAAAATAAAAGAAGTTCTATGAAGTCGCAAATTTAAAAAAAAAAAAAAAAAAATCGTGGCACAATATATATCAATAAGGCGGGCCAGAAGAGAAAATTATGAGTCTATTAAACAAAAACAATAAATATTATCGTGAGGTCTTTTCTTGAAGGGAGGGGAGGTGGTTATAAAGATAGGATTTAAAGGAGGCAGTGTGATGAATAGAAGGTTTAGGGGCTCGTATCAAAAAGGATCTTTCGAAGGTATGGATTGTATGTTGCAACATTGGACAATGTCGATTGGTGACGAGCGGGTCTTATGAGTGTGATGTGAGGAGTTGAATTGGAGGGATTGGATGATAAAAGGAGGATGACGAGTATGGATGGACTAGAAAGCAACCTAGGAAATATTGGGCACAGAAGGAGGGGAATATTTTCAAATGTTCCCCTGGTGTACACCACATTTTCTTTCTTCCATTAGAGCCTAAAACATTACATTTGCTCTTGTCGGTGAAAATAACAGCCTCCCAAAATGTAACAGGCTTACTTAATGGTCTTCAGCAAATGGGAGTCGTTATTCCGTTTCTTGCTTTATAGGACTTCTTTCTGGGATTGTGTCTGTTCATGTTATTTAATTGTATTTCATACTGTTTGGGGCTTAAGTGAAATATGATCCTAATATAGAATACTATATGCAATTTCAGGGGCACTTGTTGATAGGTTGTTGGTCACTTCTTTGAGAATGGCACACTTTTGAATGGTTTTAATTTTTCTGTTCGGCCTTAATATGGTCCCTTTTCAGCTCCTTATACCGGGAGAGGATAATGTTATCAAGGATCACTTATTAAAGTCAATCCCTATTCCTCGAAATTATTTTCCATCATTGTAATCTAACAATTACCGTATGGAAGATAAATACCAACAAGACAAAAATACCGACTAAGCAAAACATCATTTAGTGTCATAAAATGTATATAATGTGTATGTGTAAAATGTATATAAACATAATCAATCATTTAAATTATTTGGTACTTCCCTTAACAAGGGTTCCCAACAGCAGAAGTTATCATTATATCAACTCTCAGAGTGCCGGTGTTTTTGACCAAAATCATTTGTAAGTATTTGAACCCAAACTTACAGGGATGACGCCATATTACCACCTAGACCATTGCGTTCACTGATGCGCGATATTTGTTATTGAAAATAATATAATAATTTTTAAAACAATGGGTACAATCTCATTCTTACAAGCGAACTTTAAATAAATTTGTGTTTTTTGTTTTAGTGGACGGTGTCATAAGGAGAGACAGTCACTGACCAAATGCTTAACATGTCCTACATCCCTCAATCTCAATGTTTATTGTTTCATTATGCACCCATCACATTCTATCCAATCTCAGGTTATTTAAATTATTTAACTGGTCCAGGGAGCATCACATCATTGTCAAATTATTAAAAAGGGATAAGTATTTATATACATTACAATAATACTAATAGAATTACTTCTGATGAATTTTATTGTAAAAAATATTTTTATTACATAAAATGAAATTTTAAAAAACTGTTTTTAACAGATATAAAATTATTTTTTAATGTTTTGCATTTCTCTAATATTGTAATATTTATGTGTAAATAAATGATTATAGTGCATTGTACTTTGGTTTCCATTTTTTTTTTTTTTTTTTTTTTGGACGGAATTGATTACCTTTAATAACATAATAGTAACTAAATTAACATAATAGCTTAACTATTAAACTTTTATAATAAATTAAATTACAAAACAGCAAAAATATGTCTTGGACATTATAACATAAATGGCTATTTTAGAACTACAAATATTAAATACGATGGTGCAATAAATTCAATTTATTTTTAAATTCTGTTAAACTATTACAAAAATATATATTAGAGCCTTTTTTTACTTTTGGCATTGTCTTAGAATAATTAAATCAGATTTTAAAAAATCCAGTCTTCAAGTTTACGGGTACAGAAGTTCTATATTAGGCGTCTGGAATAGGTATATTATCTGGTACTGTGAATATACACAGAGGAAGCAGTAAATCTGAAAACAGAAATAGAAAATTCAGCCATGTACAATGACGTCTATAGTAACCGGTAAAAGGCCACAAATCACAGGAGCCCAATTGTGAAAATTGTATACAATTCAAAAGGCACTTACATTGTACGCCATCCACAGCCAGTTCAGTAACGTGGGAACCACAACTTCAAGCTGAAAAAAATGTGTATTCTCAATAAAAGGTTTCTGTTTCTGATATAAAAAAAAAAATGGAAATATTTTATTAGAGTTAGCATCATCATCTAAATATATTAAAGTTAGTAATAAACAATTGACACCAACAATTGCTAGGGTAGCCAGCATTTTTGGACTCTTAAGTACTTGTTTGTTGTTTATGCTAATATTCACATTTTTCTATTTCTAATAAGGTTTTTTTGGGGGGGGGGGTAGTCGTTAAAAAGAACATATTACAAATGTGATAACCATATGTTTTTCTTTTAACAAGGTCACAAAATCTGGATCAAGACAACCTTGAAGAAAGCAAATAAGCAAATTGATTTGTTACTGCCAAGCTTTTGGCCTATTTAAGGTCATCATCAGGGCAAAACAATCTGTGTATGCAAATCGAAATATAAGTTTACAGGTGATCCCAAATTTCCCTGAACATTGCCAAGGACTGTAGCAGTTTTCAGTCATAGCACTAGCACAAATGCCATAAGTATTTAGTAGTCAAAATTGACTGTTTTTATTATTTTAATTATACTTTCAATCTAAGGTCTTGCTTTTTTTAGATGAACCGAAGACCTTACATTAAAAGTACTATTAATTAAACTAATGCCAGCATTACACCCAAAGGACATATGCTTTTTGGACATATGGATTTTGATAGATTATGTGCAGAGTCTGACTTGTTGACTCAAATTAGCTAGAAGCAGTGTGAGATCGAGCTTTTGGTACAAACTAACCAAGCTGTCCTTTTTTACTCTCATTTTGCAGCAGTTGAAGAAGTAAATGAACTACAACTATCATAGATCCCATAGGCAATACTGATGCTTTTTATCAGTACATTTTAAAATGGGGAAAAGTGAAAAATCAAACTGTACAACACAACTGCCATTCCCTTGCCTGTGATTCATGTATCAAAACTTACAAGTTATTTTCCTGCTGCACCTACCAAACAAATGTCTTGTTTGAACAAAAGTGATAAAAAATGTGTACAATCAATCCCTGGCATCTGACAAAATGTAATTATGTGAATAAGTATGATAATGAAATAAAAATTTTAATTACATAAATGTAGTATCCATATAACAACCAAATTCCATAAACAGCCTGGAATGAGACAAAGAGGAACATGAGTATCAGCCATGGCAGAATCATCCCTCGATGCATTCTGCTTATGCCGAACAGCATAAGCACTGAAGTACCAATCCAAAGCAGGAAATAAATTACGAATACCATGCCGAAAAGCTGCATAGCTGAAAATAATATAAATACAATTGTCATTATTACAAAAAATTGCAAAAATATCACTGAATGTAGGGCACAATTTTTAATTTAGGAATAAAGAAATATTAGTTAATGTGTGATTATAGTTTGGCCATTGAAGATAGTGGGAGACTAAAAATGCAGTTTTATTTGAGCAAGTTTATGATTACAAAATGGATCCGAGAAATGCATAGTAAAAACCAACGCTTCAGAGAATTGAACAAGCTAATAATTTAAACAGAAAAGAAGAGAACTGAAGACTATCCTGAAGTAACCAAATTTTTTGCAATTACCTCAACAACCAAATGATTTAAACAAGGATTGAACCTTGTAGCAACCCGGAAGTCATCCCAGTGAACCCAACACTAAGATATTGATGACTGTTAATTAATGATTATTTGGAGATAGTGAGTTGCTGTCTTGTGTGACGTAGGTCTAGAAAAACATTTTCTTTATTGTGGCAATGTTTCAATCTTTATTTAGATCATCTTCAGGGCCTGGGATTTACATTTGTATTCACTCAACATGTGTGTTTTGTGTGAATACAAATACTTCAATTAAACGTAAAATTTCATGAGTTTTTATGTACATCTTTGTATAAATTCATTTTCACGTCCTACATACATCTGAATAATCTAAACAAAGTTTGTAAATCCCAGATAAATATTTCCCTAAGTAAAAATTAAAATGCTGGCACATAAGAATTTTTTTTTTAAACCAACATCATACAAGACTGCATCTCACGATCTCGAAATAATGATCTGAGTTGTTGATAATTTCAATGTAATTGAAGTAAAAGTTTTAATGATTATTTGGAGATCTTGAGTTGCAATCTTGTGTAACGTAGGTTTAGAAAAACTTTTTTTTTATTGAGGCAATGTTTCAATCTTTATTTAGATCATCTTCAGGGCCCGAGATTTACATTTGTATTCATACAAAACACACGTTGAGTTAATACATACACTTCAATTAAACATAAAATGTCTTATCTTTTGGTGAACATCATTGTATAAATTCATTTTCATGTCCTACATGTAACTGAATATTCTAAACAAAGTTTGTAAATCCCTGGATCTGAAGATCAATATTTCTCTAAATAAAAATTAAGATGTTGGCACAATAAGGAAAAAAAATTTAAACCAACATCATACAAGAAATAATGATCTGAGTCGTTGATAATTTCAATGTAATTGAAGAAAAAGTGAACTTGCAAATTGTAAAGTGTATCGCCAGAAAACAAAGATTAACATGTATATGGTAATAATCTAAGGTCAAGGATTGATCCTTGTAGCAACCCTGATGCTTATTGCGCTGCGGTACTCTTGAAGTATCCCAGAAACCCAAATAGCGAAGAGTTGAAAAAGTTGTGATAATTTCAATAGAAACAAAGAGAAAGTGAACATTTAAGTTTTAAGTTAATGTTACGTGACTAATGGTTTATTTAAATGAAACTGCACAATACTTACTGCTCCTTACGTCAGCCTCAAACAGCGGAAGGTAGACTTGCGATGACTCTCCACCACACATCATGTAAATCGTGAGAGTCATCAATATTACACTCATGGCCTGAAATTAATACAAGTTAAATTCAACTTGAGCTGTAATACAATATAATTATTTTGTTATACATTTGTATACTACTCACCATGGTATAAACCGCGCAACACCTGCTGCCAGATTTGACATCGTTGTTCCATATAAATGGAGTCCAGCACGTCTTTAAAACGACCATTTTACTGTCGAAAAACTACTTGCCCGATTGGAAAGTAGTGCTTTGAGTTAAAAATAGAAACGGCACAACATCAATTTCGTGCCTGATCAATTGAGGACGTTATGCCGTCAATTGGTTGGCGGACGAGCCTCTTCCTCAATCGAAGTGTAATGTCGAAGAAAAAAGGACGTTTCGCCAGTGGAAATTCGGCACAATTCATGAAATTGGACTGGTTTGGGTTAAAGAAAACAAACCGACAACACGAGTCGTGAGGTATAACGGACGGTGTGCCACTCCCACTCAGGGTTTATGTTTGTAAATTGTACTGCGGCTTTTACCAGGAGGGGGACGCCCTTTCCACGGCCACCTGCCACAAACACACAAATTTCTCTATTTTGTTTTATTTATTATTGCCACAATTAAAAAATATTAACTCTTGAAAAGTTAATTGTTAAAATGTATATTTCAAAGTCTTTCATCAATTTGTTACAGTGTGTAAAAATTTAAACTACAACAACCCCCTCCAAAAATTTCAATTTTTATCAATTAATTAGCAATTATCACATTTAAAAAAATATTTTCTCCTTGCCCAACGAAAAAGATTAAAAGACTATTATAAAAACTTCATGAACAGGCGATATACACTTATAAGGAGACGACCCAGTTGGCGGGTCACGGATTTAGGTAAAACTTTTTTTTTTCTTTTTGGCGATTCTACACTTCAAAATGTCGGAAATCCGCCAATTCTTGTGAATAGATCCTAGGTTTCGCAAAAAAGTATATAAAAAAATCGTGACAGTTGAAATTTTACGTTTTTCAATATTCTTATTTCGCCGTTCTACTTGCTCCGGTCAACTACGTGAAACTTTTATAGCATTTTTATTTAGTTTTTAATGAAAATGTAAAGCTATCAAAGATTTTCAATAACCAAAAATGTCTAAAAACCGATTATTTCGGGAGTAAGCTAAATCATTTGAAAGAAGAGGAACATAGCTTTTTAACGACGTAAGTTCCATTAATATATGTAATATATTTCTATAAGACAATACACAAAATAGCAAAATTATTTGTCAGAAATTAACCTCGTTTTTTGAATGGAAATGATAAACCGATTTTAAAGTTTGATATGGTTATAAAATTCACTTGAGAATTTTTTAAAAATGAATTGTCAGATATCAAAATCGGTAGCTGGGTCCCAAGACATGTGGGCAATGAGAGAGCGGATATCCTTTCTGTCAGCTCATAGTCCGTTTTGTGCCATAGATTTATAGCAAACTTTGGAAAGAAAGGAACTATAGAATGCGTCAAAAGAAGCAGGAGAATACATCTAATCTAACATGGTCATTTTGGGAAAAGTATAACTCTACATGGCTGTGCAGGTTCTGCAAAGAAGCATAGAAAGCGCCTACTTACAAACTGTGGCGCCACATTAGCATGCAGGAAGAAATGTTTTGAGATATACAACAAAAGGGTAGAATAAATTCAATCGCAGAGACTGGGATTGATACATCTAAACCTATATATATATATATATATATATATAAACATTGAAAAGCAAACGCAAACTCAGTTAATTTATTTAGCACTTTAAAAAATTCCAAAGCCTAAATTCACTAGCAATAAAAGTATAATGGTTTAAGAGCAATTATTAGGTGAAAAAAAAGTCTCTTCCCAATGTCGGCTATATAGTGTATATAACGTGCTGAGGATTTTAACTTGTTAAACAATGAGAAATGTACATATATTATTCTGTACCGATATTATATTCCCAAGAGAGCAGCAATGGAAGTGCAACATTGTGAAATTAAAACCTCAAGGCAAATTTTTGTGTGCAATTAGTACAATTGTTGATTGCAGGCCTTCAACAATTAAATATACTATTAATTAAGATGTCAGTTGAGGCAAAAAAAGTCAATGGCACGAGCAGGATTCGAACCCACGATCTCTGCTTGAAAAAACCTTAATTATTTGTAATATATTAATTGGTTAACCGGGGCACAAAATTAGGGAATGAAATATACTGTTAAGAGGTCCCATGAATTAGCAAATGCTAGGTAAAAAAAAAATAGATGCTAATCAGGCTGGCCGGAAAAACTTCAGTGTTTATTCACAAGGGCCACTAAAGCAGGAGGAATGTCGCTACCGATAAATATTGAAATAACCCCCCCCCCCGTAGGCTGTAGAAATAAGATGTTAGAACCTGAACACCATGGTCAAATGCCATGCTAGAAGCCCTAAATCAGCAAAAGATTGGGAGAGAGAGTATTGCTCACCAATGAAAGTAAATTTAATGTCTATGGTTCTGATGAAAGACATAACATTTTGGGAAAACAAACGAACATCTTAAAGGAAAAAATTTAAGGACAACAGTTAAGAAAGGCATCAGTAAGGTAATAGTGTGGGGATGTATGTGAGCTGAAATATGCCATTTGAAATTTATTGATGTTGTAATAGACAAACAAATTTATAATTTTAAAAGAGAATTTACAGTGTGCATCGATTATAAAAAATGATTTTCAATTTCAATCGGACAACAACCTGAAATACTGTGCACATAAATTAAAAGTATGGCTTTTGTATATTGCCCCCTTGCTGACTGTACTCCCAAACTTTTTGGGATAAAATGAGCTTGCAAGTAATTAAAAAAAAAAAAAAAAAAAAAAAAAAAAAAAAAAAAAAAAAAAAAAACCATGAGAAGAGGAATACTCTCCACCTCTGCTGTGGAACACCTCACAAGTAGATGAAATAAAACCAGAATTCTATAGCCGATGCTATGAAGATGACATTTGTTGTACAAGTCAGGGTAAAATTCACCTCAGCCTTAAAAATTCACACGTCGATTGCAATAACTCAGAACTGCTTGTGGGGAGGGAACATGATTTCCTAGTATTATATTCTTCATCAACATTATCATTATCGAAATAAAATGTTTCAACTTTTGTTTAAGCAGTACACCAAAAATCGTAGATTTAAATCACCCTAAATCAAATAGTGTAAAATCTTGTGATTATGACCATCTTATTATATTCTCTTCTATCTTCTTTTCATCCAGATCTGAAAGTCACACAGTGCCCAGACTGAATCTCTGAATTCCTTAATTACCTTCTTTTTTTGCCTACAACTAAATCCATCCAAAGTCAAACAATCATCACGCTGCCCATCGTACATATTTTTGTTTAAAAAAAGTAGTAAAAATATTTCAAAAAATGTCTTACTTTGATTATAGTTAATACATATTAAAAAGCCAAAAATTGATCAGTCAGTACCAATTCAATGCACAAATTTACATTTTTTTTTATCAATTTGGTCTTCCTCTCCTTGCTGTTTTGGTATTACTTCAGTAGTGGGTCATATTTTCATCTAGAAGAAGCTAAAGTCATAATATGGGAATTCAATAAAAGAGAGCAATTAAACCTTTTGGATGAACTTCGGAGTTCAAGCAGACGAGCTTCTTGCAATGCTTGTCAAATGATGATTATATTTGGTTTACAAATCGGTCCAACAATAAGACTAAGAAGCTGGCATATATGAAATAAAGCAAAGGAGAATATTCAAATAATCCTTGAAATAAAAAAGGCAGAGTATTTTCAACAAGAGAATAGCCGTTTACTTGAACAGATAAGTGGCTTGCAAGGTAACTACTTTCATTGGTAGTAAAGTTTAGCCATTTGGGATTGCATCAAGACTCTGTCAGACACTGGAGAAATTGGTCGATTGATGGGAAATTTACTTAAAATTGAAAGTATTTTGGTCTTTTTAAAGAACAGGATGAAAAGTCTTTCAAACAAGCATAGTGGTGATGGTTCTTTTACAAGTTCCATCACGAAAAGTGAATCTACATGCTCACCATATTGCATACTTTACTATTTCTAGCATAGTGCATTTCTAAGGAACTCCTTGGTACTGTCTTCATGACAAGATATCATTCTATATCATTTTTTTAAAATTTTCTATTGACTTTTTAAAACAGAAATTGCGTTTAAAAAGCACTTTTCATTATTTTAATAACTTTTTTGCACATTTGTCAGGTTTAAAATGGCCTGTAAATTGTTTTAATACTATTTTTCCCCATTTCCTGTTCTCATTGGATAATGATTATAAACTATTTTTAAACCTTTAAACTGATTATTGAAAAGTCAGTATGTTAAGGGACTTCCTAATCAGGCCAAAGTTACATCACATCTGATCTATCAATTAACAAGATACTGTAGAATATTATATTTTCTTATGGGTCACTTATCAAGGGTGAAAACTTGTCCAAATTCTTGTGCTGGTTTAATACATTACAACAAGAACAAGTTTGAAAATGTATTCTCCTCTTCCTTCCCGGTTGTTGGCCTATTTTTTAAGTTGTTTTTCAGGAATGTACTACCATTCAACATAAAAAAAATGAATGATTTTTCAATAATATGTTGAATTGTATGTGTTCCTAAAAACACCTTCGAAAAGATCTTCAAATATGAATATGATTTGCCCTTACTTGAACCTATAGTTTTTACTTTCTCCAAGTCTGTAATACATAAATACCCTTGGCTAAATTTGAGCAAAATTATATAATGTTTAGGCTGTTTATGCAAACAAGACAGTCTTTTTCATCACAATGAACTTTTATTAATGATTTAAACGCATGAAAAAAAATGTATTGACAATTTATCAAGTGACATTCGTTTTCTTAATTTTTTTCTCTTCTACTCTTCTTAAATCAAATTTTGTGTCTATTTCTACGACTTCTAACTAGACTTAGTTCCTAATTTTACAGGATCCCTAACAGAAGAAATTTCAAGTTGTTAACAACTGTAAACCAATTTTTGAAGTTTTTTTTTAAATTCCACTTCTTGTTTTCTTTTGAAAAACATAGTAGACTTTTCCTGGCTACCTGTCTGAAAAATTGCAGAATTTTTTTCTTCATTAAATTTTACGTTATCCTAACTTCAATCTTGCCTAATTTTACTGGACGACCAGGTTGGTGGGTCACTGATTTGGACCAAATTTTTTTATATATTTTTCTGATATATGGTTTTATTTAAATAAATAATAGTTGCAGAAGATGAGCAAACTCTCGAAGTAGCTCGAAACATCGATATTCGATATTAAGGCAAGAAAAATAAAGTTTCAAATAAAAACTACCACGTGCTCATTATTAGAAAATGGTTTGAGTAGAACGGCGAAATAAAAACATTAAACAACGAAAAATTTCAAAATCAGGCCTTCCACAAGAAGTGGGGGTACGTGTCTATTATTTTGGAGTGTAGAATCACAAAAAAAGGTTTGTTTTAAACCAAATTCGTCACCCTCCAACCTGGTCGTCCAGTAAAATTAAATAAATTTGACGTTAGAATAACATAAATATTAATGCAGGAAAAAGTTCTGTAATTCCTAGTTAGACTTTCTTTTTCATTTGGATAAGTAACTAATCATTTAATGTAAATAATTAATAAATCAATTATTACTATTAAATGTATATGTGTTAGCTATCTGCTTTCAATTTGTCATCCTTCATATTCTAATTTCCCACCTTCGTGTACTTTACTTTTTTTACTTATGGTTGACCTTTATTCATTGCTCTTCAACTTAAACTTCCGAATTCCCCATTTCCAACTCGAACTGACCTATTTATCACATCTAATTACCATTCTTCTCCGGCTCACTTTCTCCATGTACCTTTATTTGAAAACCTCCCACACTCTCCTCCTACAAACCCTTATTCATTTTACCATATATTTCAAGCTAAGAACAAATAAGAGGCTATTTCGATCTGCCTTCAATTCCCTTAAGTTATACCCGAAATATTCGTAATATTCTTTACTCTTTTGCTGTAAATTTCTCACAAGCTTCTTCCGAACTATTATATTGTAGATCTTACATTTGCTGTTTATTCATTCTTTCGGATTACTTCATCTCTACTCTATCTTTTTTCCTTAATTACTCGTCTTTTTATTTTTCACATTTTCACTTATTCCTTAGTATTTGCTCTTTCATTCATCGCCTCCAGTTTTACTTGCATTTATGAATTGGACGATTAATCTGGTATTGGATTACCGACGTTCTCCAGGACGGGGGTTGCAATCTAAATTTTACGGAACTGAAAGTGGTTTATCTCGGTTCTTTTGGTTTTATTATTACGTTACAACAGCGCTAAACAATTTATTGTATTTATGCCGCCACACCAATTTCCTTACTAGGGAAGATTTCGTGAGGCCATTGGGCTGGGATGAGGGTGTAGGGCCTGTATCTCTATTTGGACTTTTGTGTAGGATCGTAAGGACTTATACAGAGTAGGAAGTTTGGGCAATGTTTTGAAGGAATTTGAACAGAAGTGACTTGATTCTCTGCAGGTTATAATTCTTGTCTGAACCCCATAGTTCAATTCCGTACATCCAGGTGGATTGTGTTGGTAATGTGTAAATGAGGCATTTGTTTTGTAGTCACAGTTTTGATCTGTCGTCATGTGGTATTGTGGGTCGGGTGTGTTGTTCCAAATAAGCCGTTACCTATGTAAAGTATCAAATAGCGATGGCATTGGATGCTGGATGAGGAACAGAGAAGTTTTTTTATTGAAAAAGAGGTCAATATGTTGGTTTCGCTGAGACTGTATTCCTTTTCTTGAACCATCCTTCCAAACAGGATAAATGGTCTTAAAGTTCTCAGGCCACTTCTTGGTGTGGCTGGCGCTTTTGTCTAAATTTAGGTCTAAATCTAAATTAATTTAAATATAGGAATTGATAGGAATGTCTGGGGTGTATATTGAATAAAGAATGGGACCAAGCATGTTGCTTTGCAAAACACCCAATTCGGCATAGTTGTAAAAGATGTACCGATTCGTACTTGAAAGTACCATCGAAATATTTTTAGGATGGGATCGTAACTGGATGAAAGAGCACCCTTGAGTTGAAACGATCGAAAACTTGTCTGACAAGTGGGAAAACAATCGTCTACTCAAAGAAGATGAGTAATGTCTACCACCTTGTGGCACTGTTGAATGGACGTGTGATTAACGAAAAAGATGACGCGATGGCACACACCTAAAACAGGGAGATGGCGAGAGAGAAAAAGAGAGAGAGAGAGAGAGAGAGAGAGAGAGAGAGAGAGAGAGAGAGAGAGAG